>CM053569.1:11338665-11415403 GCA_028646485.1 Cryptoprocta ferox | reverse complement strand
CCTGACAATAAAATATAGTTAATTTTAAAAAATAAATAAAATAAAATAAAATAGAAAAACAAAACAAAAAAAACAAGCAATTAAAAATCTGATTCCAGGGGGTGCCCAGAAGGGAGCCCAGTAGAACTTGCAGACCCTGCACCCTCAGGCCCAGGTCTGGGGGAGCATGGGGCTCACTGAGTTCCATTACTTCTGGGCCACAGGGTCAAGGCAGGAGTCAGTGCAGGGACCCAGAAAGTCCTGAACTATGGCTGTGGGTGGAAACCCCTCTGGGAGCCTCTCCCCAGCCATGAACAGCCCCAGTCTTTGAGAGCTCCAATGGCCTCTGCTGGAGGCTGTGGGCCCCCCATCCAGAAGCCTGAATGCATCATCCAGTGATAGCAACTCAGACTAGGATGGGGAAAGCCTTCTCTACCCACTCCTACCCCATGACCACCTTGGCTTGGCTGTCTTCTCCACGTTGTGCTGTTTCTGGCCTGTGGGCATCACTGCCTGCTGCCTTGCCCAGAAGCATTTACCACCATCTAACAAACACCAATTTTCTTTGCCCATAACCCCATTGCTCCTTGAACCTGGGAGTCATTCACTGCTGAGTCTCTAGCACCTAGCAAGACCTGTGAACCAGACCAGACGTCACGTCAGGAGGGAGGGAAGGATCTGGCATTCACCCCGTCTCTAAGCTGGGACCTCAGCACTGGAGTAGAGCCCCTTTGTGGCGGACATCAGTAGCTTCCATTCCATGCTGTCAAGTGCAAAGAAGCAGGTGCCATGGCTATGACAGTTGCCACTGTAGCCATGGAGGTTGGGGTGGGCTCCAGACTTCAACTCCCAGGGCAATGCCGGGACACCTCATGTGCAGCTAAAACCAACTGTGACAGTGTCTCCCAATGGCACAGAGTGGGAGCTCCCTACAGGCTTCCAGTCTCTGGGTATCGCTCTTTTTCCTGTTTGCTCCTTCAGCTCTTCCAACACTGTTATAACCAGTGTCCTGTTATAACCAGTAAATTCTCAGTCTGAAATACCCTCCCCTCCAAAAAAATCTGATTCCAGAGTGTTAATGGGAGCTCAGAAAGGGGACAAACTTCATGTGCTAGAAAAGTGGGAATTGCAGGGAAGACTTTCAGGTCAAAACAGCTAACCTTATTCTTGGAATAAAATGTAGGGGAGATCTAGGTAGAAAGGGGCCATTCCAAGAAAGGAGGTAGGGAACACAGAGCAGGGTACAGTCAGGATCTTAAAGAAGTTCAGAATAGAGGGGTTCCAGAGTGAAGACTAATAACACTGGTAACATGGCAGTCAAGTTACACAAGCTCAGACTTACACTGAAGGCAGCAAAAACCCCAAAGGTTTTTTTAAGAGGGTAATAAGTGTGTATGTGTGTGTGTGTGTGTGTGTGTGTGTGTGTGTGTGTGTTTAAAGAGTGCCCCAAAAGCCGTGTGGAGAGTGGGTGAGAGGAAGTCAAGATTGAAGGTGGAAACCAGCCAAAAAAGCTGTTTTGTGGTCCAGACAGGAAATGATAGAGTCCTGAAATTTTTAAAAATGGCAAAGAAACAGGGGCACTTGGGTGGCCCAGTTGGTTCAGTGTCTGACTCTAGATTTCAGCTCAGGTCATGATCTCACCGTTCGTGAGTTCAAGCCCCGTGTCAGGCTCTGTGCTGACAGTGCAGAGCCTGCTTGGGATTCTCTCTCTCTTCCTCGCTCCCTCTCTCTCTCTCTCTCCCCTTCTCTGCCCCTCTCCCACTCATTCTCTCTCTCTCTCTCTCTCTCTCTCTCTCTCTCTCTCTCAAATTAAATAAACATTAAAAAATTTTAAATGGCAGAGAAACATTGGTTTCTTTGAAACTAGAAAAATCAGAGAAACATTAGAATACCGAAGAATCTCCAAGCACTTGGAAAGAAGGGATGGTTGGTTGGATGATGGAGCTGAGGAAAGAGAGGAATCAGGCATGATACCGAAGCTCAGCGCTTGGAAGCTGGGTAGATCCTGGCCCTGTTTATTAAGAACAGGACTGCTTCTAAGAAGTACACTAACTCTCCGGGGGAGACCATCTGGAGAAGCCCTGAGGCCACATGCACAGGGACTCAGCTGAGGGCAGGCTCCCAGCTGTCTGCCAGGGCAGCACAGATAGCACAAGCTGTCTTGAATCCCGAGAACTAGCCCTGATGTCATCTGAACACCACCAAACAGCCCACCCCACGTGGAGGACCACCTCCTAGCCATGTGTGCCAGGAGTCAATAAAATGTCGCTTCGAGTCAAAATAATTTTAAAAAGAAGAGCAAAAATTCATTTTAAATAGTTTTTGTTTTTTCAAGGGTACCTGGGTGGCTCAGTCGGTTAAGTATCTGACTTCGGCTCAGGTCACGATCTCTCGGTTCATGAGTTTGAGCCCCACATCTGGTTCTATACTGACAGCTCAGAGGCTGACCCTGCTTCGGATTCTGTGCCTCCCTCTCTCTCTCTCTGTGTCCCTCCCCCACTTGTGCTCTATCTCTGTCTCTCTCAGAAATAAATAAACTTAAAAAAAAGTCAATAAGAGTTGTTTCAAGTCAAAATAATAAAAAAAGAAAAGCAATACTTCATTTTTAATAGTTTTTGTTTCATCATATTTGCAGCACCCATGTGAAATAAGTGACAATTTGTGGCTTTCTAGAACCAGAGTTCTAGACTTAACTTTTCACTTTATCTGAAGTCACCTGGTTTAGTATGTTCCCCATATGTACACGGGAAGGAGTCAGACATGAAAGGACCCATATGATATGACTCTGTTTATATGAAATACCCAGGAAACATTAGTCCAAAGAAACATAAAACAGATGGGTGGTTGCCAGGGGCTCAGGGGAGGAGAGGATGGAGAGCCACTGCTTAATGTCTCCATAGTTTTATTTTGGAGGGCGACAATATTTGCAACTACATAGAGATGGCGGGGACACAATGTGAACGTACTAAACACCACTGAATTGTTCCCTTTAAAATAGTTAATTTTACATTAAACGGATTTCATCTCAATAAAAGCGAATGGGGGTGGGGTGGGGTGGGAATAACCACACCAAGGACAGTGCTGGTGCCTTAGCTGGGTTCAGATTCTCATTGAGATGTGGAGGGTATTTGATTTCTGGTCTTCTTCAACCGTTTCAGGAGAGGCTTTCTTTTGAGTAACATCAGATTGGACCTGGCAAAATCAATGCTACAATCAGAGAAATAGTTGAGCTTTCAGAATAAAGTAAATAGCGTCACCCTTTTTAACCGTTAGTCCACAGGCTGTGGGATCACTTTGACACGTTCACGGTTTCATGGGGGCCGGGGGAGGGGCAGCCATGGACGTGCGGATGTTCCTGCCTGTCCACAGGTTTTACATTTCCTGCTCTTATAGTCACGAGCATGTGACTATATATATATAGTCTTATATAGTCTTATAGTCGTGCTCTTATAGTCTTTCCATCGGCTTGCAGGCCATTTAGCCAAAGCTAAAGCAGTGGTGGGTCCCATCTTACGGCCTCCCTTCCCGTAGCAAGCTGCCCGGGTGTCTCTCCAAGGATACGCTGCATTTACGGGGTATCCATTTCAAAGATTGGCTAATTGCTCCACAGGCTGCAGAAAGTGCACTCTCAAGTCATAAAAGGGAAACACTCTGGCTTTTCCCAGGCCACAAAGCATGACCAAGTTGATTAGGACTCATAATTCACACTCCCGATCCCTGAGCTTGATCCTCCGAGAAACAGCTGCCCTATAAAAGCTGAGACACAGCGTGCATATCACACTGTTCAGGCCGCTGGAGTCCCAGCTCTGCTTCCACAATAAATGGCCTCTGCCATGTCTGGGCCAGGGCTGTGCTGGAAATGAAACAATAAGAGTGGAAAATCGCCTTTATTTATTGAGTTCACCTACCCTTAACATCAAATCAACACCCGGCCTACACAGCTCACAGATCCAAAGAGCTTAAGATGGAAAACAGCACAGTGGGCAAGGGATTCTTTCCCCAGGAGCTGGCACTGGACCTCCCCCAACAGAACACCCGTCAATGTCCCGGTCCTCAATATTTGGAATGACGGAGCAATCAGTGCTCCGTGGTGACAGTGACACTACCCCCAATGATGGCTGAAGGGTCTCAGAATGACCACAAGAGTTCCTGTGCCTTGAAATGGCACTCCGCTAAATGGGATGTAATGGAAAGCAAGCATCATGATAAAACTTACACAAGGAAAGCTTTTATGACCATTCATGTCAAAATGAGAGATGCGGTGTGAGAGAACATGTTTCCTAACAGGGGAAAGTCACATTCCATGGAAAAACCAGCTGGATTTTGGGTGAATGCTATTCTGGAGAAGAAAAGGCCCATCTTGGATCCTATGGGTTGCGGCAGGTCATTCCCTTTCTGACCAGAGGCTCTAAATTGAATGTCCATATGTAGGGTTGGATGCGCATGCTTTGGAATCCCCTAGAAGTGGCTCTGAATCATACCTCCACTTCCCCATTCATTCAATCATCCAACAAGTATTTCTGAGTACCCATTCAGTGCTTGAATATAACACAGTGGGCAAAATAGAGTCTTCCTCTCAAGTTCATCGCTGAGAGGTTATTGAGCAAGAAAGCTGGCATTATACAAAGCTGAGCAGTGCTGTGATCACAAAAAAAAGGAAAATGACATGAGGGGGGCAGGTCAGAATTCCTAGAGTAAGTGACATCTAGTCTGAGGCATGATGGCCAGGTACATTGACAAAATGAAATACTATGTGCATGTACAAAAGGGATTAGAAAGAGTAGATTTAAAGGCCTGGAAGAGAGAGAATACTGGGAGACCAGAGAAAAAAGAAATGGGCCTAGAGAGGTAGCACAATGAGAGACAGTTCTTATAGGAAGAAGGCAAAGAAAAGATGCTTAAACATTTACATAGCAAAATGACATGGGAACAGGAATTTTAGGAAGATGTTACTAATCAGGTAACTTTGGACCAAAGGTTCTGTCTGAGCCTCAGTTTTTAACATGGATAACACTACCTTGCTGTGCAAAGTAAATGATAAAATGTAGACAAAATGCTGAATGCCTGAAACCTAGTAACTAATTTCTCAGCAGGAAACACAACAAAATATCCATCAGCTGGGGGGTGATGGCTATGGAGGAGGGCACTTGTGGGGAAGAGCACTGGGTGTTATATGGAAACCAACTTGACAATAAACTATATATTTAAAAAAATATCCATCAGCTCAAATTTGATAGAACTTTTGACCTTCCCTTCCTATACATGTTCAAATGTTTTCTGAAACATTTTCTACAAATTCAGGTACATACTAGTTAATTCAGTATTTCACCTTGTAGGAGTCTGAAAAGTTCATTTGTTCAATTCATTCATTGACATTTACTTACTCAGCATCATTTTCTGTGCCTGCCACTGGGGAGGCAAAGTACTGACTGGGTGGTGGTTTGGTTGAAAGAAATACTGGTTCAAGTCAGATATTCAGCAAATTACTGTGGTTCACTGTGGTTTGGGGTTTGTGGCACAGACTACCACTTGCCACCAAGTATCTACTCCCTCCTTTTTCTTTATAAAAAGAATTCTTATTTTTAGTGCTGATGATGTTCTGTTTAATGATCTGGGTATTGTTTACATAGATGGACTCAGTTTGAGAAAATTCATCAGGGTATATATACTTATATATAATCACCAATGAAAGTTAAATTTTAAAAACCTTCAATTTGTGTCTGGGCATATTTTTGCCGGGCTAAAAAATATTGCTTCCAGGACTCCCTTGCAGCTAGCGATGTAACATGACTGAGTTCTGGCCAATGTTGTATAAACAGTGATGCTGAGTGTTAGTTCCAGTAAGTCTTTTTCAAAGGGATATGGCGCGAGCTTTGCCAATTCTCTTCTGGATCTTGACCTAGAAACACACATGATGCATCGGCTGTGTCAGATCCTGAGAACAAGAGCCACCTCCTAGGGGTATCTGAGAGGTTTGTTGGAAGCTTTCTCCCTGCTTGACAACTTTTCACAAACCAGTCTTTAGATTTAGCTTACATGAGAAAAACAGGGAAGAATGATCTTGTATAAAACACTGTTGTGCTGGATTTTTCTGTTAATTCAGCTGAAATTAATTTTAATTAATACAGTGTTCAAGGTGGAATGCAGTTCAGTCCTTGCTTTCACACCAGGAACACCCACATGATAGAACAAATAAGGAGTTACCTAAAAAAGCAATAGCAAAAGCAAAACACTCTGAATTTTAACCGTCTGGCTTTGCTTTTTACCATTTAATTGCAACTCTACATTCTCCTATGTAATATGGAGATTTAAAGTCTATGTTTCTGTTAGAGCTCTTTCCTGGCAACAACCCAGTCTAAATCTGGTTAACTTAAACAAAGAGGGAATTTATTGGAATGTTGTCAAAGATCTCTCAAAGCAAACTGATAGGCTAGTGTCCAGGCTTAGCAATACAGCAAAAATCAGAACAGGATCAAGGCAACAAGAACATTCTACCATCCCGTGGTGCTACAGCTGGAATGAAGGATATCCGTCATTTTTCCTTGCTGTGTGTCACCCAGTGCAACATGCCAAGTGGTGGGAGAAAATCTGATGGACTAAGTGGAGGTCACAAGCCCTTTGGGTTCTTTGAAGCAGTGAAAGAAAGTCTGGAGGAAAGAGAATGCCCCAACCTCCAGTGGGGTCCAGTTCTCTCTCGGAGGGCAGTGGACATTGATTTATAGTACCATTGAGAATGTACAAAACAGAAGCTAGTTAGGTCCCTCAAATTAATGGATGCTGGACAGTCATAAATCAACAAATGTCCACTATTTCCACCTCACAAGGTTGTTGAGACTGGAATAAATTAGAGACAAATGCTCTGAAAACTGAAACCCACTACACAAATACTTATTGCTATCTTGTTAAAATTGTTGTTGTTAATATCAGAATTTATGAAAAAAATAAAGTAACTTTAAAAGCATGGTCATTTGAAATTTCAAAGATAGCTTCTTCCTTCACTGAAGAAACTATTTCATTAAGTGTTGGGCACTAAATTAATACAGTGTCTCAAATTAATAGCCAGGAATGTGTGTAGATAATGTTGACATTAACTAGTAAGTAAAAAACAAGTCTCCCTTTTTACACAGGTTTGGAAGGTCACGTCTCATCTTAGATGTGTTTCAAATAAGAGCGTGGATAATGGGCAAACGCAAATTTCTAGATGGAAGTCATCACCTAGAATGGGATTCTTAGCAGTGGTCTGGGTGCAAAGCCTTATGAAACCCTGAAATTGCATGTAAACATTTGGTTTATTGTATATAAAATATATACGAATACATATTTCTCAGGGATATGGGGATACCTTTTATGAGTTGTTAAAGAGCATGTGACCCCCCAAACACTAAGAATCATTATTCTTAATGCTATGTGTTATTTCCATCTATGGAATCAGAAATATCTGGGTTCGAATCCTGGGCACCCATCCACAGTGTCAATCAAAGTAGGAACTCATAAACCATTCCATACTTCAGAAACTTAGGGTCACATACACGAGATAAGAGTAGGTATATTAATCAAAACATCTTGGGCTACAAATAACAGAAAAGTAAAACCAAGTGTAGCTTACATGATATGGAAAGAATTCCTGAGGCTCATGGGAACAGAAATCCAGAGAAAAGGCAGGTTGCAGAGTCGGCATCATAAAATGGGTTTAGCTGCATTTCTCCATGGTTCTCCCTTTTTTTAAAAATTTTTTCAACGTTTACTTTCTTGAGAGAGAGTGAGAGAGAGACAGAGCACAAGTGGGGGAGGGGCAGAGAGACAAGGAGTCACAGATTCCAAAGCAGGCTCCAGGCTCTGAGCTGTCGGCACAGAGCCTGATGCAGGGCTGGAACTCACAAACCACGAGATCATGACCTGATCCGAAGTCGGACGCTTAACCAGCTGAGCCACCCAGGTGCCCCTCTCCATGGTTCTCTTGATTGCCCTCCCCTGTGAGCAGACTTCTTCAGGCTAACATTTGCTGTGATTACAGAATGGCTGCAGATGTTCCGAACACAGTGGACACAAATAATACCCATGCAAGAAGGTACCATTCCTAGTTCATCTTCCTCTTCCTTGCAGGGTACTCTGCACAATTCAATAAATATCTCCTAGGGGCACCTGGGCGGCTCAGTTAAGCATCCAACTTTGACTCAGGTCATGATCTCACAGCTCTTGAGTGTGAGCCCCACATTGGGCTCTGTGCTGACAGCTCAGAGCCTGGAGCCTGCTTCAGATTTTGTGTCTCTGGCTCTCTCTACTGCCTCCCCACTCGTGCTCTGTCTGTCTGTCTCTCTTACAAATAAATAAACATTAAAATATATATAGATCTTCTAGATAACAGTGACTGAATGAATGCATGAAATATTTAAATGATAATAACATGACAGCTATAATTAAATGAACGTTTGAGACACAAAGAAAATTATAAATTGAAAAGGGTACTAAAATTCAGAAAGTTTCTAAAGAACATCATGCTTCAAATAGATAGAGGGGGGCAGAAATAGCATTCTAGGCACACAATTGGCATTTTATTTAAAGCAAATGAATTCGTAAATGAAAAAAAAAAAGATACTAGATTTCAGGGGAACTTTCCATCCATTCCAAGTGGTTTCATATTTTAAGTTGCAACACTACGAAGTTATTAAGACACTGAAAGTTTCCATGGCACCTTGTATCCTACAGATTCTCAAGTTACTTCATACAATAATGATTATGAGTACCTAAAATAGTAGGATTAATATATATGATGAGAAGATTGAGGCTTATGTTTTTTACACAATACTCATCATATTTTTTTATTCTCCACTATTTTTATAGTTCATTTACGCATTCAGTGAGAAATTTCCATATGTCTAGGGACCTGTGCTAGGTACCTTCAAATGTTTTTTTTTTACCTTTCATAATAATAATTAGTATTATTATTCTGACTTGTACAACGTACAGAAAGGAGAAACCCAGTGAGGGTAAGTGACTTGGCTAAAATAGCCAACTAATAAGTGTCAAAGCAGGAATTATAATACAGGTCTGTGTGAGTTCATTTTAAGTGTTTACATTCCATTTAAAAGCCAAACTACTTTCAGATATACTAAACATAACAATATAAAGTAGAACAAATGATACGATGATTAAAAATTACTTCAGACTAATTATGCGGGTAGATTCACTTGCTATTCTTTGTTTGTTTGTTTGTTTGTTTAGAGACAGAAAGAGAGAGCACAAGTGGGAGAGAGGGGCAGAGTGAAGAGAATCTTAAGTAGGCTCTAGGCTCAGTGAGTGCAGAGCCCAATGCAGGGCTTGATCCCACGACCCTGGGATCATGACCTGAGCCAAAATCAAGAGTCTAAGGCTCAACCGACCGAGCCACCCAGGCGCTCCAACCTGCTATTCTTAATATCCTTCTTGTAGTCAGATTTTCGATAATATACAAATACAAAAGGAATAGAATTACTTTCTTGCAGACTACTGAGGCTTCAGATTCTCCTCTCTTAAGTGAAACAACATGGCACACCAGGAAGCACGTTATGGTGCAAGAAGGAACTCAAGTCCAATCTTGGATTTTGAACAAATTCTATAATATTTGAGCCAATGTTTTGATATCTATAAAACAGAGGTTTTAATCACCACTCTTGAGGACTGTTGTGGAATAAAGTGAGATGGGATTACAGTGTCTTTTATGGACACATAGGTGCCTAAGAATTATTATCTCTCCTGCCTTTATTCAACTAGACCTCTGATATTTCTTTTTTTTAATGTTTTTTTTATTATTTATTTTTGAGAGACAGAGACAGCATGAGCACAGGAGGGTCAGAGAGAGAGGGAGACACAGAATCTGAAGACAGTCTCCAGGCTCTGAGCTAGCTGTCAGCACAGAGCTCGACACGGGGCTCAAACCCATGAACCATGAGATCATGACCTGAGCCGAAGTCGGACCCTTAACCGACTGAGCCACCCCAGGCGCCCCAGACCTCCGATATTTCAAGTTACAGAGAAGGCAAAGATGAAAGTTGACCTTGTCAGGCTCATGACTATTATTTCATATTATTGAAGATCCAAGTTGCTCATTTAGATACAGCTTTGATGGGATATTCTGGAAATGACACAATTAACAATATTGTAGAGGTGGTTCATTTATAAAACACTTAAACCAACGCTTGTCTCTTAGCCTGTGTTGTGGGCTTCTGACTTTGTAACTCGGCAGGAGTCTTTTTGTTTCAAATGAGTGAAAATCCAATTCAAATGGACTTAAAAGATACAGGAAATTTTATCTTATTCACAGAATCAAAATTCAAGAAATAAGGTAGATTTGGGACTGGTCTCATTGATAGGTTTAACGGTGTCATAACCTGTGTGTATGCCTATCTACACGTGAGTGCATGCATGTGCATATCCATTAGTCTTCTCTCACATTTGTAGGTTCAGCTTCATCCAAAGGCAGTTCAATCCCACAATGAAGTACCTAGAGAAGCTCCAAGGTTCATATTCAAATACCATGCCTTCCAGAAGAAGAAATTGCTCTTTCAGTAGCTGAATGATTCTTTCCCAGATGCCTTCATAAATCCTCTTCTTCCATCTAGTTGGCTTTAATCGAGTCATGTATGCTCAACTGGGATCCAAATCCTGTGCTGATACTCCCTAGAGCTTTGGTCTATATTACCTACACCAATCACCCTGCAAAGTAGAGGGAATTACTCTGAATGGCTTAGACCAATCAGAACTTCCCTGTGGATCTTGGGTTGATTTAACTTCTCCAATGGTAAACGGACAAATTGAGAGATGTATAGATCTGGGTATCATCAAGAAAGGGGAGCTGGAAATGCTGAAGAGACAACAAAAACATTTCACTTCAGTAGTCAGTTCCCAGAGTAAATATATGGACATAGGTCTAGATATGGACATGAGTGTGTAGCCATGCACACACATACAACATTTTATGTAATTACAAAAATGTATGCTAGATTAAGTTTGGTATCTACAAAAAAATCAACAAAATGACCTAGACTCCTATCATTTAGACAGAACTACTCTTACTATTTTGGTGTATATATTACACAAGTATTTTTTGCATGCAATCTTAGTGTATATAGCATGTAATTATTTTTTTAATTGAAATCACACCATACATTTTGTCTCCATCCTGCTTCTTTCAGTTATCAATATATTATGAGCATTTTCATATGCCTGGAATATAAATCCTTAGTATATATTCTTATTTTTATTGTTGCTCTAAAACTAAGGTTCAGTAGCTATGCAATAGTATGTACTATGGGTATATTACACTCTGTTTAAGCAAGATGTTTATTTATTTATTTTTGAGAGAGAGAGCATGTATGTGCAAGTGGGGGAGAGGCAGAGAGAGAGGGAGAGAGAAAGAATCCCAAGCAGGCTCCACACCATCAGCACAGAGCCCGGCACAGGGCTCAAACTCACGAACCGTGAGATCCGTGACCTAGGCCAAAATCAAGATTCAAATGCTTGATGTACCCCAAGTACCCCAAGATGTCCTCCATTCTGATGTGAGTCTACTTCAAATAACTCTTCATTCTCTTTTTTTTCTCCACAAACAGGATCCACTACACATTGCCCATCCTATTTACCATAAACTCCAATGAATGAATGCTCTTGGCCCAAGGCCAGAGAGGGGAAGTAAAGTGGGGAGAGAGATCCAGTGGGTAAAAGGGACTGCATGACCAAGCTGATGGGCAGTGCAGATGAGGGAGTCTAAAGGGCAAAGATGTTTCTCTTTTTACAAAGAAGGGGAGTACTACAGGTTGAATTATGCCCCCACTAAATTTCATATGTTAAAGTCCTAATCCTCCTGCATCTCAAAATGCAACCTCATTTGGCAAAAATGTCATCACAGGTATAATAAACTAAGATGAGGTCATACTAGAGTAGGGCAGGGCTCAGATCTAATAGCTCTGGTGTCCTTATGAAAAGGAAATTTGAACACAGACCTGTAGCAGGGAGAGAAACTCTATGTGAAGGTCAGGGTGGACCACGGAACCACCAGAAGCTGGGAGAAAGACTTGCAGCCGATCTTTCCCTAGCACCTCCAGAAGGAGCAGGGGCCTGCCCACACCTGATCTTGGATATCTAGCCTCCAGAACTGTGAGACAAGAAAATCCTGCCATTTCGGCCACTTGGTTTGGGCTAATTTGTTACAGCAGCTGCAGAAAACTAATACAGGTGCATGACTAGTAAAGGTGATGATTTGGGCAGAAGCTGAATAGACCAGAGGGACCAATCCCAAGTTCCTGTGACCCGTGATCTGGTGTGGGTTCAAATACACAACTCACACCAGAAGTGAACTATTTATTTTTTATCTTCTTCTGGAATTGGTGTCTTGTGGAGAGTAAAATTTGTTCATTGACATGACCACTTCTCCTCTCTACTACTAGGTGTTGATGTCTAGCTGTTGCTATGACTCCAAGAATATTCCAAGCATATACTCTTGCTTCTAGTATTCTGTGCCAAGCAACTCAAGTTAAAGTTCCAAAATGGTCATCTCCAGGAGAGAAGCCAGTCAAATTTAGGAATAAAGTGAGCCAGGAGTTATAGAAAGGATACTGGTACTATATAAAAAAAAGGATACGATTTTTTTTAAATTTTTTTTCCTTTTATCATCAACTCCCCCTTGGGTGCTCTCATTGCACAATCTACAAAGTGCTTTCACATGCAAAGACTCACCTATTTCTCCCAACACAGAGTAGTAAAACAGAGGCTGTTCCCATTACACAGATGGGAGAACTGAGGCCCATAGAGATCACATGACTTTCCAAAGGGAACTGACACAGCATGCTGAAACAGGTCTAGTATCCTTCTCCCTACATCAGAACATTTTTTTCATCATGAGAGAAACGTTCCAGCACACAAAGATAAAATCTCGTTCTGCCCATTCTCTTTAAGAGAGGGATATTGGATTCATACTTATATGCTCCAAGGGCCTCAGCCAGACTCGGGGTGTGGTCCACATTTAAGATTTTGATTCCTCCCATGGCCTTTTGGCTTCTTGACCCTCCTATTAACTTACCAAGCTTGAGTCATAATTCTGGATGGTCTTACAGGGAATCTTTGACTCAGGAGAGCTCATAAAAGCTCTTATGGGAAATTAGACACTAATGTCAAAGTTTCACACAATTGAGGTACTTTACAGAATCCCAGATCAATACCACCAAAACATTCCTTCTCCACTGCCGCCTGACTAAAGGCCCTAGAATAAAAAGATACATTTTTTTTTATTGAGGTATGATAGTTTTCACATCTCCACTTGTCTTTGCCAGACAGGGTCAGGAAATCAGCCCAGAATGTAGGGTTATGGTGTGTTTTCTTACACTCATAAAATGTTAGTACTGGAATGATCTAAGAGATATTCTGGTTCAACACTGTCTCACTAAGAACACTGAGACCCTTAGACAAGAATCAATTTGGCCAGTGCCATAAAAGGAATTGATAGTAGGGCTGATAGTAAAATCTAGGGCTCCTAACTCCTAATTCAATGCTCTTTCCAATATGCTAGCTGTATCCATTGACCCATTTCTTTCTAATCCATGATTACTGGCCTTCTATTTCCATGTCATGGATCAAAGCTGTGACCAATGTGAGGTGTGACTTTTCGAGCTTCACACTGACCCCATATCCCACTCCCTGTTATCTGCAGTGGTACCCACTTCTTCAACATCAATTATTAAATTATTGATTTTTTTTACCCAACAGACTCTGAGCTTCTTATTGTCAATAATTGGTCTTGTACATCGTCATCACCTCTGAAAATATAAAGGACAGAGCACAGTAGGGGAAGGAGATATCAGCAGAATTAAGGAAATAAAATTTGGTAGAAATAATTATATAAAAAATGAGAGTTGGGGTTTAGAGGAAGGGGTGACTCAATGTTCTAGGGAGGAGGGTATGGGAATAGGGATAAGGTTCATAATGGAGGTGACACTGTGATATTGAGCCCTAGAAACTGGAAAGGAGTTTGTTAGCTTTATAGGCCAAAAGGGCATTCTAGACAGAGGAAACAGAAAAATCAAAGTGCTAACAGTGGGTGATCACCTGGAACAGAGTTCATAATGTCCATGGAGGGGAGCAGGAAAGGCACATGGCTAAAAAGTTGGAATGGAGCCAGGCAGTCGGGGGCCTTAAAGTTCATGATCATAAGGCATAAGGAGTGTGGGCTTTGCACAGAAGATGCGAGGGAGCCAGTTTAAACAGGGTTGTGATAGGTTATATATGTGTTTGGAAAAGATCACTGTGACACTACTTAAGAAGATAATTCAGAGGTAGCAAGAGTAGAGGCAGGAAGACCATTTCAGACATTTCGATACTCCTGACCACAGATGATGGAAGTCTCAACTAGGACAGTGGGCTTGGAGGAAAATTAGAGTTTAGGAGACATCAGAAGATAGGGCTAAATGGTACACTGGATATTGGCGATGAGAAGGGAGCAACACTGAATGTGCCTGGAGACTCTAATTAGGAGACTGTCACGTCGTCATGACACTGTATTCTACAAGAGAAAAATTTTAACTCTTTAGATTCAGTGGGGTTTTTTATTTTTATTTTTATTTGTTTTACATTTATTTATTTTTGAGAGACAGAGCGAGACAGAGTGTGAGCAGGGGAAGGGCAGAGAGAGAAGGAGACACAGAATTCGAAGCAGTCTCCAGGCTCTGAGCAAGGATTCAGCACAGAGCCCGATGCGGGGCTCAAACCCACGAACCGTGAGATTATGACCTGAGCCGAACTCAGACATTTAACCGACTGAGCCACCCAGGCGCTCCAGATTCAGTGGGTTTTTTTAAGAATCTGAAACTCTGAAGCATCTACTCAGAAAAAGGCATATATGTACATATACAGGCAAATTTTCATGCAGTTTCAAATGCTTTATGAGCTCCCTGAAACCCATAAATGAATGAGACTCCAGATTATGAGCACTTGTTTTATAAGAGGAATTTAAATACAAAAGCACCTGTGAAGTCTGGGTTGTCAATTACTAGAATTAAGCTGTCAGCTTCTGATACTGCTGGTTGGATATCTGTACCCTCATGTAGCAAATAGGGGAAGGCTGAAAACACTTGGCATGTGGTGGCCATGGGGTGGGAAGTGTGGTCACAGAGTAGAAATAAAGCAAGAAGGGGGAGGGGGCGGTCAGAAAGATGATCATCAGCACACCTTACCTTTTACTGAATCCGCACAAAATCTTGGTCCTGAACAAATTAACTACATCCCATATTTTTACCATCCTCTCATCTTGGAGACTCTATTTAGCACTCCCAATAACCCTGTGATATTAGCAGGGAAGACTACTAGGTCCGTGCCATAAAGATTTGAAGCCATCAAAGCTCAGAGAGATGAAGTGATTTTCTTTCCCAAGGTCACATGTATCTAAGTGGCAGAGAAAAGACCAATGCTATTCCCCTCCTCTTCAGGGCTGTTCCCTTTGAAGACAAGTTGGCCTGAGACATCAAGAACAAAGGTCTGCTTCCCATCTGGATACTGATCCAGGTGTTTCCATCTCACACTGATGATGTCATCCAGAGCGTTGTTATCTGGGACTCTGCATGCAGGAGGCAGTGGGGAGGCCATGGTTTGGAGCCATTATGTACATTATCTTCAGCTTTAGACAGAATTGGGTGCAAATGCCAACTCCGCCATGTGCATCTCTGTGAGAACAACCAATCTACATAACCTCATTGGCCTTCAGTCTCCTCATCTTTAAAACAGAGACAGTAATACGTATCTTATCTCCAAATTTGCCAGGCTCAAGTGAGACATGATAAGTGGAAATGGCCTCTGTAAGTGCCGACTCCTCTTCTGAGGGCTTCGGCAGACGCAGTAATTTCTGAGACCATAAATCCCAGCGGCAGGCTCCTGACACCAATCCCTTTCTCTCATATCAGTCACTGGGGGCAACCAGGCTGCCAGAATGGTCCACTGGCTGACCTGCCTGGAACACACACTCTCTTGTCTCCATCACCAGAACAATATGTTCCAAGAATATCTGACACCTGAATACTTAAAGGGCGAGTCTTCACAGACGTAATGCAGATCTGTTTTTAAACATAGACACTCAGGAATAGAGAACAATAAGATTGCCAGTGCGGCACATTCCTGATGAAGAGAGTTGCTATAGAGTCTGTGTCATGAAACATTCCAGCTATGTTTATTGTCTTTATAATAGTTTAAACCTATTCACATATTTAGACAGCCACTTGCAACATGTGAAGGTCAACCACCTATAAGAACTTAAAACTTAGGATATATTGTGTCTTATTCCAAGAAACAACCTAGCTGATGAGAAAATGGCTGAGGCTTTTTTTTTTTCACTTAAGTAGTTAATGGCAACAGGATGAGTAAATCTTGCCAAAATAAAGGGCAATGTTTTTCCCACAACATATACTGCAGAAAAAAAAAAGGGGGAAAACCCAAAACCCATAGTATTTGATGTATGATGCCCACCACTTGCTAAATGTGTGACTTTAGGTAGACCAGTTAACCTCTCTGAGCTTCTGGTTCCTTATTTCTCAACGGGGGATATAATGTAGGCTCATCACCCTTAAAACCTCCTTAAGAAGACTATAAGAAGACTTAAGACCCATATTCAGTAGAGGGATTATTATCCCCGTTCTTGGCTTCCTTCTTCCATCCCACCTGCTTCTTACCACAACTCAGGATTCAGTGTGCCAAGGACATAACACTACGACTGCCTTCCATTCTGAATTCTGCTATTCTTCATTGTTTACAGTAAACAATGGGGTATGCACATGATCCAGTTCCTCAGACTGGACAGATGGTGGCAAAATATGAGCTTCGTAATCAGATGGGGTCTGACTGGCATCCTCACTTGACCAACTGTGCTTTTTGTGACCTTATTTTCCTCAACTGTAAAGTAATATGAATAATAATATCCCTTCCTCAGGGTTGATTCTTAAAAGCTTGGTTGAAATATAATTTACATACCATACATTAAATTCTCATTAAGTATAAAACTAAGTAAATTTTAGTGGATCTACAGAACTCTACAGCCATCTCTACAAACTAATTGTAAAACACTATTGTTACCCGCACAAGAAATACTGTGACCATTAGGTCATTCTCCATCACCCCTTCTCTCAGTCCAAGGAAACCATTAATCTATGTTCTGTCTTTATAGACTTGTCTATTCTTGCTATTCCATGTAAATGGAATCATACAACATGTTGCCCTTTTTGTGACTGGCTTCTTTCACTAAGCATGATATCTTTGAGGTCCATCCATATTGTGGCATACCTCACAACTTATCCTTTCTTATTGAAGAATATCCTGTGGTATGAATACACTGTATGTTATCCATCCATTCATCAGATGATGGACATGTGGATTATTTACAATTTTTTATTATTATGAATAATGGTGCTAAGAACCTATGTTTGTGTGTAAATGGATTTTAATTTCTCTTGGGTATTTATCTAAAATTGGAATTTCTGGGAATTGGAATTATCTGATAATTCCAGACAGATAATTATCTGTCCATGTTTTTAAAATTTTGAGAAGCTGCCAAACTATTTCCCAAAGAAGTTGCACTGTATTTGCCATCACCAAGGTATGCTGGGATTTCTACATATTCTAACCGACATTTATTCTTGTCCTTTTGGTCCTGGTGGAGTGGGATCCCATTGTAGTTTCATTTACATTTCCCTAATGACTAATAGTGTTGAATAACTTTTCATGAGTTTATGGACCATTTGTATATCTTTCTTTGACAAATGTCTGTTCATACCCTTTGACAATTTTTACACTGAGGTGTTTTTTTTTTTTTTTTAATCATTGAGTTCTAAGAGTTCTTTGTATATCCTGGCTATAAGTCCATCACCAGATATACAATTTACAAATGTTTTCTCCTTAACTGTTTGTAGACTGTATTTTCTTTTCTTTTCTCTTCTTTTCTTATTTGATGTTGTAATTTATAGCACAAAATTTTTATATTTAGATGAAGTCCAATTCTCAATTTGCTCTTTTTGCCTGATTTTTGGTGTTATAACTAAAAGACACTTTTCCATAACCCACGTTCACAAGGATTTACTCAGATTTTCTTCTAAGACTTTTATAGTTGGAACTGTTACATTTTTTAAAAAAGTTTATTTATTTTGAGAGACAGAGAGCACACTTGAGTTGGGGAGGGGCAGAGAGAGAGGGAGAGAGAATCCCAAGCAGGCTCCATGTTGGTTAGAGTAGAGCCCGATGTGGGGCTCAAACTCATGAACCATGAGGTGAAATCAAGAGTTGGACACTTAACTGACTGAGCAACTCAGGCGACCCCAGGTTGAACTCTTACATTTAGATCTATGACCGATTTCAAGTTAATTTTTATGCATAGCCTGAGAAAGGGATCCAACTCCACCTGTGGATGTGGATATTCAGATCACCTGACACCATTTGTTGAAGACTGCTCTTTCCCCATTTTATTTTCCTGGCATTCTCATCAAAAACCAATTGGCCATAAATGTAATATTATTTTTAGAATCTCAATTCTCTTCCATTCATGTATGTGTTTTTGCTTATGTTAGAACCACACAGCCATACTCTTATAATCAAGTTGTGTAGTCAGTTTTGAAACTGGGAAGCATCCTTTACTTTCTTCTTTGTTGGAGTTGTTTTATCTGTTCAGGGTCACTTGCACTGTCATATGGATTTTAGAATTAGTGTGTCAATTTCTGCAAAAAAAGTCAGGTAGAATTTTGATAGAGATTTCTTTGAATCTGTAGTTAAATTTTAGGAGTATTGCCATATTAGGAATATTATATTCTCTGGTTTAAAGGGAACATACCTCAACATAATATCCAACATAATATGGATTTCATTCATTTTTATGGCTAAATAATATCCCATTATATATATATGTATATGTATATACACATATATATCTTACATATATAATATATATAATATATATATGTTTGGATATATGTTTATCCAAACATAATAAGGCCCTATAGGAAATATATGTGTGTGTATATATATATACATATATATATATATATGATATATATTATCCAAACATAATAAGGCCCTATAGGGAAAACCCACAGCATCATATAACACTGTATATTAACTATACTGGAATTTAAATTAAGTTAAATTAAATTAAGTTAAATTAAACTAAATGAAAATTTTATATTTTGTGACCCCAAATTAAGGAATGTTAGATTTTCCAATGCAAAAACATAGATGTCTCCCCCATTTATTTAAATCTGTAATGTAGGGCTCAAGATTCAGTTTGTCCCCTGTGACTATCAGGTTATTTCAGCACTATGGAAACTCTTTCCTTTTCCCAGTGAATTGCACTGGCATCTTTGTCTTAAGTTTCCTGACAATATATGAGTCTATGTCAGGAGCACCATAGTCCCAGAATTACTGCTGCCTGTAGCGAATCTTGAAATCAGGTGGTATAAGTGGTCCAAATTTATTCTCCTATATTCGAAGTCCTTTAGAGATCTATGCACATTTTAGAATCGTCCATCAATTTCTACAAAAAAAAATGTGTGAGATTTTGAGCATAATGCATTGAATCTAGATTGATTTTGAGATAATCAGTTATACATGCTGCAGACCCTTCGTCTCACTTCTCTTTCATTGGAAGCTATCTGCTCACAAGAAAGGAAGGAAGGAAGGAAGGAAGGAAGGAAGAAAAGAAACCAACAAAACCAACAAAACCAAACCAAAAACAAACAACAAAACCAAAACCAAAACAAAACTAAACATGTTTTACATCATCTTTTTGTGCCATAAGTTTATTTGAGGCGTTCCCACAGGTGGGGCAGTCTTTTGATTGTCTGCTGGTGTCTGTGACAGAGTAATTCTATTTCAGGGGTGAAATATCAAAGTTACTTGCTTATGCATCTAAGCCAACAGATCTATCAATCATAAAGCTGACAGTTTGCTCTCTACATCTTAACTCTTGTGTCTACCTCTCGATTGACTTCAAAGTCAAATGTAAAATAGCCATTAATTAATGCTAGCTTCAGTTAGACACATCTTGCAGAGCCAATAAAGCAAGGTGAACTGCAATTCCTTTTAATAAAACTTGTAAATGATTACATGGACTAACAGAATGGAAGCAGTACTAAAATTTTTCATTTGACATTTTTATCATATTCATATGGATGTTCCTTATAAGAAAGTTATAGAATGTTGAGGGACTAACAACTATTGAGCCATAAACCTCTCATTTAGTCCTCATTGCTGATTTTTGAGGTATTATTATTCTCATTAAACAGAGAAGACAAACATCATTTGAGAGGGTAAGTAATTAGAGGCTTAAATTTACACACTCAGTAAGAGCACTTAGAAAAGACATATCAAATTTTCATGTAAAGTGCTTACAGTCTTCAAACGGTTTCACAAGTAATATATTTTTCAGTATAATTTATTATCAAGTTAGCTAACATACACTGTATAAAATGTGCTCTTGGCTTCGGGAGTAGATTCCCATGATTCATCGCTTACATACAACACCCAGTGCTCATCCTGACAAGTGCCCTCCTCGGTGCCCATCACCCATTTTCCCTTCACCCTCCCCCCCCCCATCAACCCTCAGTTTATTCTCTGTATTTAGGAGTCTCTTATGATTTGCCTCCCTCTCTGTTTGAAACTTTTTTTTCTCCTTCCCTTCCCCCATGGTCTTCTGTTAAGTTTCTCAAATTCCACATATGAGTGAAAACATATCATATCTGTTTTTCTCTGACTTATTTCACTCAGCATAATACCCTCCAGTTCGCCACATTGCTGCAAATGGCAAGATTTGATTCTTTCTCATTGCTGAGTAGTATACCTGTGTGTGTGTGTGTGTGTGTGTGTGTGTGTGTGTGTGTGTGTGTGTGTTTATCACATCTTCTTTATCCATTCATCAGTTGATAGATATTTGGGCTTTTTCCATAATTTGGCTATTGTTGATAGCGCTGCTATAAACATTGAGGTACATGTGCCCCTATGAATCAGCACTACTGTATCATCTGGATAAATTCCTAGTAGTGCTATTGCTGGGTCATAGGGTAATTCTATTTTTAGTTTTTGGGGGAACTTCCACACTGTTTTCCAGAGTGGGTGTACCAGTTTGAATTCCCACCAACAATGCAAGAGGTTCCTGTTTCTCCACATCTTCACCAACATCTGCTATTGTCTGAGTTGTTAATTTTAGCCACTCTGATCAATATGAGGTGGTATCTCATTGTAGTTTTGATTTGTATTTCCCTGATGATGAGCAATGTTGAGCATCTTTTCATATGTCTGTTGGCCATCTGGATGTCTCCTTTGGAAAAGTGTCTATTCATGTCTTCTGCCCATTTCTTCACTGGATTATTTGTTTTTCAGGTGTTGGGTTTGGTAAGTTCTTTATAGATTTTGAATTCTAACTCTTTATTTGATATGTCATTGGCAAATATCTTCTCCCATTCCATCAGTTGCCTTTTAGTTCTGTTGGTTATTTCCTTTGCTGTGCAGAAGCTTTTAATCTTGATTAGGTCCCGATAGTTCATTTTTGCTTTTATTTGCCTTGACTTCAGAAATGTGTTGAGTAAAAAGTTGCTGTGGCTGAGGTCAAAGAAGTTGTTGCCTGTTTTCTCTTCTAGGGTTTTGATGGTTTCCTGTCTCACATTTAGGTCTTTCATCCATTTTGAATTTATTTTTGTATACGGTGTAAGAAAGTGGTCCAGTTTCATTCTTCTGCATGTTGCTTCTAGTTCTCCCAGCACCATTTGCTAAAGAGACTGTCATTTTCCTCCATTGGATACTCTTTCCTTCTTTGTCAAAGATGAGTTGGCCATATATGTCTGGGTCTGATTCTGGGTTCTCTATTCTATTACACTGGTCTATGTGTCTGTTTTTGTGCCAATACCATATTGTTTTGATGATTACAGCTTTGTAGTACAGGCTAAAGTACTTTGTAGAACATGGGATTGTAATGTCTCCCGCTTTGTTTTTCTTTTTCAGGATTTCTTTCGCTACTTGGGGTCTTTTTTGGTTCCATAAAAATTTTAGGATTGTTTGTTCTAGCTCTAAGAAGAATGCTGGTGCAATTTTGATTGGTCCGGCATTGAATGTGTAGATTGGTTTGGGTAGTATCAACATCGTAACAATATTTTTTCTTCCAAGCCATGAGCATGGAATGTTTTTCCATTTCTTTGTATCTTCTTCAATTTCTTTAGTTTTCAGCATACAGATCTTTTACCTCTTTGGCTTGGTTTATTCCTAGGTATTTTATGGTTCTTGGTACAATTATGAATGGGATCAATTCCTTGATTTCTATGTTGCTTCACTATTCTTGTATAGAAACACAACTGATTTCCCTACATTGATTTTATATCCTGCGAGTTGGCTGAATTCATTTATTGGTTCTATCAGTTTTATGCAGGAGTCTTTCAGACTTTCCACGCAAAGAATCGTGTCATCTGTGAAAAGCGGAAGTTTGACTTCTTCTTTGCCAATTTGGATGCCTTTTATTTTATTTTGTTGTCTGATTGCTGATGCTAGGACTTCCAGTACTATGTTAAACAACAGTGGTGAGAGTGGACATCCCTGTTTTGTTCCTGATCTCGGGGGAAAGCTCTCAGTTTTTCCCCATTGAGGATGATATTAGCTGTGGGCCTTTCATACATGTCTTTTATGATGTTAAGGTAGGTTCCTTCTATCCTTACTTTCTTAAGGGTTTTTTATTAAGAAAGGATGATAGAAACAAAAAAGAAAGAAGGAAGGAAGGAAGGAAGGAAGGAAGGAAGGAAGGAAGGAAAGAAAGAAGGAAGGAAGATGTATTTTGTCAATTGATCTTTCTGCATCTATTGACATGATCATATTGTTCTTATCTTTTCTTCTATTATTGTAATGTAGAACACTGATTTGCAAATCAAATCATTTTGGATTTTGCAAATTGGATTTTGCAAAACCAGCCCTACAGACCAGGAATGAATCCGGCTTGATCATGGTGAATAATTCTTTCAATACATTGTTGAATTCGATTTGCTCATATCTTGTTGAGAATTTTTGCATCCATGTTCATCAAGGATATTGGCTAATGATTCTCCTTTTTAGTGGGGTCTCTGTCTGGTTTGGGAATCAAGGTAATGCTGGCTTCATAGAATGAGTCTGGGAGCTTTCCTTCTGTTTCTATTTTCTGGAACAGGTTGAGAAGAATAGGTATTAACTCTGCTTTAAATGTCTAGTAGAATTCCCCTGGGAAGCCATCTGGCCCAGGACTCTTATTTGTTGGGATATTTTTGATAACTGATTCGATCTCTTTCACTGGTTATGGGGCTGTTCAAATTTTCTATTTCTTCCCTTTGGAGTTTTGGCACTGTGTGGGTGTCTAGGAATTTGTCCATTTCTTCCAGATTGTCCAGTTTGTTGGCATATAATTTTTCATAGTAGTCTCTAATAATTGTTTGTATTTCTGTGGTTGCTTGTGATCTCTTCTATTTCATTCATGATTTTATCTATTTGGGTTCTCTTTTCTTTTTGAGAAGTCTGCCTAGGAGTTTATTAATTTTGTTTATTTTCTTAAAACAAAACAGCTTTTAGATTCATTGATCTGTTCTACTGCTTTTTGGGGGGATTCAATATTGTTTATTTCTGCTCTGATCTTTATTTCTCTTCTGATGATGACTTTGGGGTTTCTTTGCTGTTCTGCTTCTAGTTCCTTTAAGTGTTAGTTAGGTTCTGTATTTGGGGGTTTTCTTCTTTCTTGAGATAGGCCTGGATTGTAATGTATTTTCTTCTTAGGACTGCCTCTGCTGCATCCCAAAGGGTTTGGACTGTCATGTTTTCATTTTCATTTGCTTCCATATATTTTTTAAATTTCTTATTTAATTGCCTGGTTGACCCATCCATTCTTTAGTAGGATGTTCTTCAACCTCCATACATTTGGAGGCTTTCCAAATTTTTTCTTGTGGTTAATTTCAAGTTTCATAGCGTTGTGATCTGAAAATATGCATGGTATGATCTCAATCCTTTTTTATTTATTGAGGGCTGTTTTGTGACCCAGTATGTGATCTATTTTGGAGAATGTTCCATGTGCACTCAAGAAGAATGTGTATTCTGCTGCTTTTGGATGAAAAGTTCTGAATATATCTTTCAAATCCATCTGGCCCACTGTATCATTCAAGGCCATTGTTTCTTTATTGATTTTCTGCCTAGATGATATGTCCGTTTCTGTAAGTGGAGTATTAAAGTCACCTACAATGACCACATTATTATCAATAAGATTGCTAATGTTCATGATTCATTTATATATTTGGATGCTATCAAATTGGGGGCATAAACATTTACAATTGTTAGCTCTTCTTGATGGATAGACCCTTTAATTATGATATAATGCCCTTCTTCACCTCTTGTTACAGTCTTTAGTTTAAAATATAGCTTGTTTAATATAAGTATGGCTACACCAACTTTCTTTCGACTTCCATTAGCATGATAGATGGTTCTCCATCCCCTCACTTTCAATCTGCAGGTATCCTCAGGTCTAAAATGAGTCTCTGGTAGACAGCATATAGATGGATGTTGATTTTTTATCCGTTCTGATACTCTAGGTCTTTTGATTGGAGCATTTAGTCCATTTACACTCAGAGTAATTACTGAAAGATATGGATTTAGTGTCATTATGTCATATGTAGGTTTCATACTTGTGGTGATGTGTCTGGTCCTTTGTAGTCTCTGCAGTATTCCAGCCACAGAGTGCCCCCTTAGATCTCCTGCAGAGCTGGTTTAGTGTCACAAACTCCTTCAGTTTTTGTCTGGGAGAGCCTTTATCTCTCTCTCTATTCTGAATGACAGCCTTGCTGGATAAGGGATTCTGGGCTACATATTTTTCCTATTCAGCACATTGAATATTTTCTGCCACTCCCTTCTGGCCTGCCATGTTTCAGTGGACAGGTCTGCTACTACCCTTATGTGTCTACCCTTGTAGGTTAAGGCCCATTTGTTCCTAGCTGCTTTCAGAATTCTCTCTTTATCTTTGTATTTTACCAGTTTCACTATGATACAACCACCCCACTCTCTCCTCCCCGGACCAGGTGTCCCAAACCACGCTGTTCAGGCCATCCTCACAGAGTAGCATGGGTGTGAGCAGGCCAGTAGCACGGGTGCTCCACAGTCTCCCATGCCTCCCAGGTGCTGGGCTGGGATTCAACCCCCAATGTCTTAAAGGATCCCCCTCCACACGTCCTGGTTCCAGGGTAGTGCCACTCTGCCCAGCTGAAAAAGGGCCTCTGGCTGGCGCCTGCAGGGTTTTTTGTCCTTGGAGTGGCAATATACCTTCCTCCCACAGCACCTGAGGGAGGGGACTGCTCTCACAATGTGCCTCTGAGTTAGCTACAGAGCCTGGGGCTAGCTCTCCACCCCTCCCCCAGGGCAGCTACGGTCCAGAGAGTCATGCCAACCTTGGATCATCACTCCTAAGGCTGTTTGCAAGTTGGAGACTAACACTCTCTGCTTTACTCTATTTCCCAGTCCCTGGTATGGCGAGGTTTTTCTCTTGTCCAAATACAATCCCACACGTCCACAGCTTTTCTCTTCCTTTTGTCTCTCCACCAAAGGGGCTGCCCCTTCAGTCTGTGCCTATGGTGCCTGTTTTATATCTCCAAATTTGCAAACACACAACTCTGTCCCACCAAGCTGTCCCTGTGGGCCCCTGGAAATGTTACTGTTACTCTGTTACCCAGATTCCTGGATTTCCAAGTCTTCTGGCCTCAATACTGCTGTGTTTGAGGGATGAGGGAATTTCAGGCCCCCCTACTTCTCTGCCATGTTGACTCCTCCCTCCTCACATGTAATATTTTGTATATTTCTCAGAATAATCTTGTAAAGAAGTCAGGCAGTTATCCCCAGTTTAGAGATGGCAGAACTGAGCCTCAAAGAGCTTACATGACTTATTCATGATCACCGACCACCCCACCAAAAGATGGCAATGGGTCTTTTTACTCATAGTAAGGCAATCTACTACTATATCGTACTCCTAATTCACAATAGATGGCTATTTCTAGACACTTTTATTACCTTTGACATAAGGTCCCTGAGCACCTACCTTATTTTTAAGCCGAGAGAGAATAGAAATGAGTGTTTCCCCCATAGCTCAGGGAAAAGAATAGCCCCAGTATTGATCTAATGCAAACAAAGTAATAGACGTTGTAGGATTGGGTAGATAGAAATCTATACCAATTCATCTGGCTGTTTTGGTGCTTGTAACTAGTAGAAAATACTCTGAGTAAGCACTTCATTTCAATCACTGTAAAGCACTAGCTATATTTTAACTTTCTCTCTCATGGTCTGTATGATATTTTTTTTCCTTAGTACGGATTCCCTGTAAGTAGAAGCAAATATAGTTCTAGTTATAAATCAAAGATGTCAACCTATGATAAAAAATGAAGAGACTGATCTAGTCTGATTGATTCTCTTGTCAACTAATCTTTACTTAACTGGTTTGAGTCTTTTAAATTGCCTAGTCACTCACAAAAAAATACTATTATTCTAGGTAAAGTGTAACAAGAGCATAAATGAAGACATTGTCAGTAGTAGTGAAGCACCACATTAGCTAATATATTCCAAGTGTTCAATGAATAATTGTGAAACGACTGAATGTCAATATTCAGTGAACATTAATGTAATGGAAATAGAAGGACATTGTGGGGAGGTGGGATGAGGCAAAAAAAAAAAAAAAAAAAAAGAACCAAAGATGGCTTCCGTATTTCTACTTTGGAAATCACTGAGAAAGGAAATTCAGGAATATGGAAAGATAATCAATGTAAAAAGTATATGGAACCTCCATATGTAGATATGGTAGATAATTAAAAGATGAATGGGTCTGGAGCACAAGAAATATCTCCAGGCAGGATATTTATGTTCTAATATTTTCTGTTTATATATAGAAGGTAAAAGCCAAAGGAGTGAATAAGAGTAATTTATTTATTCATAGAATCTGTATTGAGGCAATTGACTACATGCTAGAATAAAAGAACTTGAAATCAAAATTCTTAAGGAATATCAACATTTAATGGATAGAAGTAGAAGAAATTAAGTTTTAAGCATTGATTAACTTAGTGTTTCTAGGTCAAAATTTCTTTCTATTGTTCAGAGATTTGGACATATTTATTTTAGGGACTCAAATGGCATGCCTTGGCAACTTCTTCTTATAGTTTTTAGCATTAAGAGAGCTACTTATTTTCTTATCCTATTATCCAGTTACCTGAACTACATAAGTTAGGATTTGGATTGCTATAGAAGACACTACTAATTACCTGCCCAATATCTATCTCTCCTAGCAGAAACCTGATTTTGTTGAGGTTTTCAGGCAAGTTCTAAGATAGCCACCAGCAATCCCCACTTCCCAATATTCATATCCTTGTATAATTCCTTCCCCTTCAGATTGGGCCAGGTTTATGGATTCATGTCAAATGAACAGAACATGACAAAAATGAGGCAATGTCACTTTTGAAACTTGCTTATAGAAAGACGGTGACTTCCATGTTGGGAGTTCTCTCACACCCTGTCATATTGCTTGTCTTGGTGAAAGCCAGCTGCCATGATGTGAGGGAGCTCTGTGGAGAGACCACATGGCAAGCAAATGAGACCTGCCAACAATCACTGAGTAAACCTGGAAGCCAACTTCACCCCAGTCAAGCTTTCCCATGAAACCACAGCTTCGGTCAACAACTTTGCAACTTGACTTAGCCTGAGCCAGAGGTGCCCAAATGAACCATGCTCAGATTCCTGATCCATAGAGCTGTGAGATGATAAATGTTTGTTGTCTGAGGCCACTATGTATCTGGGCAATTTGTTCTGGGGAAGTAGATAACTTATACAGTGGACAAAACACTACACTTGTATACTCAGAACTTATACAATAGATAACTTCTAGATCTATAATTCTCAGTCCTTTCTACCCAAATCAACTGTCAGATGCCTTTTGCTGTTACATTTTCACTGTGTCTGTGGCTGGACCTGAGGATTTGTAGGAAAATCCCAAGGTCATGCTTCAGTTTAATCTCTTTGCACCATCCTGTAAAGACCCCATGTGCTGTGAATAATATTTTATATATTAATTAATCAGAGGCAAGGGGTAGCAGAAAGAAAGTGACCATTGGACGCAGACAGATCTCAGTGCAAATCCCAACCTCTCCACTTAGGTGATGGTGATCATATCAATCCCTAAGAACTTGGGTTTCATCATTCACAAAGTGCTGATCAGTGGTGTAACAGGAAAAGTACAAGATGCAACGGGACCACAGACCTAGCTTGAGAACTTCAGAGAAAGCATTCTAGATGAAATGTCATGTAAGCAAATTCAAGAAGGATGAATAGAGGTTACCAAGCAAAAATGGGAAGGCACAGTGTTCTCAGCACAGGGAGTAGCTTATACAAATGCCTGGTACCTTTGACAGATTGGAAGAATGTGTGGTTTGCAAGGAGAGTAGCAAGTGATGACTCTGCAGAGACTGACAGGATTCAGATCATGAACTTGACAGCAGATTAATCCTAGACTTCTTTGCAAGGGCGATTAGGAGTCATTGAGTGCTTTAAGCAGGGACAGTAAAATAATTAGATTCACATTTTGGAAATATCACTCTATGCCTGGCAAATGCAGAGGTTGACAAACTTTTTTGTGAACTGTTAGACAGTAAATATTTTGCATTTTGCTATCCATATAGTCTCTGTCACACCTGTTCAATTCTGTCATTGTAAAGCAAAAGCAGCCATAGACAATATGTAATGGATGGGCATGGCTGTGCTTAAATAAAACTTTATTTGCAAAAATAGACAACCACAGTACTTCACCCCCAGGCTGTGGTTTGCAGATCCCTGATATAAAGTGTACAGAAGGAAGTCAAGCATAGACACTGGAAAATATTTGGAATGACAATTAGTTAATTGTTCAGTTCACTCATTTAGAATGCCTTCTATGTACTGGGAACTCTTCTAGATACTCAGGATATAGTGATAATAAGAAAGACAGAGTTCCTCTTCTGATGGAGGTTATGATGCAGCAAATCAGAACAATTAAATGAAAATAGCCTTAATAATAAGCTTTGTAAGCTGAAAATCATGAAATGCATATCAATCATCATCATTATAAGGACTATTAAATATGATTATTTTCTTAAAAGGCCATTTAAAAAAAAACATAATGTCAAACATATATTTACTGACTGAATAGGAAGACTTAAAGAAATTACAGACAGTTCCAGGCAAAAGAATCTAGTATTGAATTTAGGAGACATGCCAAGAACTCTGTAGCAATTTTCTATATGGGGCTGCCTCTGACACTCACAATATCTTTTCAAGGTGGCCGTTAGTGGTTCCATTTTGCAGATGTGAAAATGTGGCCTACTCTGAGCACTCCCTAGGTCCTAGGGAGCTGGCATTTAGACTCCACAGATGATTCTCTTTCCCCTCCCCCACATCGCTTGTTTGGGAATAACAGACAAACAACCAGGAGTTTTAAGCCAGAGCAAAGCAAAGGGTTGAGATGAGCCCTTCAGGGTCCCATAGAGAACTCAGGACTGGCCTGGGAACTGAAATCAGGCATCGCAATTGCCACTTCCTGCTTCTAATCACTTTCCCAAGAGAGCTGTCCCAGCTGTTCCTGAGCAGAAGGAAGGCTGAGAGAATCTTTTAAAATCCAAGCCCTTGTTATAAATTTAGACTTCAGGGAAGGAAAAGGAGAGAAAAAAAAATTGTTGGCTTAAGAAAGTAGCATTTCCCATTCATCAGATCACGAGCAGAGGACAGAGGAAGAGAAAGTAGATTGGGTCACTTTGAGTGCTGTCCCCGAGGCTCTGAAGCCCCAACACGCCCTGAACGCTCACCCACCCCACTCCGAGGGAATGCGGTCATGCCCAGAAATACGTGGCTATACAAGGAAGGCTTCTGTTTCTTCCTAATGAGTTGATTATATCCTGTCAGAAGAATCATAAGGCCATCAAATGTCAAGTCAATTTTCTCAAACATATTATTTTCATAGCAGCTGGGTCTGACTAACTGTTGAAACAGAGCATCCTATTGTAACATTTCACTGGGCATGTTTAAGTGGAACTCAATTAATAAAAGGAAGAAAAAAAATCTTACAGGACACATGATCCTGATTCATACAAGTTTACAATTCAGTATGTAGAGGCCAATTTTATTAAGATCATTTGGTCACTTAGTTCATAATTAACTAATAATGAAAGGGGAAATAAATGAGGAACGAGTTATTTGCCCACAAGAGCCACTTTCTCAGAAGACGGGTGGGATGTCTTTTCAGTTACTGGCTTTACCTATGAAGGCTTGATGGGTGAGCTAGGAGGTCCAAAGTGCGGAGTTCTAATCCTTATGCTTCCCACACATGCTCCTGAATGAATCTCTCTCATCACATTCTCAAAAAACACAGGAAATATCAAGATGAAACAAATGATCTTTAGCATCAGATACCCAGAGCCTAAGCTTACTTATTTGCTGAATGGGCACAGCAGTAACTACATAAGACTTTTTGAAGGCATTCAATGATGCAAGGCACATAACACATTGGTACAGAATAAGTTGTTCATTAAATGGTAGTGATAAAAAATGATGGTGAAAATGATAATAGTGATGAAAATGGGAAAAGATGAGGAATTTTGTAAAACACGTGTCCGGGGCCAACTAGAGAGAGTGAGCAAGGAAGCCATGAAATGTGAAGCTGAAACTAAAATGTGATCCATGTTCGCATTGGACAAGTTTCACGTGCGCAGGGTCAAGGAAGCTACGTCTCCTTTCAGAAATTAGATCATGTTTCCCTCCACCCAAACCCAATTCTCATCACCAAATTTTGCTGTAGATATTCTATTTGGTTCTTTCTTCCTTTTTTTTCTCCCTTCCTTTCTCCCTTCCCTCCCTCCCTCCCTCCTTCCTTCCCTCCTTCCTTCCTTCGTTTTTTCCTTTTCCTTTTCCTTTTTACTTTAGAGAGAGAGACAGCACATATGATCCAGGAAGAGGGGGAGAGAGAGAATCTTAAGCAGGTTCCATACTCAGTGTATGGGATCATGACCTGAGCTGAAATCAAGAGTCAGATGCTCAACCAACTGAGCCACCCAGGTGCCCCTGCCCCATCTTTGTGCAGTTTGTTGGTGTGGTAGGTAGAATTCCAAAACAACCCCAAGATTCCTGCCCCCTGGTGTACTCATAACTCCCATTTATTCAGCCAAACACTAACATACTACTGTGAAGGGATTTTGCAGATGTAAAAAAATCATCTGACATTAAGATAAAGAGTAAGAGGATAGGCCTGACCTAAACACATGAGCCCTTTAAAAGCAGAGTTTTCTCCAGCTTCCAGTAGAAGAGAAAGTCAGAGATTCAAAGCATGCAAATGATTTGACACACCATTGCTGGTTAGAAGATGAAAGGGGCTACAAAGCAAAGAATGAAACAAGCCACTAGAAGCTGTGAGCCAGAAAAATAAACCTAAGTCCTACAATCACAAGGAGCTGAATTCTGCCAACAGCAGAAATAAGATTAGAAGAGAATTCTTTTTCCCTAGATCCTGGAGATGAAAATTCAGTGTAGCTGACATCTTAATCTCAACGCTGTGCTACCCTGGGCAGAGGAACCAACCCTGTCATGCTGGACTCCTGACCTAGAGAATGTGAGCTAATTAATGGAGTTGTGTTAAGCCACTGATTTTGTAGTAATCTGTCACATGGCAGTAGAAAACTAATACACGTGGTCTGAATGGCTCTAGAGCCAAAAGTTGCGCTGAGTCCTCTGGCCTCTGAGAAATTCTGGTTCATCTCTCTAGGCTGAGAGAAGGAAATATTAATAGTAGTAACTCTAATCACTCAAGCTAAACACATATGTATTGCACACACCTACACACATTCCTATTCACAGGCTTTATCTCAATATATCAGGATAGCTAAGGCAAATTATACCTGAAGCATTTCAGCAAATGTGTTCATTTTCCTTCTTGCAGTCAGCATGCCATTTCTTCAGCAAGTACTTACTAAACAATTATAGTATGCTGGGCTCTAGAATAGACCACAGGGACAGAATCCATGCACAGTTCTTCAAAGAGATCATTGAACAGTGCAAGTAAGCAGTGAGATAAAGGCATTACAGAGAAAGGAATGTGACCCAGTCTTAGAAATAAAAAGGCTTTCAAGAGCAAATAGTTTCTAAGCTGAAATGTGAAGAATTACTTGCTCAACATTGACGTGAAGGGAAGCAAATGTTTCCAGGAAGCAAGGATATTACATGCAGACTACCAAGAGTGATGAAGGCCAGAGTTCTCTGGCCATGCAGTATTTACCCAGACTGGAACATGCTTTGGGGGAGGGAAAAGAAGAGAGACTACAGAGAGAAGCAGAGATGGGTTGGTAGAGTGAAATCCTCTCTAACAAATTCGAAATTCTTCCTGAAGTCATGGGAAATCCATGAAGACTTATAAGCAGACAAGCAGTAGTATCTGCCTTGTTTAACCAAAGATCAATCACCCTGCTGGGACGTGGGTTTGATGAGGGACACTCAACACCAGAGACAATAAGCCATTACAGTAATTCAAGTGAAGTTGACAAAAGAATAGTGCTCTGCACTAAGCCAGTGCCAGTGGATGGCAAGAATAGAGATTTGAGAATTGCTAATTTCAGATTTTTCAAGACTTGGATAGGTACAGGAAGAGAGGGAGAATGGAGTCAAGGGCAACTTTCAGATATTTGGCTTGGGAAATGGGTTGGGTAGAAATGCCACTCAATGATAGGGCACCTTAGAGAAGGAAACCATTTGTGTGGGGCTGGGGGGATGGGGAGTAGGTGGAAGGTTTGGTTTTGGTCATGTTGGACTTCTAGGTGTTTATGGGAAAATGAAATGGATATATGGAGTAGGGAGCTATGTGGTGAGTTTGGTAGAGCCATATGTGACTCTATAACCTCCTGTTTTTATGGGCCGTAAACACCAAAAGCATGGATTCCTTAGCTGCATCACAATGTCTTAAGAAATTTTGTTCTTAATTCTTCTCCCAGTTGATTGAAGTTGGTTAATGTTCTTGGGAAGCACAATTGATGAAAACTAGACTATCATTTGTGTCGCCAACATAATTAGTCTTCCCCTTTCCCTTCAGGTGGATGGATGGACAGTGCAATCACTGGACATTTTAAGGGAGAGAACATAGAAGCATTGAGAATGCAGCAAGTCTCAAAGAGAGTTGATCAATGAGTAAGACACGGTTTCCTTTTATTAAACCTATTTTTTCATGTTGTTAAATAGTTAATAAGAACTCTTGTTACTTATACTGTGAAATTAAAATGGGGAGATAAAAGATAAGTGGGAGAATCAAGTCCACCTTAGAAAATAAGCAACCTCATTAAAGAAGTGCTCATTTGTGTCTGCTGTCTTGGGTCTTACAAAAATAAAAGCAACATGGTTTCATGGCTTTAGTAAATTAGTGACCAGGAAGGAATATCTCCCATTAGAAACATTCTACCTAGGTTTCATTTTATGTATTCATTTATTGAACAAATATTAATGCTTTAAATAATTAGTAAACAATGATGAGTAGAGGCAGAATATCATGACAAATAAGATCTTGGATGCTAGGATAGCAGAGACCTGGGTTTACATTCTAGTTAAAATACTTGCTAGATACCCAACCTTGGACAAACTGTATATTCATTCCAAAAATGGGTTTTCTCACACCTACAGTGGAGAATAATGGAACTCATCTCACACAACCAATGCCAGCATTCAATGAAATAATGTGTGTAAAGAACTTTGTGTGACATTAGTTATTTATATGATCACTTTTATTATCATTCCTTGTATTCATTCCGATATGAAGGGCTTCTGACATCTGTTATTAACCTCTAGAGCTGTGCTCACTTCAGCAGCACATATACTCACCTCTAGGGCTAATAATCGATAATTCCAGAACACCAATTTACATGCATGGAGATTAAACATTTGCAGTATGTGCAGACAGAAAATAGTGCACACAAAATAATATATATGTATATAACATTTTTAAATTGGTTACTATGTGCCAGGCATATATTCCAAGTACTTCACTTCCATTTATCTATACAACACTGGATGTGAAACTGGGTTGTAAACAGAGCCATTCGATCTCAAGTCACATTGAGCCACCCTAATGTAATGAACATCCAAATGAACTACGTTATGTATCAATGTGTGTATGTATATATGATTTATGTGTATTATTTTCAACTGTTAAACTTATCATCCATTACATTGTTGAATCTCCAACACCTGACCTTGGGCTTCTATGATGCCTAGCATGCATGTTAAACCAACAAACTAAGAAATTTATTTGAAGAACAACAACCCAAAGCATTTCATAGAGCTCTAAAGGGACATATCTAATTCTATGTATTTTTTAAAAATTTATATAAAACGGTGACATCAAAATAGTCCTCAAGCCTTAACCAATGACCATTCCACTATCACTAACATTCACTGCTTTACCATGGCAGGCACTTCGACAAGCATTTTATATGCATTTAATCCTCAAAACCACTTTCTGAATTGAGAATTATTTTTATAGCTTTCATGATAAAACTGAGATTTAAGAAAGCTAAATCTACCACACTTGTGGTAAGAGATAAAGACTGAGCCAGGACTCAAACGTGATTCGACCTAAATCCAAAGCCCCCTCTCCTAAAAGTCACTCGGTTATTCTGCATTCCTCTCCTATGCTTGAATGGGTATAATTTTCATAAATTATTCATTTAGCATTAACTTTTTGGTCTGAACACTACTTTCAGAATCTCTGAGAAACAAATTGGCCAGGTTAGATAAACAAGAGCAAGGAGGAGAAACAAAGATGGGGGAAATTAGTGGGATCAGAGAAGAGACTGGAGCTGGCCCTGAAGGGCATTTTGGCCGACATTGTCCCCTGCCTGCCCAGTGCCCAGAGACCCTTCCTTTGTTGCCAACAGAACCTGTGATGTGCTCACTCCTGGGTGATTAACCATTAACAGTTAAGTCCAACTATTAACATCTTCTGCTCTATTTCCCTTTCCACTAGAGAACCTGTGGTTTAAATGTTAGCCTGTGAAATATAAGAAGCCTCTGGGATTTCCAAAAAAAGACTTTGTTTTCCTGATAAAAAAAGAAAGTCATGGCTGCTCCTTTCCACCATCTTAACTTGAATACATAAATGAGGTTTGGAGCTTCAGATATCACCTGAGCCTGTGAGAGAAAAGCCAAGTAAAACATAGTTGAACCTTGACATCATTGAACCATTGAACTAGCACTACCTCCCAGTTTCTTGTTACATGAGAAAACCTACTATTAGTCAAAATTCTTGTTGTTGCTTGGATCCAAAGACATGTCTGGCTGATAAAGTTGTACCAGCTATGGATAAATACAGAGATGGAGGTATTGGTAGTATGAGACTTCATAAGGTGTTTAATGAGTTTTATTTTGTTTGTTTTTCCTGCCCTATTTAAATGACTTTTCTAGCTATGGTGCAATATTCCTTGAGAGGTGACAGTTAGCTCCTCAAATCACCCAAGAGCAGATATATCCAGCTTTGTAGTTTGAAGACAAAACTATGCCATAAAAAAAACCCCACATAGGTAAATACTTCAGAACACTGAATGATAGCAGAACCAAGCAAGGGCTTTGTGGAAAACTGACTCTGGCTCTTCATAAGGGTCTAATTCACTGTTCCTTGGTACCACAGCATGTAACAGGCACAATAAAGTTTCAGTGCAATAGACCCAGCTCATAAAGTTTCCATTTCCACGAGGACTTTTCATAATATAAAACTGGACACCCCAGCAACACATTTGCTATCTACAAGTGTTAAAACTGTGGTTGAAGCTGAATATTAACAGCATTTCACACTTGTGCTGTCATCTGGATTATATAACAATGTGTGGAGTTTATAAACAGCAACTGCTCATTTTTGTGGTTGGCTTTTAACTGGATGTGCCCAAGAGCCATCTGACTAAATAAGTCAGAGGCAATGAGACTGAGCATAAGGGAGCAGTGACATTCTTTGACACGTGCAAAACCAAGTCCTGCAGGAACTCACAAAAGAGAAGACTACTAAAAAAAGTCTCCATACCCCCAGGCTATGGCCAAAACATCACAAAATTATAAATGTGAGTTTTCTTATAGACTGGCTCTGCCTTCTGACAGTATCTTACAAATACTCTTCTACCTCATTTTACTCCAAGAATATTGTTGCACCATAATACTTAAACCTTGGATAGTGGTGTTGTTTAAACATAAATCACTTTTAGAAGGTACATATCGAGTAATCAAAGTAACTGTCATAAAAAAATCATTGTTGTATGTATCGATTCCCAAGAACAAAGCATTTTACTTCTGCCTCACAAATGACCTATTATTTCATGGAATGATGGAATATTTTTAGAGATATTTTTGTAATATGAGTGCTGAGAATTGAAGTGAATATAATTGTCTAAGACTATGTTCCAGAGATAACTTATGGAACTTGAAAGGCAAAAACAATTCACCAGGGAGATGAAAAAAGATGAGGAAAGTCACCCAAAATAGTATAAGGATAATATCTTTAGGGAAGAGCTAGGGGAGGTAGAATGTTAGCTACGTATGAGTGAGGAGTCCTACACTCTACCGAATGTATTGTTCTGACAGAAATATGCACTTGACTCTTGAACAATGTGGGGTTAGGGGCACCCCACACATACATTGTTGAAGACCCATGTATAACTTTTGACTCCCCACAAATGTTACTAATAGCCTGCTGGTGACTGGAAGCCTTGCTGATAATATGAACAGTTTGATTAACATATATTCTGTTTATTATATGTACTATACTGGATTCTTATAATAAAGTAAGCTAGAGAAAAGGAAATGTTATTAAGAAAATCATAAGGAGGGGTACCTGGGTGGCTCAGTTGGTTAAGCATCTGACTTCGGCTCAGGTCATGATCTTGCGGTTTGTGAGTTCGAGCCCCGCATTGGGCTCTGTCCTGACAGCTCGAAGCCTGGAGTCTGCTTTGGATCCTGTGTTTCCCTCTCTCTCAGCCCCTCCCCCAGCTCAGGTTCTGTCTCTGTCTCTGACTCTGTCTCTATCTCTGTCTTCCTCTCAAAAATAAACATTAAAAAATTTTTTAAATAATAAAATTTAAAAAAGAAAATCATAAGGAAAATATATTTATCATACTGTACCGTATTTATCCAAAATAGTCCAAATATAAGTGGGCCAGTACAGTTCAAATATGTGCTGTTCAAGGGTCAACTGTACTCATTAGATCCTCTTGCAAAACAAATATATTTATATTTATAAATGTATTGGTGCATCAGTCAGCAAATATTCACTCAACACCTAATGACTACATTAGACTTTGCGAGAAGCAGCCTAGAGAGGTCCTTCCATCATTGCTTTTGGACTGTGGATCTTTTAAGACAACTGAGGAGTCAATGTGCAAAGTCAAAAAGAGACATAAGCAACAGAAGCCAGTCAAAAGATGTTCTGTTGGAACATGGAATAAAAAAGCAAATGCACTGATTTAATTCATATGCGCTAATCAAGATTTATTGGATAACTAACTGTGAATAACATTTAGATCTGGGGTTAGAATGAAGAATAAGAATTTGTTCTTGAAAAACCCCTCTAAAATGTTCAAGTCAAATATATACTCACCATTAATTTAAATGGAAAAACTTTTAAAACATCCTTGGGCCCCCAAATTAGTACCCATTTATATCAACACAACCCTGAAACATATTAAATGGACCTGATAATTTAAAAAAAAGAAAAAAAGAATGGAGAATAAGATATGGCTGTCCTCCGGGCATTCACAGTAGCGATGGAGAAAGTCTTACTGCTTTAGTTAGATCCTTGGGCTGCAATCCTTTTATATCTATCTATTCTCTGTGTCAAGTCTTAACTCATGGTTTCAAGGTTTGGGCTTCCTTGTAACATGTGTTTATCCTGTCTTCTCATAATTCTGACTCTGTACCCATACCCTAGCCCCCACCCCAATGTGTCTCCATCCTGATTCTACTTCACGGCTTCCCCTATACATAATTTTCAAAACTTTAGTCGCTCCTTTATCTTATCACCTCCATGCGGCCTGTATTAAATTCCAAAGAGAGGATACTTCCTGGCCACAGCAAGTATCCTTTCAGGACAGGACAAATTCTAGGTTGCATATATCTATGGCTTAGCACTCCCTGGATAACTGCCCTCCCTGGTCTCAGGGCTCTGATGGGGCTAGATACCATAACTGATAGGGTTAATATAAATGTGGTGTTCAAACAACCAGTGGGATTTCCAAGTAGTCTGGAAGTTCAGGAGTTGGCAAACTTTCTGTAAAGGGCCAGACAGTAAATATTTTAGGTTTTACAGACCAAGAAGCAACATTCTGGATACTTATATAACAACTTATATAACTTAAATGACAACTTATATAATTCAGAGTACCATATAACAACCATGGAAAAACATAACAGCATGTTTAGTTTGCAGGTTATAGGTCACAAAAGTAAAATAGGCGGAAGGCCAGATTTGGCCCATGGGCTATCATTTGCCAAATCCTGGTCTATCTTAAGATGTGGTATTGGAGGGGAGCCTGGGTGGCTCAGTGTGTTGAGCATCCCACTTCAGCTCAGGTCACGATCTCACGGTTCATGGATTCAGGACCCATGTCGGGCTCTGTGCTACAGCTCAGAGCCTGGAGCCTGCTTCAGAATCTGTGTCTCCCTCTCTCTCTCTCTCTCTCTCTCTCTCTCTGTACCTCCCCCAGTCGTGCTCTGTCTCTCTCTCTCTCTCAAAAGTAAATAAACATTTAAAAAAAAGATGTGGTATTGGAAAATACATATTTTACTTCTCAGTATAGAAATTAGGAGTCATTCTTTCAGAGGTGATAGGTAGCCTTACTGAGCTCTACCATTCATAGAGTCCACACTCCCCATCTGTACTTGGGTTGTATTGGCTATCCAATGGAACTGCTTGATTGGGTTCACCCAGAAGCTGGCCCTGAGACAAGGATTTGAGAACAAGCAGTTTATTTGAGAGGTGACACCAGCAAATACTTGTAGGAAAGTGGGGAAGCAATTGAAGAAAGAAGGCACTTTTTATTTAAAGAGTATGCTCTGAAGTCGGTTATGACTGTAGAGATCTAGAGCTTAGTCCCTCTGGGAACCCTAGGAGTCAGCATCGAATTCACACCTCAGAGTCCCCTCGTTGTGGGTGAAGGAGCTGGAGAATTTATTCACCATCTCCCATCAGCCACTGCTTGGGGAGCTTCCAACATTATTTCTCTAACTCTGCCACCCTGCCTGACATTCAGACAATCAAGAGCTTCAGCTAAAGAGATTTATAATGTCTACGTAGGAGTGACATTAAAAGGACAGGATGAAATGATTCACATGAATGAGACTGTTTTTCAATAAAGCATCTCATTTTTGACCTATTCATCCAGCCTACATTTGATGCCAAAAAGCATAGACTTGCATGAAACATCACCATTATCAACTGCCTTCTACGCAGAGTGATGGGCTCTGTTACTTAACCTGCTGGATGGTCTTGTTAAGCTTTTTCTGCAAGTTTCTCTTTCTTTTTACATTTTTCATCTTGTTTTCTCTCCTATAAAATGGGTTAATATCCCCTTGAGAAATCGCCTAGTGTTTTTGAGGATGAAATGTGATATTAAAAACCATGTGTATAAATCTGGCACATTGTAGACACCCAAGAAATGTTATTCCACTTTTTTCTTCCCACCCACTTATCCTAGAGGACTTCCATTATTTTCCTTTCCATCCATGATTAGGAATCCTTTTGTGAACCAGAGACTAGAAATCTTGCACTGATTGGAATATGGCAGCCATTCAACATCCCCCCTGTCTGCTCTAAGTTCATCTGACCCAATGGGAATGGAGAATCTCAGACTGCTTCATGGGTCACTCTGGAAAATTCCAAATTGAAACTTTCTTGAGAATAGAGACATTACCTCAGAACTTCCACATGCAGCTCTTATGGAGTTTCTGTTTATGTGAATGGATATTTTCACCAGATATTGGAAAAATGCAAAAGCTCGGATCCAGTGCAATAAAGGCAGCCCACTTAGCCATTAGCTCATGGTATTATGAAAAATATAGCTGAAATCAGACAAATGCTCCAACAGGAATTATGGCCAGGACAAATGATCATTTCAAAAAAACAAAAAAGAAGAAGATCAAGGAACAACCGATTTCTGTCATTTTCCTTCTTGCCAAAGCCTTTGAAAAATAGACGAAAAGTCTGAGATGATTACCTTAAACTCCAAATGACCACTGAGAGATTAAGGAAGCCTGTGTCTTTGCTTATTGGGTGGATGGATGAATGAGTATTCAAGAGTTTTCATTTTTTTGTCTGTGAATAAATCAACGGAACAGTATGTGAGGACGGCTTCAGAATGCTTCTTGAAGGATGGGCATTTGAAGAAGACAATGAAGGACGAAATGAAGTTTGGGGACAGGATATTTTTGATTGAAAGGAAAGTACAGAGAGAAAGGCACAGAAAGAACAGGGAGTACAATTTCCTCTCCCATATGAAGAACTGCCTCCTCACTTTCACATTCCAACTGGAAGAAGCAAGATTGTTTTCCAAAGAGAAATCATAAAACCAGAAAAAGTTCTTAAATATTGTTTCTCATAACATTTTCTTATTTATTAATGCATTATTCATTTCTCTTTAAAGACATATTTACTTTGGATAAAAATAATGAGCATGGGGGCGTCTGTGTGGCTCAGCTGGTTAAGCGTCCGACTCCTGATTTAGACTCAGTCATGATCTCACAGTTCATGAGATCAAGCTGGTTCAAGAGATCAAGACCTGTGTTGGACTCTGCGCTGACAGTGAGGAGCCTGCTTGGGATTCTCTCTCTCTCTCTCTCTCTCTCTCTCTCTCTCTCTCTGCCCCTCCCCTGCTCACACACACTCTCTCTCTCAAAATAAATAAACATTAAAAAAAAAAACCACTGAGCATATACTTGATTTTAAGCGAGCATAATTCCATAACTTAATACAACAATGTCTCTACTATTCTTGTCCAGATAAACTCACATTTATGTAATTAATACCAAAGTGTAGATACTATTTGATATTCCTCTTAGACATTATTTTGAAAATGTTTTACCATTACCTTTATAATTATTATATATAATTATTCATGATACTCCATTCAATGCAGAAATCATAATTTATTTAGCTGGACCACTCAAATGTTTCAGTGTTTTTGTTACTGTACATAAATTTGCAAAGAATGTCTCTATTAATATGGGCTTTTTATTTCACTTAGTTTCTTTCTGAGGATAAATTCCCATGAGTGACATTGTTAGATCAAAGGATATTATCTTCATCATGATTCTTGATATATATTGCTAATTGGAGTTGCAAAACAATTACCAGCTGCACACCAAGCCAGTACTACATTAGTGTACTCATTTCACCGAGCTCTTCCTGCACGGGGTACTACCATTTTTTTTAATTGTTGAATAATTTAGCAGGTATACAAATAACCTGAAGAATCTTAACTTTAATGAACTATTCCAATACTACTAATTAAGTCTACACAGGGGTTGTGGTGATAACTCATTTAACAAACACTTTTTGAACACTGTGTTTGTCTCACTTCATGCATTAAGAACAGGAGGGAAAGGTAGGCATGAGGAGAGAAGTAACTGGGACTCTGGACCCATAAGGCCTCTGGGTCCTGGTTAAGATTTTGACTTTAGTTTCGCTGCTATGGGGAGCCACTGTCAGGGAAATAAATGATTTCATTTGGTCTCTTTCCAACAGGTGCTTTTAAAAAATCTTAACAAAAAGATTAGAATCAAGGGCCAGTCCCCATCGCCCCAAAAAGTCTGCTCCTAACCCCATGCCTATCCTTGTGCACAGAGCAGAGCGCCATGACCCCATCCTTGGGGGATACCACTCTCCGTCTCCAACAAGAAGGGAGACCATTAAGGACCCTCCTGCACCTGAGGCAGTGCTAGGAGCTCTACGTATCCAATACCATTTTATCCTAACAAGGATCCTATAAAGGCAGTTCCGTTTTTACAAGTGAGGAAACTGAGGCTCAGTGTGCTCATTTTGGGAAGACCTTCTGTTTATCTTTCTTACTAAGGGAATGCTTCACAAGACTGGCCCCTCAGGTGAACTGGTCACCACCTACATCATTCACCCCTCTTATATGCATTTAGAACTTCCAAAGGAGACTGGCTGATCCGAGAGGAGTAAATCCACAGAACACATTGGAATCTGTCACATTGGAAATCCAAATCTATGTTGTCTCCTATGACTTTGAACTAGCCCCCTCCACTCCCCGGATCTCAGTTCCTCAAATATGCAAGGCAAAGATGGGGAGATATACCAGAGCATCCCCAGGGATTGCTCCTGTTTTAATGATCTATAACAAAACTTTCCCAGTGGACTGCACAACCAGCAAGGAACAGGCAGAGAGCTGTTTCTCCCCAGAAATGTGATTCTACAGTTTCAGTTCCTGGAACAACTGAAGAGTGTGGTAATAGAATCCATGGAGAGAGACTTTATGTGGCTAATATTCCAAAGCTTTCTAAGTGCAGTAATAAACAGAGCACATCTTGGTGACACAGAAATTACGAGGCACAGACCATAATAATAACTCATGTCTGCTTCTATTCACCAGAATAGACAAGAGATGCTTCCACTCCCAAGACACCAGAGCAAGAGAAAAAGAAGTAATTCCATTAGTTGCAACCACATATATTTTGCTTTATACTATTTTTTGTTGCCACCCACTAAAGGAAACCCAATAATCTGCAGAAGGTGCCTTATGTCTAGAAGTAAGTGGTGGTTAATTAACTGAATCATATGACACTAGACATCATACTTTCCATGCTGGAAAGCAAAGCTCCTATTTACTAGGCATCCTTGGTTGACAGTAATATAAAATCGATAACTGGGAGGCGACTTTGAATACATCACACTAGCAAAACATTCCCCAAATTCTGAAAGTTTCAAGAAAACTAGGTGATCACATTAGCCAAACTTACTTTCTTCTGTCCTGCATCTCAACACTCCCGCCCCTGAGATAATTCTTGGGAGATTTTTATCTAACTTCTGCTGAATACACCAATAGACACGGAAGTTGGCTACTTTACCGTTTTGTGATTCACCCTGTTCTATGTTGTGTGACAGTTCCAATTATCAGAGTGAGATATGCTACCTTGGGTCTGTTGGACTCAGGCAGGAAGCATTTATTCTTTGATTATGTGATAGTTCAAGGTCATGGAATGGGCCTGGCACATCTTCTAAGTCTTCTTTGCCCCATGTTCAGTATGTGTGATCCCTCCACCATCCCTGGCTGGACAAATATCAGATCCTGTCCCCATCTCATTTATGCTTCCTGAAGTGGTACCACTTGCCCATTGCACCCACTGAAAGAAGACGCACTACACTTGACATCTCCAATGTGGGCTGTGTCAGAGAAAATGATTGGACTTATCACCTCTCTTAATCTGTACACTCCATCTCTATTAACTTCACCTAAGCATGATTTGCCTTTTTTCCAGCAACAGTGGCACATATTTGGCTTGTGTTTAGTCCTGTCATCAACTGGTGAGCTTTGCTCTCTCTCCAAGGCACAAGTAGGGGTGTATTGAGAATCAAATGCTCAGGGTCACTATAATGTATAACAGAATAGAGCCTCTTGACAAAATCATAAATCAGCCTAGACTGTATTTTGGACATGCCCTTCTTTTGTGCTGCTCTTGACCTTCTGTGTCTCCTCCATCCCAACACACTTCTCCCTGAAGGTGGCATACTGTAATGGTTAAGAGCTTGGCCTGTGGAGCAAGCCTACCCAAGGGTCACATCCCAGCTCTGACATTTGCCAGATCTGTAGATTTCTGAAACTCAATTAGTATCTTTGTGTCTTGTGTATAAAATAATAATAGGGCCTCCCTTATTGTGTTCTTATGGGAATTTAATGATTTAATGTATGTAAACCACCTAGGACAGTGCTTGGCAAATAGTGCTGCCAATACTGTAACACTAGCATGGAATTAGGGACAATCAGGCCTGGGGGGACAGGACATCAAGGGTATAGTAATCCATGCTCTAGTAACCTATGTCACCTTAGGTTTGTCACGTTCTCTTTCAGACTTCTAATTTCTCCATCTATAAAATCGGGAAATCAGACATGATGCCTATAGTCCTTTCTGGCTCTTTCATTTATCAAACTATGATTGCCTACAAGTCTTTGACTGGCCCCTGACATGGGTGGGGAAGCATCCATAGCTTTATCCGTAGGTGACAAAAGCTGAGATCTGACTCCTCTTGTAGGTATTGCTTTTATCATGCAAATAAATCAAATGTAAAGGCAAAATGTTTACTAATTACGGAAGCAACTTTGGGAAGACTTCTAAAGACAGTGGCATCTTTTCAGAGCCTCCTTACATCACATCACATAGGGGAGACTTTTCACTCCACAAGTTGCTGTCATTGGTAACATGGGAAAGTATTGTTAAGAACAGCCTGGGCAGTCAGGGATGAAAGATTGTGTCATTCTGAGGACTGAAATAGAGAAAAGAATCAACTTTTCATGGAAATACTTGGCTTTGCATGGGCCTTTGAAAACCCACACTGTAAACACAGTGGAAAAGGCAATACACCCTGGCAGAAGGCCAGAGGTCTGCCTCAGCTACAAAACCAACACAGCACTTAATTAACCTTGGCCACATGACTGAACCAACAAGAGATGCAGCCTCTTACTCAGCCCAATGGGATAACAGTGCTCTCCCTTTACTGCCTTACAGAACTGCAAGAGATTATGAATGTGAGGATGGGAAAGTTGACTCAGGTGCAACATGGTCAGTGACCCTGAGGTTCCTGATCCTCCAAGATCAGAATCCCTGTTCTACAACCTCCTCCATCCCTTATTTCCTGAGGCCAGATAAAAAGATTCAGCCACTCTCCATTTTTTATTCTCCCTGATCAATGCCTTTACATGGTCTCCTTGACATCTACAGCACTTTGTGGTACTATTCACTTATCGTTCAGGATGTGGCTAGGAATACCTTTATGATCTGACCATCTCATCTCCTTAGCTTCATCTCTCACACATCTTCTTTAAAGTCTAAGATCTAGTTGACCAATCTTCTAATTTCTTGACATTCTTCAACATATTTCCCTTATTTTATACTGTTTCTTCTGTTTAGCTGGTTCATAATTATGCTTCAAGTCACAGCTTTTTACCTTTTTCACCTTCTCCCTCAAAATTAGGTAAGCTATGTGCTCCCACAGCTCGTGTACTTTTTCGTTACAGTCCTCATCATAGTCGATTGGAATTACTTGTTTAATCTTTTTTTCTCCACCATGGACTATGTGAATCTTTGTGCAGAGACCAGATATGTCTCTCTGGTTTTCAGTATCCTCAGTGCTTATCAGAAAGATTCACATATACTATTATTCAAGAAATACAAATTACTTGCATGTTAGAGGTAGATGGTATCCTTTCTTAGCATTCTGTAAAGTCCTTCCCTTCACCAAAACCCAAGTCCCTTTCCTTTTTGCCTCTTATATATCCTCATAAGTCTTCTCCTTATTTCCAGGATTCATCACTGGCTTGAAGAACCATTATATTTCAACTCTTCTTTCAACAGTTATCTTGAATATCACTTCCTCCAGGAAGGTTCTCTGACTTAGTTCTCAGGGAGTGAGACATTTCCTCTGCCCTGCAACTTGGTTTATGTGTCTACCAGATAAATTATATATATTACTTATTTACACGTCTATCTCCACCACTAAATTCTAACGCCTGTGAGTGCAGAAATCTGTTCGTGTTTATTTTCCTTCACTCTGGAGTGCTTGAAAGATCAAAATGTCAAGGGTTTACATGGATGAGAGACCTACTAATTCCAAAAAGGACTCAGAGTACCTGACCCTCATTCATTCTTTCATTCAATGAGTATTTCTTGAGTTTACTCATTTGAGGTGATAGAGTCTCAGTAAAGAACAAAAGCCATTCTGTAATCCCCTTTAGACAGATAACTTATGCTTACCACTAATGATAATTTCACCTATTTGTCCTCCTAAACTTAACTAGCACCTTTCTTCTAAAAGACTTCATGAGAATTAGACTTATTTGGTTTTCCCAAAGAGTGAATGAAATCCCACAACGTATAGGTGTTCCATAGTAAAAACTTAGCTGAAATTAGTGGCCACCATGATAGTATTAGACCACTTTTTAGTGTCATTTTTCTTGATCACAATATGCCATCTGGCAAAGTGTGGCGTTTATTGGAATAAACTCTAGTCATCAAGAGTCAATCAGCAATTCCTTGGAGGACTGAAATGAGGATGTGGGAAATCCCCAGAGCCACAAGGCTTTCTGCTTCTCTTCCTGGGAAGACTCTGTTAATGGCATTATTCCTGTCCCCCTTAGGCTGGGCTGCTCCTGCAGACTCATCACAACATCTTTCTGCTTTAACATCCAGTGATTAATTACCCCAAGGCCATGAAAGAGTCAGAAAATAATATAACACTGATTTGGAAAAGCCATTACCCTCTTTATAGGAATCAAAGCAACACTGGGAGGGATCAGGTTGCACAAGAGTGGATATCAGATTAGTCACAAAACTTGCTTGAATTAGCCAAGCCCAGATTACAGGTTAAATTTCTGAAAAGAAAGAGAGTAAGATTTTTGGACCCATTTCTATAATTTTCTTAAGCAAGACAGCTTATAGTTAAATCGGTTCATGGAATGTCAGGGTAGGTGGACCACTTAGTTTTAGACGTGGGACAACATAACTGAGTCACTGGAACTAAACATCATCATCGTGTTTAGAGTCCTGGCTCATCCACTTACCAACTGTGTATCTTTGGCAATCTACTTGATTTCTCTGGGCCTCGAGTTCTGTAAAAAGGGGGTGGTGATAACAGCCACCAAACAGGGCTAAGGTGAAGATGAAATTATGTTATTGGTGCCTGGCACACAGTGCCTATTAACATTAGTTCCCTGGTGTTCTCCAAATTTAAATCCTTCTCATTTATAGAAGGCCAATATGAGATAATGCAGATTGAAAAACACTCTACATATCTTGAATAAATATGTTTTATATTGTTTATTAAATAAATACCAGATCCATCCCTCCCTCACCCCAGTCCCATGTAACTCAATGATTGCTTCTCTGAATGTTGATTCCTTATCTGTAAAAGGCAGAAATAAGAAGACTCTTGGAATATTATTGTGAAGCTCTCATGGCAAGTACTAATTAATATTGGCTGTTATGCTGATGGAAAGCCTTAGTATTAATGTTTCTGATCCTTATCACTCATGCTGCCTTCCCAAATATAAATATGAGTGTCACTGGCAATGTAAAGCAGTACTTGCAGATGAGTTTTGGAAATCTTCCCAGTACCAAAACTCAAAACTCAAAAGATACCAAAATCACATGAATCTATGACCATTTCAATGGCTGTTTATGGCCATAGCCCGGGTAGATGCTTGAGATCCTGGTTCACGGAGTTCAACTTATTAAGAATTTGTATGCTCCAGGCTTGGGAGTAAAGAGTAGAGGAAATGAGGTTCCTAACCTCCATGAATTCAGACTGTAAAAAGAAATAAACACATTAGGGGCACCTGGGTGGCTCAGTCGGTTAACCATACAATTCTTGATTTAGGCTCAGGTCATGATCTCATGGTTCATGAGTTTGAGCCCATGTCAGGCTCCCTGCTCACTCATTCACTCTTATTTTCTCTCTCTCTCTCAAAATAAATAAACTTAAAAAATAACCACATTGCAAAACAAAAGAAACAAACATATTAAAACACAATATCTTCCCCTTTTTCATCACTTAGGAAAAAAAAATTAGATCCCCACAGAAAACTGTAAAAGTTCCCAGAATCATGGGAAAGGACTGATTTGTCTGTGGCCATGGTAACAGGTAACCATCAGAACTGCTTTTAAACCTGTTGAATTGATCAACAACTACCTTCAATGGACCTACTTTGTCAAGCCAATCAGTCAGTGACAGTCCCTGGCTTCGGAAAGACAGCTTATCAGGAAGTGACTCACTCTAAGAAACATACCACTGAGTGTCAGTCAACAGCAGTCTCCCCCAAATAACCTCCCTTATGCAGATGTCAGTGTACTTGTACCTCTAACCTCCCTCCCCGCAGCCCCTCAACTACACACTTCCCCAGCACCTGTAAGACGCATGGCCTGCAATGTTGGGTCCACTGTGCCTGAGCAGAATGAATCTCCCTAACTAGGAGCAATAAATTCAGCCTTGTCTTGTAATTAGAGATAACAGTGAGTGATGATCTCCTGATCCTTTGACACTACTACACACTTTATCCAAAATTCATTCCAGACAGATAAGGATTAAAATGCATGTGAGTGTAAGGGTGCCTGGGTGGCTTGGTCAGTGGAGCATCTGACTCTTGATTTCGGCTCGGGTCATGATCCCAGGACTGTGGGATTGAGCCCTGTGCCAGGCTCCACACTGGACACTGCTTAAGATTCTCTCTCTCTCTCTCTCTCTCCCTCTGCCCCTCTCCCCGACTCATGCTCTTTCTCTCTCGAATTAAAAAAAAATGTAAAAAAAAAAACTTAAAACACATGTGAGTGTTCATCTATGATCATAAAAGCATTAGAACAAAATGTGTTTTTTAAAATATAGTTTACGGTCACAATGGTCTTTTTATTTTTTTTTTAATTTTTAATGTTCATTTATTTTTGAGAGAGAGAGAGAGTGTGTGTGTGTGTTCAGAGAGAGAGGGAGACACAGAATCCAAAGCAGGGTCTAGGCTCCAAGCTGTCAGCACAGAGCCTGATGCGGGGCTCGAACTCACAAACTACGAGATCACGACCTGAGCCGAAGTCAGCATTTAACCGACTGAACCACCAGGCGCCCCAATAATGGTCTTTAAAAAAAATATTTTTGGGGGGCGCCTGGGTGGCTCAGTCAATTGAGGGTCCAACTTTGGCTCAGGTCACGATCTCACAGTCTGTGGGTTCGAGCCCCGCGTTCGGCTCTGTGCTAACGGCTCAGAGCGTAGAGCCTGCTTCACATTCTGTGTCTACCTCTCTCTCTGCTCCTCCCCTGCTTGTGCTCTCTCTGTCTCTCAAAAATAAATAAACGTTAAAAATTTTAAAAACAAAATGTTAAAAAATATTTTTTGAATGGCACCAAAGGCTGAAACTAAAGCAAGAAATGCCAGGGGTAGAATGTAAACTTCTGTAGGTTAAAATGACACAATACCATCGTTACTACTAAAATCTCCAACACCACCCACAGAAAACACTGCCAAGCAGCAACACCAAAATTAACAACACCAGCAGCATCAACTACCACCATTACCACTGTTAGAACTAAAAAGCAAATGACTAAAAGAAAGAAGGGATATTATTTGCAATATGTACAGTAACATAAAGACTAACGTTCTCACTGTAGAGAGAGCTCTTAATCAGTAAGGAAAGAAGGAGAAGTGGATTTAGGAAGGTAAGAAGATACAAAGGTAACCACAAAAGAGGGGCGCCTGCGTGGCTCAGACGATTAGGTGTCTGATTCTTGATTTCAGCTCAGGTCATGATCTCACAGATTGTTAACTTGAGCCCTGAGTTGGGCTCTGCAGTGACAGCACGGAGCCTGCTTGGGATTCTCTCTCCCTCTTTGTCTCCCAAAATAAATAAATAAGCAATTTTTAAAAAAGAAATAGCAAATAGCAAGGAAAAAAGGAAAGAATAAAGTGGAAGAGATTAAAAAGAAAGTCATATTTTAACAGCAGTCATAAAAATGCATATTTTAAAAGATGGGCAATGCCTATTTTTTTATCAAAACTATTGGGAAAATGCATTTTCGTATGCATCTGGTGGAAAAGTAAATTGGTCTAATCTTCCTGAAAGGCTATTTGGAAATATAAATTAAATGCCATAAAAATATATGATTTATAACCTGCAATTCTACTTCTAGGAATTTATCCCAAGCAAATAATCAGAAAATAGCTAAAGTATTTTCAAAAAATATTTAGTGCAGTATTGTTTGTAACAATGAAAAATGGAAATAACTCTAGTATATATCAATGAAGAATTAGTTTAATAAAGTATCATATGTCCAGGGAGGCAAAATGTAGACCACTCTGGAGTGTCTAAAAAACCAATGTAAATGTTCACTTACCAATATGGCAAAATGTATGCAATATATTATTAAGTGAAAAAGATTAGGTTGCAATTCTCTAAGTATAATATAATCTCATTTTTGTAAAGTACACTTTACATACATGTATATTCATTCTCTCTTCCAACAACAAAAAAAAGTGTATCATCTGTTTGGTGTAAGGCACTGTTCTAACCATTGAAAAGACACCAATAAACGATGCAGACATGGCCCCTAACAACATGGTGCCTACAGCACGGTGAAAATAATGTGAAGAGGTAAACAGCGCACCCAAACACTGAGCAGCAGTTATCTAACACCAGCACAACTATGAGGGCTTATTATTTTATCCTTTTTAATTTTAGAAACAACTTCTGAATTTTTGACAATTGTTTCTTTTTTTAATTTATAGTTTATTGTCAAGTTGGTTTCCATATAATGTTTCTCTTTCTTTTAAACTCTTGTATCAAGGGGTCAAGGGGTGTCTGGGTGGCTCAGTTGGTTAAGTATCCTACTTTGACTCAGATCATGATCCCACGGTTTGTGGGTTCAAGCCCTGGATCGGGCTCTGTGCTGACAGTGAGCTTGGAGCTGGGAGCCTGGAGCCTGCTTTGGATTCTTTGTCTCCCCCCTCTCTCTACTCCTCCCCCACTTGCACTCTGTCTCTGTCTCTCTCTCTCAAAAATAAATAAACATTAAAGATAAAAAAAACTTATATAGTCAAAATGAAGCCATTTTCTTTTTAAGGAAGGAAAAGTACGAACAGTTTGCATGACATCAAGTCATCCAAGGCTTTGCCTTGAGTGGATTCTCCACTGAAATGCCCCGAGACAACCCGACTGGAACATTTGTATCTTCAACATCCATTCCCTTCCCCCTTCTCTCTCCTCCCTTTCCTTTCTGTTTCTTTCCTTTTATCATGCCATCCTCCTCCTCCTATTAGTCATAAAAATCCTTGCCCTGGGACTATGACAAGTCACTGGTTTTAATAAAGGACCACAAGCTGGTGGTGATTGGTTGCACCTCCCCCTTACTTACCGCAGTAGCTGTCTTCGGTCTAACCTTTGAACAGAGAAGTTCAGAACAGGGCAGCGTTCACCAGGGAGGGAAGTGTACTTAACTTCATGTCCAAAAAGCATTGTTTCTCTGAAAGTCAAGTTTCTTAAGTGCCTGGAAGAATAAGGGAACATCACTTAATTTTTATTAGATTTCTCCACTAAGGGATTGTTTTTATTCCTCCCCATGGATACAGCTCCTGTATCTGTACAAAGCTGTACAAAGCCCACTGACTTCGGGGAAGTTTTTGATCTCTCCAAAGAGTTTCGGGACACATTCTTGTGTACGTATTTGAAGGGGATGCTGAATGAGTGCTGGCCCCAAGCAGAGGATGGGGCCCTGATTCCTATGCCAAGCAAAGCACGACAGGGCAAATTGAGATGCAGACCTGGAATGAGGGAGGCAGAAATTAACAGGATAATAAAGAGATGGGGCCAAATGAGAGCAGACCCAGCACAGGAAAAAGACCACAGACAGGAAGTGCTCAGAGAGCAGATATATGCTGTGCAGTTTCAAGCAGGCTTCAAGAGTTTGCTCTGGGTGAAGCAGGCGCTGATGATGTTAACAAGATTCTGCGGCCTCAGATCCACGTTCATTAGAATCTATTGCTTCTGTCTGCTCACCCCTCTAAAGCATCACTTTTCTGGCGAAGATCACACTGTAATAGATGTGAATAATGCTGCATTGAGCATAGAGGTGCAGATACCTCTTCAAGACAGTGATTTCATTTCCTTCAGATGTATGCCCAGAAGTGGGATTGCTGGGTGCCCTCCCACATTCACTGCACTGTTATTCACAACCACTTCATGGAAACAGGGCAAGCACCTAAGTATCCATCAACAAATGAACGGATAAAAAAAATGTGGTACACACACACACACACACACACACACACTCACACGCTGCAAATTATGAGCCATAAGAAAGAAGGAACCTGCCATTTGCTGCACATGGATGAACCCAGAGGACATTACACTAAATGAAATAAGTCAGAGGGAAAGACAAATACTGCGTGATCTCATTTACATGTGGAATGTAAAAAAGCTGAACTTGTGGAAACAGAGTAAAATGGTGGTTGCCAGGGTGGGCGATGGGGGAAATAGGGAGATGTTGGCCAGGGGGCACACAGACTTGCAGCTGTAACTGAATTAAGTTTGGGGCTCTAATGCATAGCATGGTGGCGACTGTTAACAATACTTAATTATATATTTGAAAGTTGCTCAGAGAGTCTTTTTTTTTATTCTCAACTTAGCTAACATGCAGTGTAGTCTTGACTTCAGGAATACATTCCAGTGATTCATCACTTACATATAACACCCAGTGCTCCTCCCAACAAGTGCCCTCCTTAATGCCCATCACCCATTCCCCTGCCATCAACCCTCAGTCTGTTCTCTGTATTTAAGAGTCTCTTATTTGCCTCCCTCCCCATTTTTTGTCTTATTTTTCCTACCCTTCCCCATGATCATCTGTTAAATTTCTCAAATTCCACATATGAGTGAAATTGTATGATATGTCTTTCTCTGAGTAACTTATTCACTTAGCATAAAACCCTCCAGTTCCATCTACGTTGTTGCAAATGCCAAGATTTCATACTTTTTCATCACTAAGTAGTATTCCATTGTGTGTGTGAGTGTGTGTGTGTGTGTGTGTGTGTTCTTTATCCATTCATCAGTTGGTGGACATTTGGGCTGTTTCCATAATTTTTCTATTGTTGCTAACACTGCTACAAACATTGGGGTGCATGTGCCCCTTTGAATCAGCACTCCTGTATCCTTTGGATAAATTCCTAGGAGTGTAATTTCTGGGTCCTAGGATAATTCTATTTTTAATTTTTTGAGGAACCTCCACACTTTTCCAGAGTGGCTGTACCAGTTTGCATTCCCACCAATGGTGCAAGAGGGTTCCCATTTCTCCACATCCTCGCCAGCATCTGTTGTTTCCTGAGTTGTTAATTTTAGTCACTCTGACCGGTATGAGGTGGTATCTCAATGTGGTTTTGATTTGTATTTCCCTGATGATGAGCAATGTTCAGCATCTTTTCATGTGTCTGTTGGCCATCTGGATGTCTTCTTTGGAAAAGTGATTATTCATGTCTTCTGCCCATTTCTTCACTGGATTATTTGTTTTTGGGGTGTTTGGTAAATTCGTTACAGATTTTGCTCAGAGAGTCTTAAATGTTGTCACCACACACACACACACAGAAACCAAGGTAATTATGTGAGGTGATTGACATGTTAACTAACTTTATTGCAGTAATTATTTTGTAATATGTATCAGATAATTACACTGTATATCTTAAACTTACATGTTATATTTCAATTATGTATCAATAAAACTGGGAAAAAAGAATACTCTATATTTAAAAAAAGATGCAATATGTGGATATTCATAATTTGTTTTTGCATTGCTCAAAATCTGGGATTGCTGATGTTAGGGGTGTACAAGAATGCCAGGACCACATGAGAACACCTTGACTAACACAGTAATAACGTCATTCTCCTCTCAATTCTCCTGGTTGCTAAGAAGAAAGCATGAGTTGGGTACTAGCGCTATCTTACCTCTCTGTTATTTGAGAGAGAGAGAGAGAGAGAGAGAGAGAACGAGAATGCACTTGCATGCAGGAGGGGAAGAGAGAGGGAAAGAGAATCTGAAGCGGGCTCCACACCCAGCCTGACACAGGGCTTGATCTCAGGACCATGAGATCATGACCTGAACTGAAATCAAGAGTCAAACACTTGACCAACTGAGCCACCCAGGTGCCCTGCTGACATTTTTAACAAAGAATGTGCTGAAAGCTCAGAGTCTTCTGGCAGAAAGTATTTTCTAGTTCGAACTTACTGGCTTTTTTGATGTTATGGATGATTTTTTTTATGTCATACCTTCACAGAATAATTCTGGTTTTCTTTTCACAGTACTTTTATAAATAGAAAGATATTTCTTTAAATAATAACTAATTATCTAGATGGACATGAAAATACGGCAAACCTCCTAAAAATGTTAGAAGAATAGCTGAATGTGGCAAACATAAAAAAATTTTACAAATGAAAACACTTCCCTGACCCTCGGCTCCTACCAAGTGATGACATCCGTCACCTGGAAGAGTCTCTCACGCTGACCACTGATGCACTTGCGGACTCTATTCGCTCTCAGTTGCCCTGGGTCCGTGTGGAGGAACCACAGTCCCTTCAGGCCAGCGCGCAGAAGAGCCGGCACACGCTCCTCCAACTCTGCAGAGACTTCTAACTCGAGTCTGCCTGGGCCAGAGGCCACGGGGCAAAGACAGAACCCGATCAGCCTAAATCACCAAGTGAACTGGTGAGAAAAGCCCTCTGGTGAGCTATGTAGATAAATACTCTTGTTTGGCCACTCAGATTTGGGGGTCATCTGCAGGTCTGCTTTCTTGGAAAGAGCCTGAGACCGAGGTTGGCACACAGGACATCTGTTGGGGAATGCTCTCGAAATAAACCTGCGGGCAAGGGAAAGAATCAGAACCGGGCGGTGAGAGCCGACGGGCTACCGTCCAGCCACCACCAGGGCGCAGCTGACTCACCGGAAGCTCTGAAGTTGTAATGGCCCCTCTCAGTTGTCCGGAATGGGAGACAGAGAGGCAGGGCTTTATGTCTTCAAACCAATTAGTCACTGAATGAAAGCTGCCCCCAGGAGGAAGTTGTGATGTTGGGCGAGGTGATTTCCAGCCAAGGGCAAATCCTGGAGAGGACTGACAGCTGAGGGCCATCAGCTGTGAACACTCCCAGCAGCTGGAAAAATAAGCTCTTCAGTCCTAAAAAGGGATCTGGGAAATGCATCAGCGTATCCACTTCAGGGCACAATCCAGTTCTGACTTCTATGCAGAGGTTAAGCAACTTCTCCATGTCACCGAGCTGCCCGTGGCAGAATTGGGATTCAAACCCACATCTGCCTGACTCCTAAATTTTAACATTGTATTAAACTGTCTACCTATTTAAACATAATCTTGGGCCCATCTTTTGTTTGGAGGCCATTAGTGGGGCCACTGCCATTTACACAGAATTTTCTTAAGTGCTGTATTTATATCAAAACCTTCAGGGCTGAGTGTGTTCTTATCACGCAGAAGGCAACCCAAGCTTAGAGAAGATCAGCTGTTAGTCCCGGTTGAATACTTAGTATATGTGATGTGGATCCTAGGGTGCTTTACTCTAAGACCGATATTTTATTCCTAAACACTGTGGGCCCGAACAGAGGCTTGAAAGGAAAAGTTAACGAAGCTCAGGTCTCTGGGACCTTATTCACTCTCCTCTGCATTACCACTGACATTCGTTTAGGAGAAGACACTCCTTTCAGAAACCTCATAATGAGGGGCGCCTGGGTGGTCCGGTCAGTTAAGTGGCCGAGTTGGGCTCAGGTCATGGTCTCACCATTCGTGAGTTCGAGCCCCGCATCAGGCTCTGTGCTGACAGCTTGGAGCCTGGAGTCTGTTTCAGATTCTGTGTCTCCCTCTCTCTCTCTGCCCCTCCCCCACTCTCTCTCTCTCTCTCTCTCTCTCTCTCTCTATCTATCTCAAAAATAAACATTAAAAAATAAAAAAAAAAAGAAATCTCATAACTAAGACTTTTCCAGATCACACATTTCTTTAACTTTATGAATGTAGATGTTGGAGAGCCTAATCCCTTGCTGACATTCTAGAAAAAGAGAATAGCTTTCCTTCATTAGTGTGCCCACTAAGGTAGAGAGATCATGACACCTGTTCTGTAGTCCTGATCCTACTACCCTCTGATGAACTTGGACAACTGGGTTTTCTTGACCTCAAAAATAAGGGAGTTGGACACCATATATAGGTTCTAAATGATATTTTCTTATTCAGGTTCAATCGGTCAAGCATCCATGAAGCCTGTACTATGTGCTAAGCACCGGACTGGGTCATACACATTGTGCCAAAGATTTTTTTAAGCTCCCTTGACCCCTCAGACAACTCTTTCCATTTGGCAAGCAAGAAAAGCTTATTTCAGTTAGCAGCAGAGGACTGTGATCCCCATGAGAAGGGAAACAAAATACCAGAGCCCTACAATTGCTCCCAATTTTTAGTTGGATGTACTTTCCAGAATGCAGTGTGAGAAAGAGCACCAGAGAGAACGGCATTCCTACTGGGTTGAAAAGATGGACACTGCAGTTCAAAGAGGCCAGGGTGGCAACAGAATTAAAATAGAAATTATTGCCAAAAAGGTAGCTTGAAAATTCCAATTTTTATTTGGATTATTCATTTTGGGGATGTTGAGTTTTATAAATTCTTTATATTTTTGGATACTAACCCTCAATCAGATATGGCATTTGCCAATATTTTCTCCCATTCTGTAGGTTGCCTTTCAGTTTTCTTGATTGTTTCCTTCACTGAACAGAAACTTTTGTTCTGAAGTCCCAATAGTTTATATTTGCTTTTGTTTCCCTTGCTTGAGGAGATACATGCACTCTGATGTTTATAGCAGCACTACCAACAATAGCCAAACTATGGAAACAGCCCAAGTGTCCATGGATAAATGATGAATGGATAAAGAAGATGTAGTATATATACACACTGATTACTCAGCCATAAAAAAAGAAAGAAATCTTGTCATTTGCAACAACGTGTATTCATCTAGAGGGCATTATACTAAGTGAAATAAGTCAGCCAGAGAAAGACAACTACCACATGATTTCACTCATATGTAGAATTTAAGAAACAAAACAAACAAGGGGCACCTGGGTGGCTCAGTCCTTTGAGCGCCTGACTCTTGATTTGGGCTCAGGTTATGATCTGTCAAACTCTGCACCAGGCTCTGCACTGATCATGGAGTCTGCTTGGGAGTCTCTTTCTCTCCCTCTCTCTCTGCCCCTCCCCCACTCACACTGGCTCTTTCTCTTAAATAAATAAACATTAAAAAGAGAGAAAGAAAACAAATGAGCAAAGGCGGAAAAAAGAGAGATGAGCCAAGAAACAGACTCTTACCTGTAGAAAACAAATTGATGGTTACTAGAGGTGATGGTGGGGGGAGGGAGGGCAGGTAATGGGAGAAATAGGTGATGGGGATTAAGGAGTGCACTTGTCCTGATGAGCACCGGGTGGTGTATGGCATTATTGAATCAATATATTATGCACCTGAAACTGCTATCACCATGTATGTTAACTGGAATGAAAATAAAACTTTAAAAAAATTCCCACATGTTTAGGAAATAAACAGTACATTAATAAAAAAAAACATATACCAAAGAATAAAGAAAAAGGGAAATTATAAGATATTTTAAACTAGATGAAAATTAAAACACATCGAATTTTTGAGATGCATCTAAAGTAGTGCTTCAAGGGAAAACATTAGCTTTAAATGGTAGTATTGGAAGAAAGCACTAAAGTCCCCTATCTAAATGTACACATGAAAGAGCTGGATAAAAGAAGGGCAAATTAAACCTGAAATAAGTTTATTTTTTTTAAGGAAATAATAAAGGTACAATATACTACAGTGACAGAAAGCAGATGAGTAAGTGCCTGGCTGCAAGTTGAAGGGTAGTGACAGGGAAGGGACAGCAGAGAACATTTTAGGATGTAAGAACTCCTCTATTTTCATTGTAGTGGTGATTATGTGAGTGGTTAGAGTTATCAAAAGTAATTGGGAGCACCTGGGTGGCTCAGTCGGTTAAGCGTCTGACTTGAGCTCAGGTCATGAGCTCAGGTCATGGGTTCGAGCCCTGTATTGGGCTCTGTGCTGACAGCTCAGAGCCTGGAGGCTGCTTTGGATTCTGTGCCTCCCTCTCTCTCTGTTCCTCCCTCACTCATGCTCTGTCTCTCTCTGTCTCTCAAAAATAAATAAATGGTAAAAAAATTTTAAAAAGCAATTGAAGTTTAGGGGCGCCTGGGTGGCTCAATCAGTTAAACGTCCAACTCTTGGTTTCAGCTCAGGCCATGATCTCATGGTTTATGGGTTGAAGCCCCACATCGGGCTCTGTGTTGACAGATCAGAGCCTGGAGCCTGCTTCAGATTCTGTGTCTCCCTGTCTCTCTCTCTCTCTCTCTCTCTCTCTCTCTCTCTCTCTCTCTCTCAAAAATAAATAAACAGTAAAAAAAATTCAAATAATTTAAGTTTACACTTGCAGTGTGTTTTATTGTATGAAAACTCTTCCCCACTAAATCTGATCTTAAAAAATGTAATAAGTGCATTGAACACCCACTGAAGAAGCTGTGTTACTCATTAAAGATGGAAATATAGGGGCACCTAGGTGGCTCAGTAGGTTAAGTGACTCTTGATTTCAGCTCAGGTCATGATTTCGTGGTTCATGAGAGCAAGCCCTATGTCAGGCTCTGTATGGAGCCTGCTTGGAGTTCTCTCTCCTTCTCTCTCTGCCCCTCCCCTATTTGTGTGGTCTCTTTCTCTCTCTCTCTCTCTCTCTCTCTCTCTCTCTCTCTCTCTCTCTCTCTCTCAAAATAAATAAACTTTAAGAAATCAAAAAGACATACATAAATATAAATTAATGATGGTGATTCTGATTATGGCAGCTACTATAATGCGGTTAAACACCTACTACATTCCAAACATGGACCTAAGCCAGTTTGCATTTAATGTAGGACATGACAATCACAGAAAAACCTAATGGTAGGTTCAATGATCCCCAAAGACCTAAAAGTTTAAATAAGTGACCCACGGTCATATAGATACTAAGGGAAGGAGCAGAAAAAGATCCACTTGCTCTGACTGCCAAGAAGCAGTGTGGTGGGGACACAGAGATGTCCCTGCCAGCCATCATTTGTGGATGAGCACAAACAAGATCTTATCCCTAAAAATGTGTGTTTCCATTTGATTAACTTAGCAATCTTCCCTCCTCCGGTTCTGACTTACTATCTTTCATTTGGCTCCTTCCCCTTGACTGTGAAAATTTGGTCCACTTCCAAATTGTAATGCTTTGCGCGTTTAGGGCTTCCCACAACACATCCCCCTCTTCCATTTTCACCACTCACCATTCAGGCTGATTTGTTGGAGTATTTTGTGTTCTCTGCCTGGCATGAATCTCTCAGAGCATGCACGCGGGACAGCATTCTGTACAATGGGGGTTCCTTTTCTTCCCCATCTAGACTCTGCCTTTCCCATAATGGCAGGTAGAATGCACGGGCAATGGGCCAGGCTGCGCACGCAGCCTGTTTACGGGATGGAAACAGAGGCGGAACTCAGAGACACGCTCTCAGCTTCTAAGCATTTTACAACATATGTGCTGGCAAAGTGTCCCACTGGCTGCATTATGCCAGAGCCTCGATGTCTCGGGCAAAGCGAGACAATGCTGCAGCAAGGACATGAGCGCCCGTGTGTGCTGGGCTGGCAACAGCAGCAATAATGCTTTCCTACTGCAATAAAGGTTCTCTTTAAGTTGACTAATGAGTCATGAGAGACTCTATGTGTCTATGCTTGCTGGATTTTATCCCTCTCTTCCTTCAGAAAGAATGGATTTCACACCTGCAAGACCATTTTTCCCGAATGCAGTGGTGTAAAACCTGCACACCCACTTTAAAATTAAAGGCCACAATATGCATTTGAGACCTAGCTCTGTCACTCAGAGGCTAAGAAGAGATTGTGGGTAATTCACTTATCGTTTTCTTCAGTGGCAAATGGAGAAAAAAAAAATAACCAGCGTTGCAGACTGGGGATGAAAATTCAATGAGATAATGCATTCAAAAACCTTTTACATAAGCTATAAAGAACTGGAAAATAATATATAATTATGGCTCTTGGTAAACATCTCATTGTGCAGACCCTTCCCCTTAATAAATATCCCTGCTTTCTATTCAAGAGGAAAATCCCTTGACGATCACATCATAAAATCATCGAACAATATGCTAGAAAGGAATTTAGAATCCAAAACTTGTAATTTTCACAGGGGAAACTGAAGTCCAAGGAAGGGAAATGTTTTGCCTGTAATTTTGAACTTGCTTACTCTTACCTGCTCTGAGGTTTTGACATCTGTTTGGATTCTAGAACCTTATGTGATCAATTAATATTATTATTGCCAAGACATGTCTATATATTTCTCAATTGTGCTTCTTATGCCATTGTCTGGAAGTTCCCCCAAGACACGCTTCTTTCTAGACAAAACATCTTGTACATGGAAAGCATAATATCAATATTTTATGGGTTTCAGATCATCCAAATTCCAGTACTGGAAACCGAATCAGGCAATGCTAGAGTTGGAAGTGAAAATAACTGAATCATTATAGCTACACGATATGTTTCTTTGTTTGCTGGATCCCCAAAACTCTGGAATTTCTGAAACATACTTCCCGAGACCCATGCCAAGTGGTGTTCAAGGGACGGCTGTTTGCCGCCAGGGCCCACATCTGTTGTGCGAAGGGGCTTACTGTCTGCGGGGTGGGACAAGAATAAGGGTGGTTCTCAGGAGCTAATTCTCCCCAGGCTACCACCTTCCAGAGCAAAAGTCCAAGATGCTAAGAATTCTAAATCCAAACCTGGCCTTCCAGATTGTTATGACATTATATTTGTCAAGGTAGGAAGATAGATTTAAAAGTTCATTAACTTGGTTTGGAACATGTAAATATTTAGACACATGGTACGTGGGCCTCTATTTGTACCCTTGTCCTGGGCCCTGTAAATGTTACGGGCAGGCAGGCTGAAAGCCACACTTGAGGACTGTTTGCTTGAAATGAATACCAATGTTTCCAAAGCATAGCCTATATAAAACCAGTCGAAGGTCTGTTAATAGGCGCTCCTGTGAACAGCTGCTTATTCTATAGTTATCTCTCTCTTGTTAGCTATAATTATCAGTATTACCATTTTAATAGTAGTAGTAGTAATATTATTTTCCAGCCTTTATAGTGTATATTACTATTTTAGATTATTGTGTTTACCTTTTTAATTATCTGTCACTCCACTAAAATAGAAGTTCTATGAGAGGACAGGCCTTGTCCGGTTTACTCACTGGTTTCCGCAGAGCCTAGAACAGGATTTAATGTGTAAGAAGCATTTAATAAACTCTTTTTAAAAATTCATCAGATAGTTGATTTTAGTATACACTCACAGCTCACAGACCCTGAAGACTGACAAACATCCAATCGCCTTTCCCCATGACTGGGCACGGTGGAGCCCCAGGCCCTGTACATCAGTCATTGCCTACTTCCCTTTCTCAGGCACAGCTACCAGGGAAAATGTAAAGCCAGTTTTTTAAAAAAAAATCCCAAAAAACAAGGTTATTTCCCACAGTGGCTATCTGTAGGATGTCATCAATATTCTCAGAAAAAAGGACGCAATGCTCAAATAAGATCAGGATGCACTGTATCATCTCATTTAACCCTCCAAGGGAGGGCTGATATTTGTTCCAAGACTTAAACAAGTTTGAGAACCTTTGGCTCAGTAACATCTAGGAAAGCTTACTAGTAATTGAAAACTTCCCCCAAACTCACAGTTTTCCCCCAAGCAATGCCTTTATCAGGTGTTTTGCAGTAATCATTAGCCTCTGATGTCTTTCAGGAAGTATCTGTGTCAAATTTCACCTCTGGGTTCCTAACGCAGTGGCTGGCACATTCACATTGAATGAAGGAATAAATAAATGGATGGATGAGAGACTGAAGAAAAGCATGGAAGCTGGGTTTGGTCCCTCGTTCTGTATCTTATTACTAGTACAATCTTGAATAAACTTCTTAACCACTTCTGTTTTTGAGCTTCTATTTTTTCCAATGGAGATAATGTCTACCTTCTTTTCAGGCCACGTGTAAAGAACAAATAAAACAGTAATGACAAACACTTATGTACCATTTACCATGTAGCAGGTATGCTCTAAACACCCCTTATATGCATTATCGTATTTAATCCTTACAAAAGTCCTAACAGGAAGGTAGTAGTAGCATTTATCATTCCCAGAAAATTACCCAACAGGCAAGTCACTTGCTCAGTTTCACTCCACTTATAATTGGGAAGAGCTGCATTTGAACCCAATGGTTTGGCTATAGACTTCCTGCTCATTCCCATCTCTCCACGTGTGTGGAAAACATTTTGTTACCTCTAAAATACTATTCAAATAAAAGAACTTACTGTTATTCTCTCTCTCACATGCTTCCCCTGCTTTGGACATCTAATTCCTGTCCTGATTCTGTTCTCCTGAAGTCACTAAGTAGAATTTTGGTTTGGGGAATGTAGCAGACATTCCCCACTTTACTAGGCTTGCTTGTCAGCCTCGTCAGCCAACTGAGCAAGGCTTTGTTTTCACTTTTTTCCTTCCTCCAGCCCAGCTTAGGTAGCATAAATCTAAGTTTTCATGAACAAACGAATTTTGAGCTTATTACTGATATTGCTTATTACTGGATCTGCATCCTAATCCAGCTCTCCCACTACTACCACTGTAGCCCCAGGAGCGGCGTGTTTAGAGCCTCATTGATTGAAACCAGCCAGATGTTTGGAAATTGAGATGCTTGCCCATGCTGCCGCAAAGGAGCTTCCATGATGTGAATTCCTGATGGCAGGCAGGGAGGGGGGGGGGAGGGCCCCATAAAATGAGCAAACAATAAAGAGATGATTATAGGTGTCTCACTTCAGTGCCTGGGTTCGTAGCTGAGCATACCTGAATTGGGTTTTAAGCATTAGTAATGAATTTAATTCTCCCATTTGGGAAGTGGTGGTATCAGCTTTCAGCAGAGTGGAGACGGTATTACTTTCAAACGAAAATTTGGGAATTGGAGAAACAGAGGTGTTTGACCCTGAGAATGGGGCTTTTTGCAATCACGACTTTTGGGGGAAGCAGCACACTGTGGTGGAAAGAGGCTTGGAATCGGGCCTCAGAACCTAGGTCAGGCACTGGCCACCCATGTGACCTTGAGAAGATCCTATTTTAAGTTCCATTTTCTCCTCAGTATCACAGAAATTATGACTCTACCTTAAATGGCCATATATAACATTCTTATTCCTGTGGTTATATTTGAATGCCAATAGGAAGGATATGAAGGGTAAAGGATAATAAAATAATATACAAGGTTGAATTTAATCAAGTTAGCAGGTACTAATCTGTCATTTTATAAATATCTGATTGTTTGGCTGAATGTGTCCTGATGGCGTTAGGCTCTCCCTACATTTTCATAGATATTTTCTGTATATTTTTCACAATGTCCAGGTTCCAAACATTGTCGTTTCCTTAGCATGTCCAACCCAAGCACTCAAATTAACCCATATTCAAATTCCAACTGTATTATTTGTGAATTTTGTGACTGTAGACAGTTTTCTTAACCATCCTAAGGCTCAATTAGCTCATCTTTAAAGTGGGAATAATAGTTAATGTTTATCTCATAGAGTTGTTGTAAAGATTAAATGGGACTTTATATATATAAAGTGTTTATTTCAATGGCACATGGCAAATACTCAAAAGATAGTTGCTATTATAGAATTTGTATCATTACTATCATTTCAAACACATACATCTGTTTTATGGGTAATATACCATATTAGTATACCATTTGGTAGTTGGAGATGGTGGGCTGCAAATTTTGTTTTTGATATTTGGTGTCATGAAGCAACATTTAATTAAAACTATTAGTATGTGCCCAGCACCTATGATGTGCATGTGCTCTTAACATGTAGTTCTGGGGGCAATAACCCCATAAAGCGGCAGACCATTGTGACCCTTGGGTGCGCTGTGCCTCAGAGTTTAAGTGACCCATGGAACACTGAATAGCAAGTCAGGGGCAGCCTAAGAACTTGAATACTGGAAACAACTCCAACATGAGAAAATTAGCAGAAGGACTCATGTGACTTGAAAAATTTGGCAACCGGGGCACCTAGGCAGCTCAGTTGGTTGAGCAAGTGACTCTTGACTTAGGTAATGATCTCACGGTGCATAGGTTCAAGCCCCACATCAGGTTCTGCACTGACAGTGTAGAGCCTGCTTGGGATTCTCTCTCTATCCTTCTTTCTGTACCTCCCCCTGCTTGCTCTCTCTCTCTCTCTCTCTCAAAATAAACAAACATTTTTTTAAAATGTTGGCAACCAAAGGCTGTCCAAATCTGATCCTGGCCATTTTTCTCTCTTCTTCTCTCGTGTCCTCAGTACACATCCTGAGCTCCAGTGTATAAAACTAAGCTCCCTCAACATACTATGCTAACCCATCCCTCCAAACTGTGCACACACTGTGACCTCTGCCTGGATGCCTCTTCACAAGCATTTGGCCTGAGCCCAACTACCCTCTTCCTACTTTTGTCTACTGGTGGTTAATCATCCCTCTTCACTCATACCTATGATCTTACATGGATAATGATAACAAAAATCATATATTTTGACTACTTACTATGAGCCACATGCATTATATTACTCATGCTCCTATAAAGCAGGTAATTATTATCATCATCATTCCATATATGAGGAAATAGAAGCTTACAGAAGTGAGAAAATCTGCTCAAGGTCACAGAGTTGGTCTATAGCCCATTTGTTTACATAAGTTGACCTCCAAAAAGAGGAAAGACCCTGTGGGTGTCATCTCCAAGGCTTTTGATGATGAACACCATGGAAGCATGACATTCAGTATAGGCTGAATGCGAAAACTCAGGCTGTTGGTAATGTTTTTCCATCTGTCTACCTAGACCCCCAGATTGCTCTGCCCCCAGCATCCTCTATTCCACACACTGAACAAAGTGTTTTCTAAGGAGTCGTTATATCTACCCTTCACCAATGCAACCAGGTAAAAAGAAAAAACTTTCCTCATATACAGTGTCCACTGTGATATGGATGAGCGTCATTGTCCAAGCCCTGACCTTGACCACCAAGTTCTGAATTTTTTTTAAATGTTTATTTACTTTTGAGAGAGAGCAACGTGGGGGGGGGGGTGCATTGAGAGAGGGAGGCAGAGGATCCGAAGCTGGCTCTGCGATGAGAGCAGCAAGCCTGATGTGGGGCTTGAACTCATGAACCAACAAATCATGACCTGAGCCGAAGTCGGATGCTCAACCAACTGAGCCACCCAGGTGCCCCCCAAATTTTGATTTTAAATTCGAATTCTGAATTTCAATCTGAATTTGAAACTTAATATATGTCATCATCTCTGGTCTTCAGGTTTTATTCCTGAGGATCAAAGAGATTCAGTGACCTGCTGAAGACCAGCTGGTAGATAGGCAGAGCTGGAATTCAACCCCAGGTCTGTGACTCTAAAGCCTTCATTTGAACCACCATGCTATACTGCCTCTGGGCAACATGAAAGCTCCAAGTACAAATAAATCTTCCTAAGTTCTGCAAAAGAATGAATTCCAGGAAATCAGTTGTTATCTGTAATGGACCCTAGACCAATTTGGTAGGAAAATTAGAGCTCAAAATATTGGTCAACTTCACTCAGCAGATGTGGGGATCGAGATTCAGAAAGTCGACATGATTTGCCCAACATCAAGCAGTTTTTTAGTTGTACATGTAACAGGAAAACCCAGATTCACTTGACTTCTTAAAATGTTTGCTTTTAATCTTGTACTGTTAAATAAATATTGTAAAGTTGCTGGATGAGCTAGCCAACGATGATACAAGGAATGGCAGAACTACTTCGTGGAAAAAGTCTCCATGGCTTACAAAGTTTATCCAACAATGCAAATTTATTATATTCCATTGGTAGTTCCAACATTATATTAGACATTGGAAAAATAAGTAAATACAAGGCATAGACCTTACCCTCAAGGAGCTTCTTCTTTGTTGGGAAAGAGAATATTTCAACATGAAATATCATAAATACCACAATTCCAACAGGACATGTTATGGTGGTTGGAATGGCTGTCTCAGATACTGTCCAACAAAGCCCTGTCTGTATGCAGACAAAATTCAGCAGACATGAAAATGGGAATCTGGTAATCATCATGGAGGAAAGAAAGCATCGCACACCGGAAGAATGGGAGATTACTTCAGTTAAGACTTTGCTAGGTGTGTTACCTCAAGGAAAAGGGACTTATTGTTGGGGTAAATACATGTATAATGAATAAAACAATAATAATAGCTGTGAGATTATCAAGCTATTACTATGTTCCATGAGTTATGCTAAGCACTTTATCTACGATCCCACAGGAATGGTGCTACTTTCAGCTCTAGTTCCACTTGACCTGAGGGAGAATCGAGGCCCAGAGAGGTTAAATAATTTACCCAAGGTTACACAGCTATAATTTAAATTCAGGTAGCACAACTTCAGACTCTTTACTCCTAAGCTCTGAGCACTAAACAGACTAGAATTGGGCCCTGAACTAATTCTCTGTGTGTGTATAGGTACTCACACAAGTATGTGTCCCACAGTTCACACAAAATCCCAGTTCACAGCATCTCTCCTGGCTTCTACCTACCTGTTCTGTTAGATCCTCACTACCAGCCAGCTCTGCCATAACTACAGCTTATCTGGGATTCACTCTGTCTATGCAATCCTGAATTGACCTCACAGTCTTTGGGTTCAGCTTCCAAGTGAGTCAGTCCCACTATCATTTTCCTAATCCCGGACTTCTGGCTAGCACCAGGTCATGCAGGATCTAGGTCACTGGCCTCTCAATCTGTGGACCACTTTTCAGTCAGGTACTCACCCTTGTTGTCCAGTTGGCTGTGGCTGGAATATAATATAGGGAAGAAGTCGCATAGTCCACTGCCCACCTAGTGGAGGCTGGGGACACAGCAGTGGCCTGTAAAGTATGAGGTCAACAGTGTAGGCAGTGACTTCAAGCAAAGCATGTGTTTTCAAAAACCCAAAAGAGGTTCTTTCTTTTCTTTCCAAAAAAAAAAAAGATTTTTGAGATAGAAGGAACCTCGGATCTATTCCCATGTTACATGTGAGCATATTAGGGCTCAGGAAAGCCAAACTGCAGCCGAAGATCACAGCATAATCTAAAGGAAAAGCTGAGGTGCCTGGGTGGCTCAGTCAGTTAAGCGTCGGACTGCAGCTCAGATCATGATCCCACGGTTCTTAGGTTCAAGCCCCTGCGTTGGGCTCTATGCTGACAGCTCAGAGCCTGGACCCTGCTTCAGATTCTGTGTCTCCCTCTCTCTCTGACCCTCCCCTGCTCATTTTCTTTCTCTCTCCGCTCTCAAAAATAAATAAATGTTTAAAAATTTAAAAAAAAAAAAAAAAGGAAAAGCTGAGACCAGAATTCTAGTTGCTTGGTCTCGCCATCCAGTTCCCCTTTCCTCATGGCACACTGGAATCTAAAATGAACATTCATCTGCAAATACCTTGCTAGTCTCATGGCTCCACTGTCTCTTGTAGCATCACATGACTTTGAAAGTGCTGGGGGTCAAAAGCACTGTTTGCTTCTAATTGTCTCAATAAATTTTAAAGATGTTATTACATTGTAGTGATTAAGAACTGGTAAGAGTAGATGCAATATGATAAGAGCAAGGCCATGAAGCTTAATAGTCCTTAGCTGATTGTCACCCTCTTACTTTTTTTCTTTTTCTTTTTTTAAAGACGGAACAATTCTACCCAGGGCTCTAAAGCGCCCGGATCCAACAGCACTTTATATTTCCTGCCATAAAATTTCTGGACTGGAGCGGCTGCCAGTTGAAGTGAGGATCGCATAAGTAAACAGCAGAGTTCAGATCCCTACGACATGCCAGCCTGGCCTGGGAGCACAAGAGACAGGCAGAAGAGATTTCTGTGCAAAGAAATGTGACCTTTCACACATTTTCAAATACCCTCTCTGTTCTTTTTGTTGTCTAATTCTTTCTCTACCCCCACTCCCCTCTTTCTTCTTTCCCTCTTGGCTTCCTTCCTCCCCTCCTTTCTTCCTTGTTTTGTCTGGAGCAGAGTTAAGAGAAAATATATTAGCAGAATCACCTCCAGTAGTGGGCAATGGAATGTTGTGAGCGTAGCACTCCATTAGATGAGCAAAGCATATTTCTAACAGGGCCATACATTTAATACCTTCTATATAAAAGAATCAGACTTAGTGCTTTACGGAAGTCATCTCATTTAATTCCACCTTGCAAGGCAGTTATTACTATTCTTAGGATATAGAGGAGAAAACGGAGTCTTATCTTAAATTATTTCCATTATATTATATTGGTTATAGAATGGTAGGATCCATCTAATGATTCACTGATTGATTTTCAAAGCCCTAAAATATCTACAAAAGTAAATTTCAATTTTGGCAAGAAACTACTTAAGTTCAAAGAAGTTTCCAGGAAGATCCATGATCAACTCAGATTTCCTCAACGGCCACATTTAATGTGAAATGACAAATCTCTCTTCATTAATGTTAAGCTGAATAAAATGTTTAGTATGTTCCCCTGAAATCCCATTTCCTCTTTGGAACCCATCAGGAGTCAACATTTGCCAATTTGCCATTCTTGTAAATTCAGTGCATTTTGCTGAGAGAGCTATTGCTGTATCTGTCAGCACCATGACAATGCAAGTGGTAGATGAGGGGGGAAGAAGTTTCTGATATCATCATCTCTAGTCCAGGTCTCCTTTTCTATTCCCAGGATGTCCACACAAGGACACTACACTTTTATGAAGCAACCTAGATCTAAATGGTGCACATCAGCGGAACTGTTTTGTATCAAAAGAATATGGGAAATATCAGTTGTATTATGTCACATTATAAAGCAGTAAGCAGTGACAACAAAGAAATAAACAAAGGGATAATCTATTCTAAGTGATTATTGCTTAGGGGAGATAAATCAGATACTAGATGTGGAGGCTGTCTGAGTTCTCCACTCTCACTTGATATCAGACCATGTTTCTGGCAGCACCAAGTGTCTGCAAGCTTAAGAATCTTCTTCAGATGAAGTGTAAAAAGGACAAAGCTGAATACTGAGAGTGAAAGAAGCACTAGAGAAAGACTGAAGCCACATGCAGAGCCAAGTGAAAGACCCTAAGATAAGCAAAGGGGAGACCCCCTTACCAGAGTCTGAAGCATAAATCTAAGACCCCAACTTGCTGGGGTGGGCGGGATGCAATCAAGAGAGAAAGGAAGCTTACCTGTACTGCCCTGAACACATTCTGGGCCAGCAAGTCTCCATCCGAAAACCTCTGGGCTTCCCCTTATCACCATGCATGATTTTCTGCTTTGTTATCTGCCTCCCCTTAAAGTTTGTACTCCTAGAAGACAGGATCTGAGTATTTATCCCATATCCACAGAGTACATGGAGCTTTGTAGCTGCTGGAAAATACTGGTGAAGGAATACAGGGCTTTGGGCTTCCTTCCAAATACCTGCCCTCGGCTCTACCATACTCTAGAATGCCTGGGTTCCAGAAAGACACACTCCCTGTGTCTCTCAAGTAGTTAATCTAAATAAGACTATTTAATGCAATGTCTGTTCCCGACAGGATCTTATCCTTGAACAACGTTTTCCCCTGAATGTAATACCTTTCCCATTCCAACAATTTGGCTCTCCTCAAATATAAGGTACCATGCTTTGTACAAGACATTGTCTTTGAGAAAAAGAGGCAATACTGGCAGATTGTGTTGTGTTCCCAAATTAGCTGTCTAGGACCCCCACAAGGGCCATGGGAGGCCTCTTCAGATAGAAGGTCTAGGGGAAAAAACATGTGGCTGAAATAAAAGTGTCTAGAAAACTTGCTGCAGTTGCACCAAGGAAATATATTTCATATTCTTCTCTTGATTAGCATTCTAATGGCTTCTGACTCAGGTCTAACAGCTTGGAGAGAATATTACAGGCAATTGTGTAAATAATACAGGTTTTTTTTCCAGTGTGTCCAAATGTATAATTAAATGGATAATGTTACAGCTCCCCAAACCCGCTAAGGCCTGCTGCCTAAATGGAGAGCTTTTGAAATTTCATCCCAATACATGGTTACATGATACATTGCTTTTATGGCCCGCTGGGCAAATGACTAGTGGTTTGGAAAAGGTCTGAATGCATATTTATAGTAGAGAGCACAATGATGTTCGGAGGGCCAGTAAAATCGTTCTAGTAAATAACATGAATTATACAAAAGCATCTCTTTATGTATCTGAACTTTTCTGATGCAGGATGTGTGTCCACACAAACACACTTCATCTCCTTAATGTCTGCAGGTAACTCTTGTTCCAAATTCTATGCAATCAGATGTCAGGGTTAACCAAATCTGAAGGAGAAATTCTACTTCTGAAATCCCTCTGCAGTGCTCAGTGTCTTCTTGGATTCTCAGAGGATATAGTATCTGTTATCGGTAGAAGGGGCCCAGTCTTAAATCCATGTGCCCATGTCCACACTTCCGCTCACACATCTAACAGACACCTTCAATAACGAGGACAAATCAGGGAGGCTTCTGTTGGAGACTCTGAAGGTCATGAATGAGAATGGGGCTGGTTGGGAGGCTGTGGGTGTGTGTGAGCCGTGCTGTGCCTCAAGGTCTGCCCTTCACCAGCTAGGTTTGCAACCTCAGAAAAGCCTCCTCACCTCTCGGAATCGTGTTTTCTCAGTCTGTAAGCAGCAAATAATCATACCATCCCTCTCTGCCTCACAGTTTTGTTAGATAATGATTGAAGGAGGTAGTTTACTTGGAAGCAGACGGGTCATATGAGCAATTTATAAACTTCGTAGGTACTGTTCATGACTTCTCTTCCTCAACAAATATTACGGACAGGATACGAGGTGAAGGCGTGTAGCAGAGAGTAGAGATAAAACAAAATAAAGAGATAGGTCCCTGGCCTCTAGGAGGAGTTTACAGTCTAGTGGGAAAGAAAAATAATTAAATGCAATGCAGTGCATGTTACAATGGGGAAAGTAAAAAGGCTGTCATGGGTAAGAGATGAAGCCTCTACTGCCACCCTGCATATGGGTGGGAATGGGGGTTGAGGTTGGTATTGGGAGGCTGGTATGGAACGTTTTAGAGGAAGATAGGACAGATCAGTATGAATCGGGCTTTTGACCTGAGAAGGGAAAGGAACAGAGAGAGGAGTGTTCTCGAGCTGAGACAGGAGAACACTTGAGCAAAGGGGGCTGCAGGCCAGGTATCAGGAGAGGAGCAGGTGGGAGGAGGCTGCATGGCGGGCAGGACGAGGCTGCATGGTGGGGACAGCAGGCTGCTGAAGTCTTGGGAGTCTCGTGGAAGGCGACCTTCCCGGAAGTTGTCCTTGGCCCCTCGAGACCCTCCCCCTACTACCCATGGACCTTTCTCGGTGGGAGCTGTGAGTTCCCTTATCTTCCTCCCTCCTCTTAGCCTGGGAGCCTGCAGCTGCCTCTCGTCAGGCCGGGCAACATGACCCTTCCTAGGCAATGCCCCCTCCATAGGTTTTCTGGAGGTTAGAGAAGGTTCCATTTCAAATACACTTGAAGTGTAATATAAGAAGTACGCCCACCTGGGAAAAGGAGAGCCACAAACACCACGCATTTCCTTGCCTAATCCCTTTTTCAAACTGAGAGCACTGCCCATTAGTGGGTCTGGAAATCAAAGTAGTGGGCTTTGATCAGCAATACTTTAGAGAATAGAAGAATAGAATAGAATAGAATAGAATAGAATAGAATAGAATAGAAGAGTGCTTGGCTTTACAAGAGAGTATTTTATCACCAAATACTTTATTTCTATTACATACATTTGTAGGTGTGTGTGCACCAGGTTGCAAGGCAAAATGAATTTCTTGCTGTGAGTCTCTGTCAAAAAAGTTTGAAAAATACTGCTTTAGCTGTAACAGGATATGAGGTTTAGCCAATTAGTTTCTGCGGAACGCTACATGAATAGAAGTTTTGCAAAAGTAAAATTGATGCTAGCAAATTGTTCTTCCACAATGTAATGTAATTATATTGTTGAGAACACAAACATATAAATGCATGTACACAATTAAAGGTGCCATTATACCATAAGAAATGAGGTATTTTTGCAGAGAACGTAAAGCAATTGCCTGAGATCGCTGGCTGTGTGACACGAGGAATTGCCAGAGGCACTAACCAGTGCGTTAATGCGCACCATATAGATGATGACCACAGGGTAGGTGATGTGTCTTTTCAACATGTTTGGACATGTTTAGTGTTTATCACTCATCAAACATTTATACCCTCAAGAATGACGGCTGGTTCCATTAGTACCTTACCATTTTTAAAATTTTCTGTGAGCAGCTAAGTTTGGGAAATTCTATCATCATTGTTTTAGACCAGGAAGGACCTGACAAAGTACTGAAGTGCCTCGTTTTTAGGGGAGATCACTGGGATCCTGGGCAGTGATGTGTCTTGCTGGAAAATGACGAGAACAGCAGGCCTGTGCTGAGAACCTACCGCATGCCTGTTACTTCACTGAGCAGTTTATGCACATGACCCAATTTAATTCTCACAAGAACTCTACAAGACAGGTAATATTTTCTGTAGGTCACAGATGTGGAAAACTTAGACCTGGGAGGTAAAGTTATCAAAAGAAAATATTGTTCCACGTTGCACAATTAATAAATGGTGGGCAGGGGCTCAAGCCAATGACTGGGGGAGGGCTCTTCCCCCCTCCCCCCTTTTCCCATCGTCACAAAGGAGAGCACTTCTTGTCTTCCTCACCCTAGTCTTTCCCTCTAACCCACACTCTTTATTCACTACAGAAAAAGGAGCAGCAGATTTACATAAGTAAAGTCTAAAATCCACTGAACTATTGTTTTTTTTTTTTTTTTTTAAACAGAAGGTAGGGCCACTTGACCACGTGGTCTTTCCTCTTGTACACTTCATTCTACCAAAGACTGTGAGTAGCCAGGTGAGGGCCGGCTGGGTAACAGACAAACTCTACTTTGCAGATTCAAGTGTCTTCAAGCCAGATTCTTGGAGGAAAAAAATAGGAAACTCAGTTCTGGGCTTGGTTGTCATGCCTGAGCTTTACTGAAAAGACTTGAACATTCAGAGTGATAAAGCTGCCTTCATCAAGCAGATTGTTTCTTTCCCTTTTGGCTTCGTGGAGCTGTGTGTGTCCTAGCAATTAGAAGCCAGAAATAGAGAAGTGAAGTAAGGACACTCTAAATATCCAACAAACACAACCTGGTGATTTCACAACCTGTTGGTGTTCAGAACACTCCACGGTCACACTCTTCTCTGGGTGAATTAGAGTAAAACTAACACTTTGAGTCACTGTCTTTGGAACATCCTATATAGGTACTAAGACTGATCCTTTAAAAGACTAAATCTATCTTAAATCACATTGCCTTTCTTAATATATCTTTTTTAAAAAATAAATCTGCAGATTAGATAACATATAGTGTAATAATGGTTTCACTAAATTCAACCCTAGAACACCCAGTGCTCATCCCAAGTGCCCTCCTTAAATTAAAAAAAAAAAAAAATCTGCAGAAGGTTAGAACTGGGTAGGAAGGGACAGAACACATAACACAATCTGCTTATGTTACAGATGAAGAGCTGGGACCCCAAGTGAAGTGTGAATACAAGTGTCTCCGGGTTTTAACATTTCAGTTCCTCGGTCTCCTTGATTCCATCACTACGGTGTGTGGCTTTGCTGTGGAAGAATTTGAATACAATTTATTTCTTACTAAGTTCAGCTCCTGCCTTGCAGAAACAGGATAGGTGGTTGGGTAAAGGGAGATGCCAACCTTCAGCATAGCAAATTACAGCCTTCAGAGACCTCTTGAAGACAGAGAAAAACTGTAAAATAAGTGAAGTGTATTCCCTAGGAGGAGAGAGGGGGGAATTTTCTTAAAGAATTTTTACATCCTCAGTGTGCTTTGAAGGGAGCCCCAAACAAGAATAAAAACAGAGACCATGATGAAGCTGAGGACAGGATGAAGGCAGAAAATAGTATTTAAATGAACAGGCCTTTAGCCTTGATTCTAATTAAATCCCCACAGGATTACCCAAGGCAAATTCTCCAGGAGTAAAATACAGCCTTCTGTTTAGCAGATCACTCCAGGGAGGCTGGCGCATTATTTATGGCCCCTTTATGTTCCCAGGGGACTGAGAAGGATGGAGGAAAAGGAGAAAGTCAGCACAGAGCAGGCACCGGTATCTCTCTTACATATCTTGAGAGCCCAAAGCACTATCTTACTCTGCAGGAGAAGGGGAATAAGTAGGAGACAAACTCTCTAAAATATAAAGACATGTTAAAAGTCTACGATTCTGTCTTGTAATACCATGCAATTTTCCAACAAATAGCACTTAAAATAAAACACATGGCCACCGTCTTATGGAAAGTCCTCCCAATATTGTGTTGTTCAAGGATCTGCTACCCAGCCTGGCTTTTTTCAGGCTATATTCAAGAACCTATGTATACACCACATGACAGCCTCTTTCTGAAACACCAAAAGGCCCTGGGAACCCATCTGGTCCAGCCTCTCTATTTTACTGATTAGCAAACTGAGCCCCAGAAAGGGGAAGGGCCTGGCCCAATGACACACAGCCAGGAACTGTGCTGGGAAGAGACAAAAAGATCCTGCACTGCTTTGTCCTCTGGAACTTACTATTCAACTAGTTGATCATACTTCATCTTCTTGACGTGGAATTAAGACTTGGCTCTACGGTTGCCTGGGTGTCTCAGTTGGTTAAGTGTCCGACTTTGGCTCAGGTCATGATTCTCGTGATTTGTGGGTTTGGGCCCCACATCGGGCTCTGTGCTGAGAGCTCAGAGCCTGGAGCCTGCTGCAGATTCTGTGTCTCCCTCTCTTTTTCTGCCTTCCCCCACTCACTTTCTGTCTTTCTCTCATAAAAAAAAAAAAAAAAAGGCCTTGGCTCTAAATTGTATCCTTTATTTCTGTGACTCCTGGTGTTTAAACAGCCCCATGGCACTTGGGGGAAAAAAGGAAAACAAATTTTATTTTATTTTTTATTTTTATTTTTTTATAGTTTATCGTCAAGTTGGTTTCTATATAACACCCAGTGCTCTTCCCCACAAGTGCCCTCCTCCATGCCCATCACCCCCCTTCCCCTTTCTCCCTTACCCTTCAGCCCTCAGTTTGTTCTCAGTATTCAAGAGTCATGATTTGCCTCCCTCCCTCTCCCTAACTCTTTTTCCTCCTTCCCCTCCCCATGGTCCTCTGTTGGGTTTCTCCCGTTAGACCTATGAGTGAACACATATGGTATCTGTCCTTCTCCGCCTGACTTATTTCACTTAGCATGACACCCTCGAGGTCCATCCATGTTGCTACGAATGACCAGATTTCATTCTTTCTCATTGCCGTGTAGTATTCCATTGTATAGATGAACCACATCTTCCTGATCCATTCATCAGTTGATGGACATTTAGGCTCTTTCCATGATTTGGCTATTGTTGAAAATGCTGCTATGAACATTGGGGTACATGTGCCCCTATGCATCAGCACTTCTGTATCCCTTGGGTAAATCGCTAGCAGTGCTATTGCTGATTCATAGGGGAGTTCTATTGTTACCTTTTTGAGGAACCTCCACACTGTTTTCCATAGCGGATGTGCCAGTTTACATTCCCACCAACAGTGTAGGAGGATGCCCGTTTCTCCACATCCTCGCCAGCATCTATAGTCTCCTGATTTGTTCATTTTAGCCACTCTGACCAGCATGAGGTGGTATCTCAGTGTGGTTTGGATTTGTATTTCCCTGATTATGAGTGACGCTGAGCATCATTTCATGTGTCTGTTGGCCATCTGGATGTCCTCTTTGGAGAAGCGTCTCTTCATGTCTTTTGCCCATTCCTTCACTGGATTATTTTTTTTTGGGGGTGTGGAATTTGGTGAGTTCCTTGTAGATTTTGGACACTAGCCCTTTATCCGATATGTCATTTGCAACTATCTTTTCCCATTCTGTCGGTTGCCTATTAGTTTCCTTGATTGTTTCCTTGGCAGTGCAGAAGCTTTTTATCTTGATGAGGTCCCAATAGTTCATTTTTGCTCTTGATTCCCTTGCCTTTGGGGATGTGTCGCGTAGGAAATTGCTGCAGTTGAGGTCAAGGAGGCTGTTTCCTCCTTTCTCCTCTAGGGTTTTGATGGTTTCCTGTCTCACATTCAGGTCCTTCATCCATTTTGAGTTTATTTTTGTGTATGGTGTAAGAGAGTGATCTAGTTTCATTCTTCTGCATGTTGCTGTCCAGTTCTCCCATCACCACCTGTTAAAGAGGCTTTTTTCCATTGGATACTCTTTCCTGCTTTGTCAAAGATTAATTGGGTCCAGTTCTGGGTTCTCTATTCTATGCCGTTGGTCTATGTGTCTGTTTTTGTGTCAATACCAAACTGTCTTGATGATTACAGCTTTGTAGTCCAGTCTAAACTCTGGGATTGTGATGCCTCCCGTTTTGGTTTTCTTCTTCAGTTATTACTTTTGACTATTCAGGGTCTTTTGTGGTTCCATATGAATTTTAGGATAGTTTGTTCCAGCTTTGTGACGAATGCTGGTGCACTTTTGATTGGGATTGCATTCAATGTGTAGATTGCTTTGGGTAATAATGACATTTTAACAATGTTTATTCTTCGATCCATGAGCATGGAATGTTTTTCCACTTCTTTGTGTTTTCTTCAATTTCTTTCATAAGTTTTCTATAGTTTTCATCATACAGGTCTTTTACATCTTTGGTTAGGTTTATTCCTAGGTATTTTATGGTTTTTCGTGCAATTGTGAATGGGATCAGTTTCTTGATTTCTCTTTCTGTTGCTTCATTATTGGTGTATAAAAATGCAACTGATTTCTGTACGTTGATTTTGTACCCTGCGACTTTGCTGAATTCCTGGATCAGTTCTAGTAGGCTTCTGGT
>CM053569.1:11086624-11338165 GCA_028646485.1 Cryptoprocta ferox | reverse complement strand
TTTCTTTAGAGGAGAGTTCTTCTGTTTCTTCATTTTGGCTAGCTTTCTGTCTATTGTCAGTTTTAAAAGCTCGTTATGCACTGTGCACCTGTTAGTATTGCTCTATTAAAGGCGGCTCATTGACTGTCCAGGGCCTGTCGTTTCAGAAAGTGGTCTTTTAATGGTGTCTCTCGATTTCTCTTGTTGTGCCTTTGATTATTTTACTTCCCTAATCAGTGATATTTGGGACTCTGCACCATGTGTACTTTGGCTTGTTTCTTGAGGTAGCCCTGAAAAGGAAAACAGACAAACATACAGGGAACAAAAGCATGCAAACGCACAGACAAATCAAACAAACAAGCAAACCAAAAGGGGAAAGGAAGTAAAGAAAAGGAAAGGAAAGGAAAGAAAAGAAAGAAGAGAAGAAAAGAAATAAGAAAAAGAAAACAAAAACAAAAACAAAAACAAGGGGGAGACAGAGACAGCAAAAGACTATGGACAGTCTAAAAACGTATAACCAGCCGAGAGGAGAGATAAGAATGAGATAAGGGAAATATATCTGGATGGCAGAAGAAAAAAAGGAGAAGAAAAGAAAAAAGGAAAAAAAGAAAAAGGCAGCTCTCCCGTGCAGATGGGCATGGTTTGGTGTAGGTAGGTGGGTCTGGGGGCTGCTCTCCGAGGCCCCGCCTTGCCGGTTGTGGGGAAAAGAATGGTGGCGCTTCAAGCTCTGCTCGAACCAAGCGTTGCAAGCCGCTCTTCTGAGTCCAATCTCCCTGTGCTGTGGGCAAGCCAAGCTGTATTTTCCAAACTCCACCTCACTTCCAAATCCTAGTGCATGCAGTTCAACACTGCCACCAGAGATGACTTGCGCTTCTGCTGGCGGCCGGCCTCCCAGCTGGGGTCGCGCAGGGGGCGGGGGCCGTCTTTCCCGGTGCTGCCTGGAACAGGTGCCGCCAACGGGTTGCTCAGGAAGCGGGGCCGCCTTTCCCGGTGCCGCCTGGAATGGGCGCTGCTGCCACCGCACCCAAGGAAGAATTCGCCAGCCAGATGGGATGGATTTCTCTCCCCGCACCCAGCGGTTATATATGGGGAGACAATGTCTCTCTCCATCCTGGGGTGAGCTTTTTCTCTCCTTTAGAGATGGTTCTATGAGCATTTTCAGTCTCTCTTTCTCTTCCCCGTATCTCTCCAGGGCACAGCACGCTCTCCCTGTGTTGGGTTGGGGCTCCCTCCCCTTGCACCTCCGGGGCCGGTCCGGCCTCCAGTTTCCCAGTTCACAATCACTCATTCAGGCATCTTTGAGGTTGTCTTCTTTCCAGAGTCTGTTTCTTCTCTTCCCCCACTTGCAAATCAGAGTATTGTCCCTTCAGTCCTTCTCAGTTCAATAGATGCGGGCGGGTGAAGATTACAGAGCTCCCTACTTCTCTGCCATCTTGCCCTCCCTCCCACATCACAGCTATTTTTAAGGTTCCTAGTCTTCGTATCAATAGCTTCTCTGATGTCTTCCATGCTTGTTTCAAGCTCAGCGATTAATTTTATGACAATTGTTCTAAATTCTTCCTCCATTATGCTGCTTATATCTGTTTTGAAGAGTTCTGTAGCTGTGACTTCTTCCTGGAATTTCTTTAGAGGAAAGTTCTTCCATTTCATCATTTTGGCTAGCTTTCTGTCTCTTGTTAGTTTTAAAAGCTTGTTATGCACTGTGCACCTGTTAGTATTGCTATATTAAAGGAGGCTCACTGACCATCCAGGGCCTGTCCATTCAGGAAGTGTTCTTTTAATGGTGTCTCTCAGTTTCTCTTGTTGTGCCTTTGGTTATTTTATTTCCCTACTCGGTGATACTTGGGACTCTCCAACATGTGTACTTTGGCTAATGTTTCTTGAGGTAGCCCTGAAAAGGAAAACAGACAGACAAACACACAGGGACCAAAAGCACGCAAACACACAGACAAATCAAACAAACAAGCAAACCAAAAGGGGAAAGAAAAAAAAAAGGAGGGGGGAACAAAAACAACAAAAGACAAAGGACAGTCTAAAAGCATAAAACCAGAAATCCCAGCTACAGATAAAGAGTACGGTGGAAGCAGTGCTGTTGGAAGAGCATCTACAAAGAGAGAAGTGACACGGGTGTGGAGAAAGTGAAATTGAATGTTGACCAGGCAGAGAGCCTAAAAGGCTTAATTCAGTGAGAGAAAGGGGAGAATATGGTAGGAGGTGAGGAGAAAAAAAAAACGAAGATAATGTTACCTGAAGAAGCTATATAGTTTGATTATTCCAGAGAGAGAGAGAGAAAGGAAAGTAGCATCAAGAGAATGGATTAAGTATGACTGTTTAGGTGAACCAATGTCCCGCATGCCCAGTCCAGTGGAGGGGAGAGATAAGAATGAGATAAGGGAAAATATATCTGAATAGCAAGAATTGATCTTATCACGGCAATGCATCAATGTTGGTCTTTTCCGGGCTCAGAGGAGGGGGGAAGAAAACAGGGGGGGAAAAAAAGGCAGCTCTCCAGCGCAGAAGGGTGTGGTTTGGTGTAGGTAGGTCTCACCTCCACTGTAGGTCCCGTGGGCTGGTCCTTGAGGCCCCGCCTTGGTGGTTGTGGGAAGAAGAATGGTCGTGTCCCAATCCCTTCTCGAACCAAGGGTTGCAACCCACTCTTTTGGGTCCGATCTCCCTGTGCCGCCGGCGGGCCAAGTTGTATTTTCCAAGCCCTGCCTCGTTTCCAACTCCTAGTCCACGCACTTTAATGATACTGCCCAAGATGAGATGTATTCCCTTAGGCAGGTGGCTTCCTAGCTAGGATGAGTAGGCAGAGTAGGGGAACAGTGTCTCCTGGTGCCGCCTGGGATCGGGGCGCTGAGCCCCAGGAAAATGCTCCAGCTAAAGAGGATGGATCTCTCTCTCCGCACCCTGCAGTTATAGATGGGATGATAGGATCCCTCTCCATCCCGGGCCGAGGTTTTTCTCTTCTCTGGAGACAGTTCTATGAGCGTTTTCAGCCTCTCTTTACCTTCCCCTCATCTCTCCACAGCTTTCCATGGAGGGGGGCTCCCTCCCCTCTGAGCCTCAGGTCCTGGCCCGTTTTTATCTTCCCCAGTTCGTACTCACTCACACACCTAAGAGGCTGCTCTGTCTTTCCCTCCCACTCTTGCAGATCAGAGTATTGTGGCTTCAGTACTTCTTAGTCTGATAGATGCAGGCGGGTGAAAATTACAGAGCTCCCTACTTCTCCACCATCTTGCCCCCTCGACCCTTCTAAGGTTTGAATGGGACTGAGTCCTTCCGAGGCCATGATTCCAATCTTGCTGTTGGACACTCCAGTGAGGAGCAAAGGAAAATAAATTCTAAATGTGGTTGCTATGCTTCTTATACAGGAGTAAACAGATTTAGAGAAGAATGTTCAACTAGAATAGGCCTCTGAACGATGGAAATAACTGGCCATCCATTTACACTAAGAAAAAATCACTTATCTGGTGCGTGCCTAAGGGAGACCTGTTTCCATTGGATAAAAGTTGAAGTGACAAACTGATCATGGGAGGAAAGTTACCAAGAGAAACGGCAACAATCATTTGTGTCCTCAAATAAGAGCTAGATTCTATTCCTTCTGATTCATCTTCTTTTCCCTCTTCTCCTCCCCTTCTTTTCTCCCCCCTCCCCTTCTCCTCTTCTTCAACAAATTCACTTATATTCAAGTTAGGTTGGGTCTTAGCTACAAGATGGTTCGTTCTGATTCTGAAAGATAGACAAATATCTGAAAAGTGAGTGAAAATCTTTACAACTTTGGTAGGAGATTCATGTTACCTTTCTGATCAGAATTTCTGAATGGACTGGTTCACTCTGCTTGACTATGTTTTTTCTCCGAAGATCTTGATGAAACAAAAGAAAACAACATTAACAATGAGTTCTATGCTCCAGAATTAAGTAAAGTCATTTTCACCATCCACCTTCCATCAAAATTCCTCATAACTACTTTAATGCAATTGTGGCAGGTGTCTTGAAGGCCAAAAATACCCTAATATTTCAAAAGTATTCAAGAATGGGGATATAGAGCTAGAATAAACACAAGAAAGACTCCCCTCCACCCCAGTCCTTCTCTGTGGCTAAAAATGTCTGTTAACAGGAGGCTCCATCTGGTTGTGGGAGATGGTCGCTTACCTAACAGGTGCAAGATCACACGCACGTGCACACACGTAGTCACAGAAGCTCTGCATATGTCATCTGGCTTGGGTCCCCCCACCCTTCTCATTTCTGTTAATGATCAGATATCCCCTTTGACTATACAGTGAGAAGTTACTTGAGGGAGGCGAACAAACCCATCAGGCTCAGCATTTTTGTCTCAAGTACTTTCCATTCCACACATGCGAGAGGACTCATTGAACTTACCATCAAAGGACATTGTCTTGTTACCATCAGAAGGTGCACTAAGACTTGGGTTGTTGAACTAGATAATATCAAGTCAACTTTTTGGGTGAGGATCTGGTTTTGGGGGGGTGAATATCTTACTTAGTAGAGTTTTAATTTTTCAAAAGTATCATAATCTCTGGAGTTAAGATACAGGTGCTCATTAAAGAACTGCACAGAATAATTTAGGGAAAAAATTAAGTAAAAATTGGTGACCAACTGCAAATAAGCACATTTCAAACCTCAAACCATGGGACAAAATATTTTAAACATAAACAATTAGAGCATCTTAGTCAAAAGACGGAAGTCATTGAACTGGAAACCGAGCATCAGTTAGAGTTATGTTGTTAAAGATGCTATTTCTTTTCCATATTTATAAAATCTATGATTCCCATCCTTCTTACCGCAAACAAACAAATATAATCTTGCTATTTTGACCTTGGGGAAAATTAGCCAGTTTAGATAGTCTTACACTAAGTTTTTACAATATAGCTTTCAATTTCAAACTATTTTGTCCTTAATGGACACAGTACTTCAAAAATAAAATAATTTCTTTAAAAAGTCCCTTCTTGCTACACAAAAAGCCACAATTTAATTTGTCTGAATCGTAACTCATTTTGGCTAGTGAATAAACTGGTTCTCAAATATTGGCTTACTTTTGGAATGAAGGAAGATTGTATGTGATATACAGATAGTCCAGGCATAGTATCTGTAATCTTTGCATTAATGCTCATAGACATCTGATCATTATTCTCACTTTCTGTTGAATAAAAACTCTGAGAGAGAGATTGTGCAAGATTGGAAAGCTCGTGGGTGACAGAGCCAGAATCTGGCTATTAAGGTTGGTGCTTCTGACCACAGTATGAGGAGAGGGAAGTGGGTGAGAGGAAGCAGAATCAGAGGCTTGGGGTGGGGGTGGGGGTTGCCCACTGGGCAACCATTGCCAAGGTCCAGGGCTGGTGTAGCTTCGAGATCAGAATGCAGCAATGCCTCTGAAATGCTCGTCCTCGGGACACATGATATGAGTTCTTTTTCTTCCACCTTCCCCTTTTTTTTTTGGAACGTGACAAAAAGCCTATTTAGCTTCCTGGTCTCCTAGGTACTTGTACATTTGCTCAAAATTAAGTCAAAAGAGGACTTGCTCCTACATCTGCTCTGTGTGAAACTTAAGCAGCAATTTCTTCACTGCAGCACCACAGGCCTCGAGCAGCTAGATACCACTCAGAACCCACCAACCTGATCGTTTCACTTGACAAATGTCCTCACAGAAAGTAGAGAATGAGCACCAGTCACTATTTAAAAATAGTTTACCTGGATGATATGGGAAAGGGCTATTCAAAGACTGTATGATTTTATGACTTAAGAAAATCTACCATGAATAGCCAGTTAATATTGTTATGTGATGTTGATTTAAAATATCATCCAACAAAAATATATTATGCAATAATTATCATATAGAATTATGCCTAGAAGACTTCACCCCTTCTCCCAACTCCAGATAGAAAACTAGAATAAAGATGACATAAACGTTTTAAAATCAGATTGTGGTTCTGGTTGCACAATCCCTGTAAATATCCTAAAATAGGCACTGAATTATACTTTCAACAGGAGACCTGGATGGTATATAAATTACATGTCAAGAAAGGTGTTTTCAAAAAACTTGATCTAAAAGGCCTTTCCTACTGTAAATTCACATCATAGGATTCATTGTACTTTGGAAAAAGGGACCATCTGCAAGATGTGGGACCATTGCAGCTCCGCCTCAAACCACAGTTCTGTTAGCGAGAAAGGAGATCATGGGTACTGAGGCCACTAGCAGCATCTGCCACAGGGGGTGTGGTGGCATCGCAGAGAATATTTTGAGGCCAGACAAAGGATAAATACTTCTAATCTCAGGCTAATCCTGGGAAAGGATTTCGAAGCAATCTCTCCTTGGGTCTTCCACTTTGGGACCTGGGACATACATAATCCCATAGACATCCATCACTCAGCACTGGTACTCTTCCTTCCTCCTTCTTCCCTTCAGTTCCACATCTAGGTCCTTTTCTGTTGTTCTGTTACTTCCCCCAAAATGCCTTTCAGCCTCATAAGCAAATGTTGGGAGACTATCTCTCCCTCAAATTCTCCATGAACCCTCTCTTGGCCTGCCCAGTGGAAAGCATCTTTCTCCCCAGCATGTGCCCCCCCCCCAGCCCTGAGAATGCTGTCTAGAAGACTCACGTTGCATTATGATACACACTAATTCTTGTGCATGGTCTCATGGACTACCCAGAGGTTCTTCGGAAGGTAGAGAGTTCCAGGTCATTGAAGATTTCCAAACAGAGGCCAGGCACCCACGTAACTGGGATGATGCAAAGGAGATTCAAGCGTGAGGTAGAGATCTAGAGGAGATGAACTTTGAGATCACTTCCAGCAGTGACTCAGCAAGCACTCTCTGACAGGTCATAGGCCACATGCTTCCCTACATACCTGTAGGTAACCCTCACACAATCGTAAGAGTGACATCATTGCCCAAGGTCACAGATAAATATGTGGTGCAGCTGGAAGTCCAACCTAGATCTCTGATTCCAGTCTTGTTTCCATATTAAGAGAAGCACAAAAGAAAAGAAATAGGATGAATGGTTTCCACTCCAGCACTCCTGTCCCTACAGCAAGAAAATGGTAAACAAACTAAAGATCACTGACTTTTCTTAGATGCACTGGACAACTGAGGTCACAGGGCAAACTGCCACCGCCCAAATATGGATTGACAGGTGAATCTAGAGTCACAGACAAGACCTTATACACAGCAGATGCCCCTAGAACTATCATCTGGTAGGACAATTCAAAAGGAGTCCGCCTGGGGACTATTTACACAGTGAGAAACTCCTAGGGACCAGTCTTAGGGAGGCCCACATTTTTATGGGCTTTAATCTCTAGGAACAGCACCAGGTTCTCACGGTGAAGTTTCAAGGAAGATTTCCTGGTGGCTCTGGCAGAGTGAAGAGTAAACATTGTGTAATAGGCTTGGAACCTTCTCTGTAACACAAGCCTACTCTCTAAGGGAAAGGACTGTACCAGAGGCTTTACCCTCCTGAAGGAAGGGATTTCTCTGTCCCCAGCCTCCTCTGGACTTCCTGTGTCACCTAAGCGGGGGAGAGAGGGAAACGAAGGGACAGCCTGGAACCCAGGCCCACCACAAGACTGATATTTAGTCATGACCTTACACACCCTCCTGCCCCACACCCTACCACCACACCAACAAGGCGCCAGCATAATGCTGAAAGAGTGGCAGGACACAGAATCTATCAGATGAGCAGTTCTTAGGGAAGAGCAAAGGTAACAGAGAGGACAAGACAAGGACCCCAGAGGAACTGGAAATGTCCAGCACCTACAGCTGCAACAAACGTGGAGTGCAGCTCAGCTCCTGGCCACATTGCCATACAATCTCACACTAAAGGCCTGTTTCCGAATATATCGTGTCCAACTTGCAAGAAAAAAATTATAAGGTGTACAAGCAAAGAAACAGGTGACCGTCTGTGATGCCTTTAATAGAGATATACCTGGCTTGAACTGTTCAGTTTTCAAAAGTCAAAAACATATCACAAGGTGCTTATCAGACCATCTTTTCAGGTCAGCAGCCTCCCAAATTTTTCATTGTTCTCCCCAACAAAAAAAAAAAAAAGAAAGAAAGAAAAAATAAAATTAAAAAGCACACTTTTCAGAAGATGTAGTTATAAATTACACATGCCTACCCCTTTTCTAATAGGTTGTATTCATCATAAATTACACAAAAATCAAAATTAAAATGGATGAAATAAAACTTGTAATGGAGGATCTAACACTTGTCCGCCACACCTGAAGGTTTACACAACTTGGACATACACCTTGTTTTGGAATCCACTGGGGTGGCAGGCAGAGCTCTAAGGTCCTCATCCCCTGGTACTGATGCTTGTATGCAATTTCCCCCTTTGAATGAGGGCAGAATCTATGGTTAGCTTCTAACCAATAGAATGTAGTAAAGGAAATGGAATTTTGTAGATGTAACTGAGTCTCTCATCAGCTGACCAAGTCAATCAGAAAGAAGATTATCTTGGGTGGGCTACCATGGTTTCAGGTGAGCTCTTTAAAAGAGGGATCAGGTCTTTCTGGATGAACAAACTCAAAGCAGGAGAGATGTTCTCCTGTTGGCTTTGAGGAAACAAACAACCATGCTGTGAACTGCCTATTAGGAGGGCTTTTGTCTAGGAGTTGAGGATCTCACTCCCAAAACCACAAGGAACTGGATTCTGTTAATAACTTGAATAAGCTTGGAAAAGGATGCCCCAATCCAGATGTGAATGGAGCCCAGGAAACACCTAGATTGCATCCTTGTGAGATGCCACACAGAAGTCCTAAAGCCTGGGCCACTGACCCACACAAACTGTGGATAATAAATGGGTGTTGTTTTAAGCCTATAGATTTGCAATGATTTGTTACACAGCATAGAAAACTAACACAACTGGTCTTAGCAAATTGGTTGACTCTGAGAGTTCACAATTTTCAGTGAAGAGAGGCCTCTTGGAAAGGGAGGGGCCATCCCTGCATCCTTTTGAGTACATATCAAATAAGACCCAGCCTGTGGAATGTTCCCTTTTTTCAGATTTTCTATGGCCAGCTTTCCCGAGTCTTACATCTCAGTCTCAGGGATCAAAACATGACATCATGTTTACTCATTTTACCTCTCAGAAGCCCTGTAAGTTCACTAAAATTCCTCAGACTTAAAGGTTCTCAGTTACAGCTCCTGAGAGGAGTGGTCATTAAGATTTTTTGAACAGGTGGTGGTGCGGGGGTAGGAAAGGCACAGTGTCTTGGAGTTCCTACAGCAGGAACAAGAGTCCTGTCACTCATGGAACACCCACCTCTCCCCTCCTGTCCCCGGTCTTCCCATCTCAACTTCATGCCCTGCAAAACACACTCACACACACACACACACACACACAATCACATACCCCCCTCCAACATCACCATCAACATGCACACACAAACATGCATAAACACACGCAGGCATATGCATGAACACACACACACACCTCCAAAATCATTCTCAACATATATACATCCCTCCAACATCACCCTAAATACACGACTGTGCATGCATGAACACACACATCCCTCCAACATCACCCTCAACACATACACGCATACGTGCAGGAATACACACACACATCCCTCCAACATCACCCTCAACACACGAGTGTGCATGAACACACACATACACCTCCAACATCAATACACGAGTGTGCATGCATGAACACACACATCCCTCCAACATCATCCGCAACACACGAATGTGCATGCATGAACACACACACACCGCTTTCCTCTCTACCCGCTACAACACACACTCTGCTGCTGCAGAAGTTCAGATGAGAATCGAGTGAGGAGAACAGTTTTAAATGGGGTTTTGTATTTCAAACTTGAGTATTCATCATAAAAGGACTTGTCAGGAAATGTTTGGATGTGATAGTACCGTTTTACCAACATTTGTCTCAGGGATGCTCTGTGTTCCAAGGTTTACCTGGACAGGTGTGAGCTCAGGACTTGTGCTGGAGCCTACCTTCTCCATCACTGAGGGGGAATCTTGATGGAAGTCCCCTAAAAGTCAGAAGGTCTCAGGTTGCATCTTAGTTTATCTCTTCCTACCCACATGAATTTAATAAGCAATTCATTCCCCTCGCACTCTGAAGAATAAAGCTCCTCACACCTACCTCATAGGACTTCTGTGAAGATTACGTGAGGTAAGGTGAGATACCTGCCATAATACAGGAGAGTCTAAAACTGTGGGCATGCTTGTTCCGCCAGCTGAGCTGTTTCCACACTTACATTTGAGGATTTGGACTTTGCATTTCATATGCTATCCTATCCTCTGTTTTCATCAGAACAGTTATCAGCTTCTGTTTGGCTCCTTATTGGTGTCTTTATTTACCCTAACTAAGAAGGACCATTTTATTATTTTACATTTATTTATTTATTTATTTATTTATTTATTTATTTATTTATTTTTGAGAGATAGAGTGAGACAGCACATGAACGGGGAGGGTCAGAGAGAGAAGGAGACAGAATCCAAAGTAGGCTCCAGGCTCTGAGCGAGCATTCACCACAGAGCCCAACACGGAGCTCGAACCCACCAACTGGGAGATCATGACCTGAGCTGAAGTCGGACGCTTAACCGAATGAACCATTCAGGTGCCCCTAACGAGGATCATTGTAAAGCACCAAATCACTCCTAATTAAATTCCTAACATTTTAAGGAAACATTTTGCAGTTTTAGCCCTCTAAAAACGGAAAGAGACATGTGAAGAAAATAAGAATGAAATACAAATCAAGGCATGGGCGGGCCTCAGTACAAAGATCATTTAAAACATTTTTTTTCTAACATTTATTTATTTTTGAGAGAGCACGAGCAGGGGATGGGCAGAGTGAGAGAGGGAGATACACAATCCAAAGCTGGCTCCAGGCTCTGAGCTGTCAGCACAGAGCCCGACGTGGGGCTCAAACCCCCAAACCATGAGATTGGAGCTAAAGTCAGATGCTTAACCAACTGAGCCACCCAGGCACCCCAACAAGGATCATTTTTATAAAGAAGGTGGAGGGTGAGGAGGATGAGAAGGAGAAGAAGAAGAAGAAGAAATAATTAGGGGGAAAGGATGGTGGAATAGAAAGAACAAGTAGTTGAAAATGTCGGTTCCACTAAAGAGTCTGCTGAGCACTTTCTGCGTGATCTTGAACAAACTAACTCCCTGTACTTGAGTTTCCTCATACATAAAAAATGTCAATAATAGTAACTGATGTGATTTGCCAACTAAAAACGTTTGTAGAAATACAAGGTAAAACAGAAAGGAAGGTCACTGGGTCGTATTATGAAGGAGTCGAGCTGCTTCCTCAAGCCTGCTTCAACAGAAGGGAAGTGTCCTGCCCAAAGCTATGGCCCCTTTAGGGGAGCTTGGATCCAATGACTGATCTACTCCAGAGTATGAAAGCCTGACCCGTTGCCCCAAGCAAGGACAACTCTAAGTGGTCGTTCCATTTTCAGAGCTCCCCACAGGGTCGCCTTGAGTCTCCACCAAGCAGTGTCACGACTCTGCTGCTCTCTGCCCAGTCTATGATTTTCTAGCCAAGAGAACGCCCTAATAAACCTCCTGCCCATGAATCATCACCGAACAGTTTGCTTCCAGGGAACTCACCCTGTGGCAGGCCCTTACCCCAAGGTATCCAGACATACATCTCATATATAACATCCCAGCCTCCAGATTTACGCTTTTGCCCCTTTCAAACAGCAAATGTCACCTGTCTGTCCATGCCAAATTCCATGATGCTTACTCTAGGATAATTATCCAACTCAGAGCTTCTCAATCTCAACACTACTGACATTTTGGATTGGATAGTTCTTTGTTATTTGGGACTGTCCTATGCATCACAGGATGTATAATGCCCTTTACCCACTAAATGCCAGTAGCAACCCATCCCCAAGCTATAAGAGCAAAAACTGTCTCCAGACATCGCTAAATATACCCTGGGTGTCAAAATCATCCCTATTGAGAAACACTGATCTACTGTATTTAACACAAATTTGTGTTAGGTGTTAATGGTTGATGTTGACTTAGGTCAGTTCTCCAGAGATACTTGCTTGACAGTGAGGACACCTTTGGAGACACAATGTCTTAGCATGAAGGGACACATTTCTAATGGCAGGATTCTTTGGAACTCTTCTAAAGATATCACAGTTATCTGCCTGATTCCCTGAAAATAAAACTCAGTACCTGTTTATGAAAACCTGACTTTGAGAAACATGGGCTTATGTGATTACATACATTATCCATTTATACATACATTATAAAGAAAGGGAGTTATTCAGATTAGCTATTAAAGCAATAATCCAAGTCCTACATTCACATGTATCAAAGAATTATCATAAGAGATCTGCTCTATAGGTCTACCCAGAGAACTTGGGGATATGGAGTCAAGTTATCAAATTTAAGATGAATGATACAAAGTCCCCAGTATTTGACCATTTTTAACCATTATAAAAATAGTAATTTCACAGGATTCAACCTATTCTTTGGTCAGGAATCCATTCTAATTAAGGTTATATGGAACAAAGAGTGAAATAGTTTCATGCAACCTCTGATTGATTACGGTTGCCAGGAAAGACTTCTTTGACCAATTAGTGCAGTCTACACAATGCCAAGAGGAGGGGCACATCTCATGTCTCATATTTATATCCTTTTTTGAAGAGAGAAATGTTGGAAAATGTCCTAATGAATCTCTGGGGTAGAAGGGAAATGTAAAGGAGAATGGATTTGTGAGAGGGACTGAGATAGAGAAGCAAGGTGCAGTGTCCTCTCTTGGTCCTCTGGTGTCACTGCTTCCTGTATGGCATGCAGAACCAGGTCTGAAGTGACACAGGATGATCCAGCCAAAAGTCCTCTGGACTGAATAAAACCCCATGCTGGGTCTCCTCTAACACCACAAACTCTCCTGGATTGCAGCTTCTTTTCAAAAGGTGCTCTTGATCCAAAAGAAATCTCTAATGACAGCACATATAAAACAAGCTAATAATTTAGATTCAAGCACAAGGAAGAGAGGCCTGATCCTAAGCCTACTCAGTTCATTATAAATTTTATCTAAGTCAGACTTAAGCCACCCCTTGCTTTCCAGGTCTAGCATTAGCAGCTGGAGAGCCGTTCACAGGCAACTCCCATGAAAATGTCCCATTCACCAATGTGTTGGTTCTCTATTTACAGCTGAACCCCCCCCCCCAATTTTTAACTCATTTCCCAGTACTGAGTACCATATTTTATACTGAGATAGTTACAAATTTGGATATGACATAGAGCCTGGCTTCTAAGGCTTGTTGCAAAATGAATAATCCAGAACAATGAACAACAGCTTTGAGCTGATGCCGGGACGAAAGCTGTAGTGGGTATCATGAGGACTTAAGGAAATCCTCAGTGTTGGGGTTAGGAAGGGAGGCAACAGTTCATAAGGTCTTACTAGGGGACAGGTGATCTGAGCTGACTTAAGAAGAATGATAAGAAGTTGGCCATGTTGATGAGAAGGGTAGGACATTTCATTTGAGAATGGGGCAGAGTTTCAGCGAGGGGGAACTAAATGGGTACAGAATGGAGACATGTGCCAGTTAGACATGCCATGGATATGAAGGAAGGTAAGACAAAGGCCAAGGGTGTGAAGGGGTAGTTGGTGCTGGAAGCTATGTCCCTGTCACTGCCAGCTGTGCATCCTATTGTCTTATCTCAGAACTGGCAAGCTGATGAGTCCTTGAACCTGTGTCCTAATTATTCACTGCCTCCAGTTTTACTAACCAAATAATCACTTTCAAGTACTCCCTGTTAGCTGCAAGATAAAATATAAAACAAGTTTTTTAAAATGGCAAATGGGGCCCTTCATGACCTGGTGCCTGAACTTTCCTGGCTACACATCCTACCTCCTCATCATTCATTCGATCATCCAATCAACAAAGATTTAATCAGCAGCATCTATATTCAAGGCATAGTATAAAGAGGCTATGCTACAAAAGAGGCATGGTTCCTGCCTTCATGACAACTACTTGCTAACATGCACACACACAAAATACACTTAATATAGTCACAATAAATCCTGTGCAGTTCACCAAAGGTGCCATGAGACCCTACATACAGCCCTTGTGCATACTGTGGTCATTTATCAGAATGTCCTCCCCCTCCCTGACAGGCTGATGAATGCCTCTCCATCCTCCATAATCCCACTCTGCTTCGACTTCTCTGGAAACCTTCTCAGATTTGAGAATCCTGCTCTCAGAACACATTGTCCTTATCTCTTTGGAAGTTCTTGCTATTTGGCTGGCCGATCTGCAGGAAGAATACTGAAAAGACTTAATAGCTGGTATGGTAGGAATTCTAACTAGTCCTAACTGATGTTGGTTGTAAGCAACCAACATAGTCATACCAATGTGCCAAATGAATTTCAATTCTCCTCCCCACCAGACTGTGGCCACAGGGCTTTTGTCTGGTTCATATGTGTGTCCCCAGGGTCTAGCACATGGTAAGCCCTCAACAACTTTCCTGAATAAATGGAGAACTGTTTTTTTGGGACACAATCTCTTCACTCTTCCTTCTTCACCATGATGTTATTGGGTCAATTATCTGTGAAAGTGATAGGAGAATGTCTAGTGGGGCTGTTGAGGTGATTTCTGAATTAGTCCTCAGTGCTATATGTCAAAGGAAGTCAGATCAGGCATCTTGGCTGATGGTAAAGACATCCACAAGCAGTGTGCCTCTCCCCTGTCACTGTGGTCTGGGGCCTGAGCAATATTTCATGGAAGAGTCATCATCCTAGAAAAGAAGAGGTGAAGAGAATCGAGGCCATTTCCCCAATATATGCACCTTCCTTATTTTTCTTGAAATTCACAGGGTGCCAGAGCTGTAAGAATCTTGGATAGGCCATCTCTGATCAGTTGGTAGTAGCTTCCTGGAAGGATTCCCAGTGAAACAGGACCAACATCAATTAAAGATGTCTTCCAAGGACAAGGGAAAGGAGAGCAAAGACGTGTGCTATGGACTTGTCCATCCTCATCTAGTCCTGCTCCTTAAAGTAATGGGTGACTGAGCTGAGGTATGGAGAGAAGTGATTAGTTCAGGATCATGTGGACAGTCACTAGCATTCACATCTCTTGATTTCTGGGCCAGGTGTCTTCCCATAACACCCACTTTCAGCATGTAAAGTGGAGATGCCTGGTATCCAATGTGGAATCTCTGATAATATTTCCATTCTCCCTCATGACAATTTTTGACAAAGGTTTGGAATAACATTGAAGATGCTTATTTTTTTCTTCCTCCTGCCTGTCTCTGAAATCAAAGTCACATGGTAAGAACAACTGCAGGTACCCACTCATGGGTTTACATCTTGACGCTGCAGTACCCATTTGAACCCTCCTTCTGCATCATTGATGACTCCTTACCTCTGTGTCCCACCAGCTCCATGCATAGCTCTGCCTCTCCTTCAAATCTCATCTAATTAAAGGTTTCTCTCACCAAGATGCCGCCGTGTGAACAGTAACTTCACTTAGCGACCAAGTACTTGGTCATGAGAGAACATGAGAGAGAGTGATGAGTAAGATCACTTTTCCTAGACTCAAAGACCTGCCAGTATATCGGGGAAGACTGGACAATGAACAGAGTATGACAATATGATGAGATTCATGATCACAAGAAGCATAAGCACAAGAATCTATAGAAACAGGGAGGAGAGGGACCAAATCCAGCCTGAGCATGGGACAGCAGTGTACGTGGGGAGGGGGTGTGAGGGAAGGCTTCTCCAAGGCATGACTGTAGGGAAAAAAAGGTGGGGGAGGAAAAGGGAGAAATATCCCCACAGGAGCAAATAACATCATGGCATATATGGAAACCTAAATCATTTAATGGGGCTAGAGTGGAGTATGTTTGTGTCCATGTGACCACATACAGGCACAAGTGCTTGGAAGAAACAAGGTTTGATAAAGAAGGAAAAGAAGGTAAGGGAACATGAGCAGAGCCTAACATCCTGATCTGACACAGAAGATTGTACCCCAACCAGGACCTCAGCAGTCTAAGACACTGCTTGAGAGCCTATTATCAGCCAGCCATATACCAAATGTTTCCCAGGTATCAGATCAGTTAATCTTCCAAATAAATTTGTGAAGTAGGTAGGTTTTAACTCCATTTTACAGAGGAAAGACTGAAGGTCAAAAGGGATAAATGATTTGCTCCAAGTCACACAGCTGGTAAGTAGCAGCCGAAACTGGAAATTGAGCCTTTAATCTTGCCACTCTTTTTGCTATGCATTCCCATGTGCCCTCGCAAAAATCATGCTTTTGGTTTAGCCCTCACAGAAATCATGCATAATGAGTCTTTGGACTCTTCCTTCAATAGGCAAATGGGGAAAGAGTAAGCTTGGCATATTTCCTCCACAAAGAACAAACTGTTCAGGAAAATGAGCAGTGACTTTCAGTTCTTCATGCATTCATTCATTTAAAAAGCATGTTTTGCAACAGATGTTGGCAAGGATATGGAGAAAGGGGAACACTTTTGCACTGTTCATGGAAATGCAAACTGGTGCAGCAACTCTGGAAAACAGTATGGAGGTTCCTCAAAAAATTTAAAATAGAACTGTTGTACAATCCAGCAATTGTACTACTAGGTATTTATCCAAAGGGTACAAAAATACAGATTTGAAGGGGCACATGCATCCCAATGTTTATGGCAGCACTATCAACAATACCCAAACTATGGAAAGGGACCAAAAGTCCATCGACTGAGGAATGAATAAAGAAGGTGTGGTATGTATACACAAACTATAAAAGTTTGCATATGGCAAACCATATAAGACTCTTAATTACGGAGAACAAACTAAGGGTTTCTGGAGGGGAGGTGGGGGGTGGGCCAAATGGGTGACGGGCATTAAGGAGGGTACTTGTTGGGATGAGTACTGGGTGTTGTATGGAAGAGATGAACCACTGGCCTCTGCTCCTGAAACCAATGCTCCACTGTATTAACTTGAATTTCAATAAATAAATGAAAAGCATGTTTTGTGGATCCGCTAGATGCCAACCATTTTCCTAGGTGCTCAGGTTACAAACATGCCTGAGAGATAGTCCCTGATCTGACCTCAAGTCCCTTAAAATGGGAGTGTGGAAGGCACAGGTAAGTATAGGAAAGCATGGTTTCTTTTAGGAGCCATACACTGCCCAGGAGCTTAAGAAGTGCTGAAGGTGAGTCTACAGAGCCAAGAAGGAGATGATCAAGCTGTGTTCTCTATCTTAAATGGTTGAGCTTCAGCTAGAGATAATGGGCTTCTGAAAGGGTGTAAGAAAGCCCTGGTGGCAGTGTGGACCAGGGAGAGACTAGAGCCAGACAGACAGCTGCCCATTGCACTAGGTGAGGGGGATAGAACCCCTGTCTTCAGCAGTGCAAGGGTGAAGGGCAAGGATGTGAGGCAGGTACAAAATGAAGGAAATATTTATTTAGTAGGGAAAATCATTTTGTCCAATCCTTTCATTCTGTGGGTGAGCAATAGTGTCCAGAGAACTCAACATTCCTAGAGCTTGGTCCCGGTCTTCTGGGTCCATTCTGTTCCATGTCTAAATCATGCATAATCATTTCTTACACCACATGGAGATCCTGACAGAACTAAGTGCCTATTGGATCTCAAGCCCGGCGGTAGTTAGACCATAAGCAACTTCAAACAAAGACCCTCTATCATTTGTTTATCCTTCTTGTGTGCTCCTTTCCCCTGCCTCGGTCCCAGCCTGTGGCTCAGGGTGAGGCCCCACAGTAAAAGCTCTCAATTCACGCCCATACAAATGAAACTGGACTTGGGGCAGTGATGGGGAGTGGGGGTCCTGTTGACGACCTCGAAGGAAATGGCCCCCAACCACAGTGTGCACTTATAGCACCTGGGAAAGTATGTGGTGGGCCAAGTTGCCACAGAGCAGAACACCTGTCACTAGATGCTGTTTGAAGTGGAATGCCATTCAGCATTCTCTTGACAAAGTCCCTTGGAGAGGGCCTTCTGCCTGTGTCATTTCTATTCAGGCCACCAAGATTCCTGCTTGATGTTTTTGTGAGTAACCTCTTTAAAGCTAAAACCGTCCCATTTTACTAGCACTTTACACTCTTGAAAGGGTTTTTGCTTCCAATGTCTTGTCTGTTACATGAAGGTGCTAGAACACTAATGGCCATTAGGGCAGGGGTAGTCTTTTCCATTTTCTGGGACAATGGGAGAGCTGAAGCTTGCAGGGAGTAAGAATTTATTGCAAAATGAGGCTAAGTGTTGAAATATCTATAACAACTGCCAAGGACAGTTTGGCTCTGTCCAACTCAAGAATGCACACTCCCTATAAGGCAAGGGATAGATTCCTTGAAGGACACTCATGTATATCAGGTACAAGAATGTGTCTTGCATTCTTTGATAGTAAAAAAGGTGGAAACCATGCAACTGCCCATCCAGCAGGGGAATAAATTAAAAAGTGTGCTGTACTAATATAATGGAATACTATGTAGCCATTAAAAGAACTAAAGCAGAGACATATGTCAAGAAGCAAAGAACTCAAGAAATATAGGGCTTAAGATTAAGGCAAGTTTCAGAATGATTGTAGGATATGATACCCTTTCATAGCTTAAAACAAACCCAATATTATGTATCGGGGGTGGCAAACTTTTCCTGTAAAAGACATATAGTAAATATTTTAGACTTTGTGGGTCACATAGGATATGCATTACATATTCTTTTTTGTTATTTTTTTTTACAACTCCTTAAAATGCAAAAACTATTCTTAGTTTGTAGTCTTTAGAGAAACTGGATGTGGACTGGACTTTCCCCATGGGCTCTAGTTTGTTAACTCCTGCTATATACCAGTTGATGCATATATTTGTACATGAAAGTATAAGGTAAAATGCATTCACAGAAGAGTCATAATAGTACTTATTTCTGATAAGAGACAGAGCAGGGCAGGAACGGAATGGAATACAAAGGGTCATGTTTGTCTAAATGTTTTATTTCTTTCATTGAAAATCTGAAGCAAGTGTGAAAAAATGCCACCAATGGTTCTGTTTGGGATCAGGGTGCATCATCCTTTGTTTTCTCATTTTTCATAATTTTCCACATCTAGAAAATATTCTCCAAATAGAAGAATATGGTAGAAAAAAAGCAGTCACCCAAAAGCCACTCATTCCACACCAGATCTACTACTTTGCTCAGACTGAAAACGTTACTCATGAAACTCATTTATTCTTTGCTGCATGAAGCACATTTTTGCTGAGCACCTGCTCTGAGTCAAGTGCTCTGGCTGGTGCCGTGGAAAGTACCAGATTCCATCTAACATGTAGATGTGGACCTACTCCTCAAGAGGCCTAAAGCTGACCAAGAGAGCAGCTCACATGGAAGCAGCACCACATATAACAAGGAATAATATTTGCCAAAGGAGATACTCAGGCCATGTGCTGTAGGAGCTCACCGCTAGATCGTGAGAAGCCTGACACGCCATACCCAGGATGCTCAGGCTGGCGCCCAGAGACAAGAAAAGCCACTGAAGACTTTTGAGCAAGGACATGATGTGACCAAGAAGACTGCTTACAAAATTGGTTTTAAGCAGTACGTCTGTGAATAAGAGAAAGGAAAAGGAGAAGCCAGCCATGCAGAGTTTTAGAGAAGGGTGGTGCACTGGCTCTCTTTGGGAGGCCACAGAATTCTCTGAACACCCATCTGCCAAAGTCAATGCCAATGGCTATAGCTGAGATAGAGGCCCATACTGGGGTCAATACTACCTGGAAAGGAAGAAACAGTGAAGCGAGGATAGCAGTCGCCTAGATGGGGCCCAGGCTTGGTACAGGAAAGGTACACACAGGCCCAGGGACCAAGGCCCACCCCACCACAGTCACCATCAAAGCCAGTCTTTAGCTACTGAATAACAATTTATCTTTCTTTTGAGGAACAGGTCTGATCGAGCATCTCCAGGGGCCTAGAAAACACAGCAACATGCCGGTGGCTCAAAAGACAATGCCGCTTCTGTATCCAAAGCCACACCTGAGTGACCCTTGGTGAATGTTCTGGCCCCACGTGCTCTGGCCAAGAAGCATTCTCCCTGAGGCTGATGCAGTGCAGGGCCCTGCCCCATGCTCGGCTTTCAGCCTTCTGTAAATTAGACTTCTGTTGTTGTCAATGATTTTCTTTCTATGTTTCTTTTGCTCTTCCTCAATCTCCTCATCTACAAACAGTAGGTGGCCACTGTCAGTTGCTCTGATTTTTCCAGCCAAGTCATGAAAGCACAGGTGTAAGAGAAAATCTAGAGAACTGCCAAAATGAGGTATTGCTTCCACTGTAACCTCCACCTCATGGGTCTGTTAGGAGGAGATGAGAAAACAAGTATGAAAACACTTTAACTGCAAAGGAATACCCCCAGAGGTACTGTTCTAATTCTTAAATGGCATAACGTAAAAAGTAAGCCACCCCATGGACTCTGAGATATAGCTAAATTAAATCAACAAGTCACAAATGAGATCAGAGATCTTTAGAGGCCTTCATTCAACAGATTCATCTCTCACAGCAAAGACAGAAGGTAGAAGATCTTGGTAATCTACTCAAATGTCCTCTTCGGTGTAAGAAAATCTAGCAAAAGTCAAAGGTCTGAATGTATATGAGGCCAAACTGCTTACATAAAATAATAGGTCTGCTGTGAAAGGAAGTTTGGAAGAGGAAAGGCAATGAATATCTACCTCTTCTGTGCACACCTAGCCAGGAGTCAAAGGCTGCACTACTTATTTGGGCCATTTGGGGGCTAAAGTCAAGGCCAGAAAGATTGACTGACATTGTATGTCAGAGACATAGTCCTAGAGAAAACCAAGAGAAGAGTGGAGAAATTCAAGCAGAGACCAATAGCAAGTACAGTATTAATGAACCAAACTGGAAGTGAAAAAGCCAGGGTCTGAAGACAAGTGAATTGATATGGGTGAGATTACAACAGTAATTCAAGGGATTCAGGACTGGCCTACCTGACTTTGCTTGCCACTGCCTGCACAGTATAAATACAGAGTCAAAAAGGACCAACAGCAACAACTGAGACTTTTCCAATACTGTCCAAAGGAAGGGCCTTTCGATCAAAAGGTTAAACATACCCCCCTCCCTTAACAGGTTTCTCTCTATCTTAAACAGGGGTCTATCCATTGATACCCAGAACCATTAAGATACCCTAGTCACAGTAAGTAAACTCCAAAATGTATTTGTCTTGCTGTTTCAGCAAGAAATATGTTCACCAGAAGACTCAGGATCATATGCTGTCATGCCAAATTCTTTTTCATTTTAAATTAATAAATGGGTACCCAGGGTGTGCCTTAGTGTCTTCTAATTTGTTCATCCTGGGTGCGTGTCATGAATAAACTAAATTCCACATGTGAAAATTCAAGGACCAGATCCTACGGCCAGAAGACAAGCCACACAGTGGTGTAGCCACCTTGGAAGCCAGGATCCTCGGACAATTCTATCAACATGTCACAATACATCTACAAGGACAAGGTTTGCCTTTGGGGGGAAGTTATGTTGAGCCAGTGATTACTGAAGCTTCATGGAAAAATACAAACAAAAAAACAAAGCATTACTGGCCTTTAACCTACTCAAGGCATCAATGTTTCATTCCAGTATCAGAAGTACTACCAGAGAGGGACAAACCAAGACATCTGCGAGTTCAAACAGATGAATAACTAAGTCCTTTTCAAGAAGTTGAAGAAGAACCAATGTGGAAACCATTAACTTCTGCCGAGACTTTCTCGGATATTGTTTGGGAAGCCACAGAAACTTTGGATTTCAAGCAAATAAATGCAGGAACACCCATATCTGTCATAACACAGTGAGAGTGAAAAGAACAGCAGAGCTACTATCCAATTCTTGGGACTTTTCAGGAACTGAGGAGAAGTGGAGGTCTAGAAATGAAGAATTTTAAAGCCAAGCATAACTCCCATCAACCGACGGTCCATGTGAATGATTGTGGGCTACTTCCTTGGCCTTTTTGTGCTTTAACTCTCTTCAAATGCAAGACAAACTAATAATGCTTACATCTCTTTATTGAGTGGTCAGTAAAAATCTTGAACCTGTAGGTGTTAAAAATGCCCTAGTTTTCTTAAATTAAATGAAAAGATCACCTATTAATTTGATGCCCAATCTGCCAAAGACTGGTAAGGTCTCAGAAATTCGTTGACTGGCTGGATGGCCATGGTTCAGAACTGGCAGGGCCCATTAAATATTTTAATGAAATATTTATGCAAATTTTGACATAATATAATGTAGCAAAACTCTTCTTTCCATTCCATGACATTAACCAATATATCTTAGGGTGATTACAATACCCAATCTGCTAACTAATTAGGGACTAATTAGTCAACTTGTGTATTTATGAATGCTTCCAGTTTCTTAATTGCAGGCTTGTAGAGTACAGGGAAATATTTGTGCCTGTCAACAGGCTGAAAAATACCAGAACACTGGATTACAAAGCAGTGATATTAAAGATTGGATAATAATAATCCTTCATGTCTTAATAGCATGTCAAAATACACATATAGCCTTTCTATCTATATTAGCTTATTTGATTTTAATAACATCTCCTGGGATAAGCATATAGGTACTTTTTTAGCCTGGCATTAGTGCCTGGCATGTGGTATGACCTCAATAAGGGTTGACTGAATGAATCGAATGAATGAGTATTAAGTGCTTAATAAATGTTGGAATGATGGATGGATAGACAGATGAATGGATGGATGGATGGATAGAATTTACTCAAGAGAAAAAGGCTATACAGCTTGGTCTTCCAGGACCATTCTAGATACCCAACTTGATGACTACCCTCTTTGCAAGGATAGATTGAATTTTATAGCCAGTATATATGCCACAATGCTTTGGTCTCAATAAACTGGTAGGGCTGATGTTAGCACATTTCTGTACTCATTTCCCAAAGTAATAATATTCATAGAAAATTTTTAAGTTGGAAAACTTTACTCAACTCTTCTCCAATATTTCTGGAAATATGGGACATGCGCAGCATGCACTTTTATCCAAAATCACCTAATTAATTTTTAACACAAAACAATACTAACATGGTGGCTGATATATGAAACTGGAAAACCTACTCTTCTCCTCTGTGCTACCAATTTCCTGTGAAGGTATCCTAGTTGTACTATAATGATTTAACATACAGAAAATCTCTTCTTTTGGTCTTTCTTGATGCCATAGGGCTCCTTGATGCTCAGACTAAGATGGATTTCTGAGGGACCTCCTTCCCACTTAGCTGAAATCCATCACTTTCTGTACTGTATGCCAGCTGCCTTAGCTGAATTCAGGCTATCTTATTATGGCAAAACTGCTTTAGGGACAAGGACTTTCTTCTCCTTTCTTCAGCGGTGGTGGAAGTCTCTTATTTTTCCTTTTCCCTGGAAATCCCCTGCTCTACTCCTTTTCTGTCAAGTAGATGGTCTCTCCATCTCAGTGACCAGTTTTATTCCTGGATGGTTCAGACTCCTCTCCCTCTAAAGCAATGGTCTTTCACTCCTGGCTGCACTTTACAAGCCTCTTAAAATGACAGTGCATGGAACACTCACCCAGGGGCTCTAATTCAATTGATCCAGAATGGAGCGTAGAGATCCATGTTAAACTAAACACATAGACTTTCTTCCAGTGATTCTAATGGGTAGCCACGGTTAAGCACCATTACTATAGCAGAGAGCATCCCACAGTGCACAGTCCCAAGTATTCTAAGAACTGTAGTAATAACAAATGATTGTTCTTGCTTAATTGAGCAAAAGAAAAGTCATAGGTACAACCTATTGCATCAGTCAGCAGTGTATAAGCCATACAACAGGAACAAATAAGCCCCAAAAGGTCTCAGTGGCTTACAACAAGAAAGGTTTATTTATCACCCAAATTGCATGCCCTTCACAGGTGAACTATGGGGTCTGATCCTTGTCTTCTTCATTCCAGGACAAAGGCTGAAAGCAATTCCTCTACCAAGGACTTGATGGTGTGTGGGGGGAGAGAGAATAGGATGTAGCAGAATCTCAGGGCTGGTCTACATGCCCAATCACATTTCTTTGACTAAAGTAAGGCTAAGTCTGGCCTCGGGAGTGAGGAGGGGCAGTGCTCTCACAAGAAAGGTTCAGACATCAAAGCCATAATGGCAACTTGACAAAGTGAAAGGACTGAATGAAGATTTTTTTTTTCAAGAGAAAATGGATCTCTGCACTTCTGAAGGCATAGGCAGAGGGGAAGGTTGAGGAGTAAACGTCTCTGCATCCATCACAGCCTTATGAAGATTAGTCACTCAAGTCGTATTTCATGATGGATTTTGAAGATGTCAAGCAACTGAGGCTGTGGCAAGAGAGAAGTAAGTGAAGCCCAGACAAAAGTGGAACTTCAATCTCTCCCTTCCTCTCAGCCTTTTAAGAGCTGGAAGTCCTCCATGGTTACAGGCAGATTTTAGTGTGTTCATTTCTTCATGCTTAAATGGAGCTCCCGAGTTCTTGCAGCAGGTGACATACACAACGGAAGTAAAGACCATGAACAAGAAAGATGAAAACTTGGGAAAGTTGATCCTACAAAACGAGAGGAGCAAATGTTTGCTGCTAATACACCATATCTCTCTGAAGGGAGAATCCCACAGGGTTCACACAACACAGGGCAGTGAACAGGGCACGGGCACCCAGCTGACCACCTGCTCCCATGCAGCCCAAGGCAGGCCATATAATATCGTTAAGCCTCAGTTTCCCCATCTGGAAAACAAGACTTTGCCCACTTTGCTGGATTGAGAAAAGGATCATAATAAGTGATAAAATATGTGAATCTTCTCAGTGACGGCAATTCATTATTGCTGCTTTTGTTGCCCCTCTTAGCCCTGTAAGGCAGGCAGCATAGATATTATGTGCATTTTACAAAGAAAGACACTGAAGCTTTACTAGGGAAAGCAATTCACCCAAGGTCACATGTCTTGGCACTCTCTGCAAAAGGAATAAAATGGCCCTTCTTCACCATCTGTTGATGAAGTAACTATGTTTAAATTTTCTTATTTCTGCAAGGACGAGGGCTCATGATGAAATATTAAGTGGAACAAAGCAAAAAATGGGATATACATTATAATTTTAACATGTATGTGTGTAATATATATCCATATCTTTAATTATATCTATCTATTGAGTATAATAATGCATTTGAAACACTTAGTACAGTTCCTAGCACATTACAAGCACTGAGGAAACCAGCCAGTATCCTTATCATTTTTATCGTCACTATATATGCAGAGAGAAAGATAGAAAAGAAATATCCACAGTAATAAGTTACAAGTTAATAATGATTATTTCTCAGTAGAGATTGGAGGTGATTATTTTTCCTGCTTTTCAGCATTTTCCAATATTTTAATAATGTGTATTTCTTTCATAATAAAAACACATGTGTATCTGCTTTATAACACATATAAATTACCAAATTATGCCTATAAGACACAGAATGAGCACAGATAAGATGAAGGATATGTATTTCATTTCAGGGTAAGAAATGACTTTCTGCTGGAGAAGTCCAGAGAGAAAAGGAACTGCTGAGAAGGCAGGAGTAGCTAGCCTTGGCAATGGGCCAACATCAGCTGTGTGGCTACTGGCAGGGAAATTGTAAAAGGAGCTTGAGGGGTACCTGTGCAGCTGAGTCCGTTGAGCATTCGGCTTTTGATATCAGGTCATGATCTTACAGTTAGTGGGATTGGGCCCCGTGTCAGGCTCGGCACTGACAGCATGGAGCCTGCTTGGGATTCTCCCTCTCCCTCTCTCTCTGACCCTCCCATGCTTGTACTTGCTCGCTCTCTCTCTCAAAATAAATAAATAAACTTTAAAATGAATGAATGAATGAATGAATGAAAAGTTTGAGCTGATGACCCTGAGACTGTATGACACTATGAGGTATACTTAGACATCAGGGTATTTATACTTCAGGGAAGGATCAGTTTCATAATTTGCAAGGTCTAATGTAAAATAAAAATGTGGGTCCCTTCTCCAAAAACATAAGGGTTTCAAGACAGGGAGAGCAGAGCGTTAAACGCTGTGCCGGACCCTTCTGAGAACAGAGCAGTCAACGACTACACAGGCCACATGTCATGAAGCCGGCCTGGCTGCAGAGTCCACAGTACGCAAGTCTCATTTACTCAAGACGATTTGGACATGCCAGTTGTCTCCTCAAACCTGATTAAGAGGAAAAACTCAGCATTTCAGGAGGACTTAAAGAACCTAAGCATATCTTAACCATCAAAAATCCTTTTTTATGATCTCCTTTACACTACAAAGTAAATCAAAGAAGTTACTGTCCTGAGGGAGGCTAGTGAAAAATGGCGAACAGACTGCAGACATTTATCACTTATGTTCTACATAAAATCCAGCCAGGATGAAAGCAAGGGAATGACAAGAATACAAGACAAATCGATCAAGAGAGGCAACAACAGCAGAACAGCAACTTCGGCTCCATTCTGGAAAAGTGAAAGTAGGTACAGAGCTAGTATCTGAATCAGCAGATTAGAGAAAGTTACGACCTAAATTGTCTTCAGATGAAAACGCCACCAGGAAGTGACCCCGTTTGGTCTGAATTCCTGAGTCCCAGCATTTAGATGCACCAGGAATGATGGAAGGCTGGAGTGGCCAGATGCTGGTGGGAAGACAAGAAAGAGAGGCGCAGGACTTACAGAGCCCCTTTCTCAAGCCCAGGAAGACCAGAGGTTTATAACTGAAACAGAAATGATCATTCTGGATTCAGGATCATCAGTTGTAGCCAGGGCTGGTTAAGATGAATGAAATGAAAGTCTAAATACTCACCTGTGAGACTTTAATAGAATATCTAAAGAGAAAGAGAAAACACAGAATATATACTGGCTCCTCGAAACAAGAACAGCCTGCCACTGAAAAGGATCACTGAGAAAATAATGAAGGACTCTTAGAAATTAATAACATCATTGTCAAAATAAACAATTCAGTAGAAGAGCCGTAAAATAAAACCAAATGAATTCACAAGACAAAATGACGAAGAATAGGAAATGGAAAGATTTCTTTTTAAATAGAGGCTCTTTGAGAAAGCTCCATGATCCATGCAAATGAGCTCTAGAGAGAAAGAAGAGAAAACTGTGCAAAGGAAATCCTTGGAAACACAAGAAACCCCCCTGAAACTGAAGAATATGAGAATCCAGAGAAAAAAGGCAAATCACCTAAGATCAGGAATCAGAACACCAGTGAATTTCTCCATAGCTATATTATAAAATGACCATAGTAGATGAAGGATCAACATTCTGTTTTTTAACAGATCTATAATGCAGACATTCAGACTCTTACTCAACTATGAGAGAAGAGTAAAGACACTGTTACATACCCAAGGTCTTAAGAATTTTACTCTCCATACATCTATTTCTAGAAAGTTACTTGAGGATGCACTGTAGTTAAACTTCACATGACTGTAAGGAAAGAAAGAAACAGGATATCCCACATGGGAGAAGAATAAGGAGAAACCTAAGGATGGTGACTGTGTAGCCTAAAAAGAAATCATAATTCTACTGCAAAGGCAGAAGGCTTTGGGGGAAAGGTCTTGAGAAAATTTTTTAAAAACTGATTTTTTGAGGGGTGCCTGGGCTGGCTCAGTCAAGTGAACATCTGACTCTTGATTTCAGCTCAGGTCATGATCCCAGGGTTGGAAGATCTAGTCCCAAGTTGGGCTCCATGCCGAGCATGGAGCCTGTTTAGGATTCACTCTCTCTCCTCTCTCTCTCTCTCTCTCTCTCTCTCTCTCTTTCTCCCCCACCTCTCCCCTTCTCCTGCTCTCTCTTGAAAAAAATTTTTTAATTTAAATTAAAAAAACTGACTGTTTGAGCTCAATAGTAGGCCTGTAGCAGAGATGTTCTGGCCTTCTGAAAAAGATATACACATCTCAAGATATACATATCTTAGTAAGACCGTAGGAAAACCAACACAACGTGGGGAAATACCACAGAACCAAAGAGTTATGGACCAGGGAAATAGTAAAAAGTCATATAAAGAAGGAGACAAGGTTATTCTGTACTACCTGGCTTATCAGTGAAAAATATTTGCATAGTGATCACTGGAGAAAACATATGTTAAGTAGGAAAGGGGAGGTGGTGGAAAGGAGTAGAAGTGTTCATTCCTCAACTACCAGAAAGCATTTACAGAGCAGAAGGTTATTGCTGAAATCATAAATATTTGACCTCTATTATATATAGGCATTGCTAGGATGAAAATTAAAATTAAGACATTAAAATATAAACTATTAAAAACAAATGCCATTCTAATACTCAGGGTATGCTAATTCCCATAACAGACAACCCCCAGGTTTTGGTGACTTTAACACAAATGAAGGTCTCCATCTCATTCAAGCCACAGCCCCATGGAGTTTGGCCAGTGCTCTGCAATCTCCAGAGACCCAGGAACCCAAGACTCTCCCTTCTCTTGGCTACATCTGCTGCTGAATGGAAAGAGATCAAAATGGAATCACTAACTAGGGTTAGTGACCAGGCCGGAAGCAGTGGACATCACTTATACTCAGAATCTGTTACCTGATCCTAATTTGCTTCAGTGAGGCGAGGGTGTGAAATCTTTCTCCATGTTCAGGTTTGGTGTGCACTCAGTACTTTGCTTAGGCCCTTTCAAAACAAACGAAAATGGTTTGCTCCAAGGCATTCTCAACCAAGAGGTGATTTTGCTCTCCAGGGGACATTTGGCCGTGTCTGGAGACATTTTGGTTGCCACGAAGTGGGGGGTAGTACTGGCATCTACTGGGTAAAGGCCAGGACAGCTGCTAAATCTGACAAATGCACAAGACAGCGCCCCCCACCCCCCCACTGCAACAAAGAACTATTTGGGCCAAAATGTCAAAAGTGCTGAGGTTGAGAATTCCTGCTGTAGACCCCATGTTCTCTGGGATTTCTGATAAGTGGAGATTAACACCATCAGCAGCAAAGAGTTCTTGTCTAAGAGTCAGAAGTTCCTGCTTTGCCCTTCAGTAACTCTGCGTGGCCTTGCCCACATCATCAACACTCTCGGCACTCACTTTCCTCCCTGGTCAAATAGAGATAGTAAAATTTGTCCAGTCATCCTCATGCTTCTTTGAAGGGTCACTTGTAGATGTTTGGAGGCTATAAAAAAGGCAAGAATTCATTCATGCTATAGTTTCAGGGGTTATAACTAGAAAGAAAAATAAGTCATTAATGAAAAGTTTATCAATACTGATTATTCAGTGGTGTTACTAAAAGACAGAGTCACTGAAATCAAATGCTCACCAGTAAGTAAACAAGAGAGGAAATCAGATCCACCTAATAGATAGGATTACTACGACCACACTTCCAAGATTTCCTGGGGCAGTGTCATGACACCTGGCAATCCTTCATGTCATTCACATGTTCTAAAAATCACATTAATTCCATTTATAGGCTAAAATCCCAAATGGCCTCTTGTACTCGACACAGTCTTTTGTCAAATCTGGGTCTCTATTTTTAGTTCAAGGCAGCATCAATCACAGATAGGGGAGAAATACGCTTGTCTTGTTTTTTATTCTACCCCTGGTTTCAGAGTTGGTGTTTAATAATTATTTGTTGATTGCACAGCTGAATGAATATAAAAAGAAACACACACATATGCTACAATTTAACTCAGCCATGCTGTGAGGTCTCTGGGAAGAACCCCACATCTTTTTCTTTGCATATTTGCAATGACTCGCACATAAATGACACTCAAAAATGCCAAATTAACTAATTATAATTACTAAAATTAATTTCCTGAGCGAAATTTCTGCTAGACATAATTTATGATAAATGTAGGCAGGTATTTATGAGATCATTTTATGAGAAGCATAGGAGAAAGTAAAGATTTCTTCAGGCTAGAAAACATATCAGACAATATTTAAACACTGAAAGCACTAAAGAGGACAATGCAGAGGCAAACTTACAATTTATCATAGTCATATCATTGGTCAAGTAGGCATACTGTGGTTTTTGTAAAGGGATGCAGTCTGTGGTCATCCAGAAAGTTGCACTGAAAAGGCAGGGCCTAGGCTAGGGCTCCTAGGATTTGAAGAGACTATGGATAGGTGGGGGGCTTCAGGAAGCCAAGCCCGAAGTTAGGAGTATGTTGGGAGCAAGCACATTAAAGTAGCAGTGCATTATTAGACGTCCACAATTCTCAAACAGACCAAGGAAACTGCATTCTATTTTTTAATACAATTATTTCAGACAGAAAAAGCATAATGAAAACACTTGGAGTCTTATAGCTCAGACATAGTATATTTGGACATTTTCCGGTATTTGCTTCAGAATCATAGCATGAAGGACCAAAACATGACGCACACAGTTGAAATCCATGTCTCTCCCAACTCCAAGCTGATGAGCTTTCCTCTTTTCAGGTTAGTACCTTGTAAGGTTAGTGTCTGTCTTCAAGTCTGTATTTGTATACCTTTACATTTGTACGTATTCAGAAATAAAATATGTAGAACTTTTTCCAGTTATAAGTAATTAATGGGATCTTACCGATCACACCCTTCTGTGACTTGTTTCTTTGATCAACACTCTACTCCCAGATTTTCCATGTTGATATATGTCATTCTGGTTCATCTATTTTTAGAGTTCTCTGGGATTCGTTCCATAAATGTGCTACAAATACTTTATTCATTCCCCTGACAATGAATATTAAGGTTGTTTCCAAGTTTGGTCAGTGTGTTTGCTTTTGCTTTAAAAAATGATGTCACGAGGAACATTCTTGTATATGTGTCACATTTATGAGTGGTGAATCCTTAAAAATATAATTGCTGAATTATAAAATATGCGTATCTTCAAGCTTACAAAATACTGAGAAATTATAATCCAAAATGGCAATGCTAATAAACATTTTCACCAGCAAGTCTGAGTTTATGTTTAGCAATACTAATACTATCAGATATTTTAACTTTACCTCTGGAATGGGTTCGAAATCTCATTTTTCCCTTCTGAGTTTAATTTTTTTGATGTACATATTGGCTAGTTCAGCTTCCTCTTCTGCAAATCAAAGGACCATATTCTCCACTGCTCTTTTATTAGTCTTCTCTTTTTCTTGTAGTTCTTTGTATTGGGCACCAATCTTTTATTATTTGGAGGGTAAATAATTTGACAATTTGTTGCTGACTTTTTACTTTTTTAAAGTACATTTACTTAAGAATTTGGGGGGGAGTGCCTGGGTTGCTCAGTCTGTTAAGTATCTGACTTCGGCTCAGGTCATGATGTCACAGTTTGTGACTTCGAGCTTCGTGTCAGGCTCTATGCTGACAGCTCAGAGCCTGGAGCCTGCTTCGGATTCTGTGTCTCCCTCTCTCTCTGCCCCTCCTCCGCTTGTGCACTCTCTCTCTCTCTCTCTCTCTCAAGAGTAAATAAATCTTTAAAAAAACTAAAAATAAATACTAAATAAAAATAACAAAAACAAATTTTTTTAATTTTCTATTATTTTATAGTAATTTTCCCAGGCAAAACAAATCTAGTTGTCAGAAATGGTTGCTGGGAGAAAGGGGCAGAACAAAGGGAAGTAATGACCACTGCGAAAGCGACTTAGACGCTATCCCAGTCAGTCTCCCTAGGACAGAGCCTGAGAGGAGTATCTTTAAGGTAATAATGTGGTTTTTTTTGGGGGGGGGGTTCTCTGAGGACATACAGAGGGAAAAGTCAGGCAAAGATGTGAGTTCGGTGGAGGTATGGCCTCTGCCGGACCCCACGGAGTAGTCTGAAGCATGAACGACATCTTCGAGTTCTCCCATCTTGAAGCAGGGAGTGTTTTGAACGCCCAAATCAGTTCATCATTCACTGCAGGCTACTGCTTACTCTCTCCAGACCCAGGAAGAGAGAACAGCATCCCCAAAATTTCTGGACAAAGCAGTTCCGTCAGCAGAGCACAAAGGGACACAGTTATGAAGCCCAAAGTCACAAGCGCTGAAGCACGGGAACCGGCCGGCGCACACAGCGGGCTCTGCGGGACCCCGGGCAGGATCTACTACCCAGGAGTTAGCTCATTTCGTCTCACTGCAGCAGTGCAGCAGAGGAAATGTCATCTGCAATTTAGGTCAAAGTGGAAGGAGCCTGAGATGGGCCAACAGACTTGTTCAAGGACCACACTAATAATCAAAGAAACCCCAAATTCAGACTTCCTTGTTTCTGACTCCAGAATTTGTGCCCTCTAGAATTTGCCATGGCAACTCCTCTGTGAAAGTTTCTGTTCAGCCCCTTCGTCGGTTAATAGCAGACCACGCCAGGGAAGGTTTCCTTCTGCGTAATGGTGGCTGCAGTTGCCTTCCTTTGGCACCAGGAGAGGAACTGCAGGGTGAACAGATTGCCTGAGTCAGGTGGGGAGAAGGGGAAACGTGCCCCCAGGCCTCACCTTCTCTGAGCACCCCATTCGCACCGCATGTGTGCTCTTCCCTGGAAAAAAAAAAAAAGGCAAAAGATCTCACCTCCCTGAAAACAGGTTAGGGACCTGAAGGAATCCAGGCTCACTTTAAGGAAATCTGTTGTGAAGAAATTTAGTTTCATGCCTTGGTGTTTAGGAAATCCTCCGATTTCATACGTGAGTCTCTTTGTAGTGTCATAAAGACATGGCTAGGAGAAAATGGCACCTGGTCTCCTTATAAATTAAAGGTCAATAGAACCGAGGTTTTAACCCTGTCACTTTGCTACAAATCGAAATTGTCACGGAACTCTGAACATGTATTGTTACAGGGAAGGTCTGCACGGTTCAGTGAGACGCTGTTCATCTTTGTGCTTAATATTTATTAAGACTCAAAGATGCCTCGCTGTGCATGCCACTACGAATGCCACTCCCACTGCACGCCAGCCACACATGTGTTGTCTCACTTAACAGAGCAAATGATCTGGGAGCATGCAGTGTTTGTTGTCAGCTGCTTTCCCTCATGACAATTTACTCCTGAGCCAGCCTGCCATTTGTAAAAGCAATAGACAAAAGATTTGCCAGATGGTTTGGGGATCCGAGAGTAGGCAATGTTTCTACACAATATGTTCTGCTGGGTTACGGACGGCACAGGCGCTGAGGCAAGGTGACTGAGATGGGAGCACCTGCAGCATTGCAAAGAATTCTGTTTGTTCACTACAGTGTCCCCTACACCACTGTGAGGACCACAAGAATCTGGATTACCCTTCCTTCTCTAAATGACACTGTTCCCTGTACACCAAAAGAGACGCCACTGAGGCCGTGTGGTGTTTATACAGGGGGATGTTCCATTGTACCCACATGCTGCAGCCATCAGTATTCAGCACTCCAGGGAAACACTGCGAAGTTAAGTGGTAGTAAAATTAAAATGGAGTCGCTGAATGGAAAGGAATCTCAAACCAGGTGCAATTACACTCATTTTTATACCAGTCTCTTAAATTTTAATGTTTTTTATGGGCCCCTGAATACATGAATTATACAAGATTCATAACTTTTGAAATGAATTTCAGCTTTCCCCCAAATTCCCTAGTTTCACAGAGATAGTACAGCAGACAACATAATTAAAGAATGGAGTTGAAAAACCAACTGGTAGGTATTACACTGAAGAAACCTCTATGTAAAAATCATTGCATGTAGAGCAGATCCATAAAAATCCAGGCTGATGAGGAAGATGTTGAATGAAATTTGACTCATCAGTTTTGGTGGGGTTTTTTTTTTTTTCTGACACCTTCAGGAACACCTCTGCCTACAGGACTTCCCATCACTGGATCCCCTTGCTGTTCTCAATCAATTTACACCTGGTGTCATAGGGGGAAAAATTCTTTATGTCTTCATTCATTTATTCCTTTGTTCCTTCATTCTACCCTGGGCTGAGGGTGTGGACGCTGCCATGTGCATTATAGCATCAAGTTACTTAACCTCTCTGTCTCTCAGTTTCTTCATCTGTAAAAGGGAGTCATGAATAAATTAATTACTATGCATTCTTTACTTACAAGATTATTGTGAAGGTTAAATATGTTAATCAATGTAAATCTATGAGGACAATGTCTGCTGTATAATGACCATCCAAGGTAGACATCATTATTATTCATTCAACAAATATTTTTTGAGCATCTACCATGTGTCAGGCACTGACACATTTGAGGTCAGAAGCCCCATCTCTGACCTCAGAGGGCTCACCCTGATCCCAGAGCTCTCCCCTGTCCCTGTCCCTCAGAGATGCTAGATAACAGAAAAAGGGCTAATATTTTATGGACAAGTTTCATATCAATTAAATTAACAGGGAAGAATATATGCATGTGTTACTATTATTAACAGTAGCCATAATAATTATAATACTCTCCCCTTAAAAAGCACTTATAGAAAAGTCTATGACATTATTTACTTTTTTTTAAATTATATCAGTGCTTCTCTCATGATAGTTATTTTTTTCTATCTTCATATTTTCACCCTTTCTCTCCTCAAATTAAGTATCCCAGTCTGTCTGTCTATTCCATATTTATTTCTATACATCTGGCAAAGAGTTGTTTGAGGCAGCTTACCATAAAGGCAGTTAGGATGAAAACTTTCAACTAAGGCCACACACACACACACACACACACACACACACACACACAGAGTAAAGAAAACACCGCATCCAAGAGTTAGTTAAGGAAGATATGATAGCCACGTGCAATACTTCGTTCTGATATCCCTAGAAGCCAGGGAAAACAAAGGAAAAAAATGATGAATCAAAGGACTCATGATTCACTGTGGGGAAAAAATCTCTCTTCTGTGGTTACTTTATGGTCCTCAGCTCTGAGATTAACCTACCAGAGGAAGGTGGTCTTTATAGAAGAGGTTTGGGTAACAAAGCAAATGATGTCCTCTGCAGCAACCCCCACCCACTCCCCAAGTGTCTACACTGTATCTCCCCCATTGCTCTGTCCAATCAATCCACCAGGAGCCTGAAGGACATGAAGCAGGTGACCTGGATTTTCTTTTAAAGGTGGCTTGAATTTTTAAAAAAGAAATTGCCTAGAAAACCTTGAGAAAAGAAGCGTGAGTCAATTCCTCAAATTACCTTCTCCAATGTCAACATCTTAGCTGTACTTACCTGTATTTATAACAGGAGCAGGTGGTGGTCAAATCAAGACTGGTAATGCAAGGGAGAATTTAAAGTGCTTCTCTTTACCGTGGTCCTTATAAGAACAATCATCTAATTTACATAGGCCAAGTGCACAGAGGGCAAGGTGAAAGTGTAAATGAGTGATAGTTATTTCCAACCCTGGGCTAAGAATGCTGTACACATCATCTTTCATTCAGTCATCCCTACAGAGTTGTTTTTTTTTTTTTTTTGGTCTTTCTTGTTGATATAATTATTATCAATCCACTGCAAGTGAGGAATCCAGAGCAAAGGAAATTGAAGTAATGTTCCCAGTGCCATAGAGCTCATATATGCACAGCTGGGGTTTACATCCTGCACTTGGATTCCAAAACTGACACTTTTTCCTACTCTTAAACTTTTTCCAGGATTTTATGGTGAACATTAAAGAAAAAAACAAGTTTGTAATCATAGCCTTAGTGCGACTGCATCAGTACAGAGATGAGCAGGGGCTCAGAGGACCTGACTTCAAGCTACGAGATCTTGAGTTTGTTGGTTATCCTCTCCGAACATCACTTTATTCATCCATAAGGTGGAGAATATAATGACTAGTCTTCAATGATGTTGTGAAGGTCAGAAATAATGTATAAAGTGCCTGGAACACAGTAGATATCCGACAAATGGGAGCAACTACAGTTATGATTTAAGATCATTCCTGGTTCACATTGTAGAAGGAGACATTACTGTTCTCAGAAAGTAGCAATGGATCTACTTAATGACGCAAAGACATGTGAAATGGTGTGTAAAACATCCTGGATGAAGGAAAGAGAAGGAGCAGGAAGGGAAGGAAGTAGACATTTACTGAACATCGAATATGAGCTAAAAGATTTACTTATACATCCCATTTAGCCATTCCAACAACTTGATACACAAGATACTATGCTTTTTTTTTTTCTGCCAGAAAAGTAAATTAAAGCTTAGAGAAATTAATCAGTTTGTTCAAACTCACCATATGGTAAATGGCAGAACTGAGATTTAAGTTCAGGTCCCTCAATCCCACACCCATTGCCCTGAACTATCCTATGTGGCATCTCAATTAATCAGGAGAAAAGCTCCTGTGCGCATCAATGTGTTTCTCCATTTCTCTTTAACATCACCGGAGATCCCAGAGAACTAGATTTTCCTCTCAACTCTGCCACTAACTAGAAATGCAGCCACAGCCTTCTCTCGGTCTCTGTTCCCCCATTTCTAAAAGGAAGAAGCGGTGAGCCTACAGCATTTCTGAGGCCCTTTTCAGCTTTAACATTTTATGATGATTCCTTCTCCCACCCAAAGAACTCTGCTGGCAATACAGAGTGAAGACACAGCACATATGTACGAAAGTTACTCGGTTTATATTAAATTCCACATTCCTGCAGGGATATGTAATGTCTGTTGCCCTTCGGTCGACTCTATACTTCAGTGTTTGTTTACAATCATTGGAGCATGAACAGCTATTTTTAAACCTGGCTTTTCATGTAAGAGGGTTAAAACTCAAACTGAATTTGATTTGTTGGAGAATTCAAATCCTCAGGATTATGGCAGGGAAAAAGAGAAATGTAAGTCACTTTAATTACCCTCTGACTGTCCTCCCTGCACCCCCACCCCCCATAATTCCACTTACAAAGATGCCATTGGTTGAGCTAACTGTATCCAGGGCAGAGAAGTCTTCACATTGGTGACTGATGACCAAAGGTCTTGGGGTTGTTTACTTTATATTTTTGCTCAAAACAACAGGAAGTAATGTTTAGGAGGCAGCTGGCTTGGGAGTCAGCATCAAATCCAGAGATTTGCACAGCTGGGCAAAGAGAAACATATAGTTTTCAGTTTTTCAACTGGATTTTTGTCTGTCATGCTCTCCTTTACAGAATACAGGCTTTGAAGTCACACGGATGCTTGTTCAGCACTTACTGGGAGAACGACCTGGTAGAGAGCATGGCACATAGTAGGAATGTAACATACGTGCCTTCCTTCTCCCTTCTGTTACTAACATGGGTTTTGTTCTGCTTTGTTTTTAATTTGGGCCCATCTGCAGACCTCAGTACGGAACATAAGGTCCCTGAGAGCTGGGATTGCTTGCTTGTCTCTCTTGACTGTCTCCCTATCACTACAGCCTGGAAGAGCATCTCACTCATAGTGGTTTCAATAAATATTGGATAACTTACTGATGGTTTACATTACTGGAGCACTTCACAGAGAAGTTAGAGAAGTATGTTACCAAGCTGTTGCATAGGCTAGGGAGTAACTGCTAATAGCATGGGGTTTCTTTTGGGGGTTGCAAACATCCTAGAAATCGATTGCCTTGATGGTTGCACAACTCTGTGAATATACTAAAACTCACTGAGTTATATACTTTAAATATGTGAATTATATGGTATGTGATTTATATCTCTATAAAGCTATTCTTTAAGAGGCTTTTTAAACCCCTCCAAACTGCACATGTACATGAACATCCATATTTAGACTGGAAGTTGACACCAGTGATCTGAATAAACTGTGGAGCAGCTGGTAGGCAAATGAACTGGGAGAAATGGATTAAGAAAGAGGAAAAGAAATACAGCATCCCATTCAGGAAAGATATGCCCCTACAGTTCTGTCTTAGTGAAGACATGCTCTCTCCCTCCCTACACTTTGACCCTTCTCAAGACGAGTCTGATAAAGATAAGGAACACAGGTGGAACAGCCAGGAGTCAGAATATCAAACCTCTTCCTTATATACTAACTCATTCCAAACAGTAACATGACAAGCTGTCAGATGAAAATCTCTTGGCTTCCAACATGGCTTCCGAACTCATGAGTTTTCAGCATTGCCAGGAAATCTTGACTCCTGATTATCTGATCAACTCTTTCTTATCAGAAATCACATACTTTACATACGGCACACACTCTACAGGCATATTTTTAAATGCTTCATTCATATTCATCTACTGTTTAGTATTCACCAGACACTGGGCTAAGTGCTGGCGAGTGAAAGATAAAACTCAGGACTGAGAGTTAATACTTAAGGAGCATGCCATGTGCTTCGTAAGGATTGACCCAGTCCATCATCTTAATAAGTGTTTAAGGCAAGGATGAATATCATCACGAACCCCATTGAAGAGATGAGAAAGCTGAGGCCCCAAGAAGGTTGAATAACTTGCTTAAGGTCACGCCACAAGGAAGTGAAAGATCTGACATTATGTCGAAGCAGGCTGTCTCCAAAGCCTAAGCTGTAAACCTCCACTCTTGCTGCCTCCCACGACGAAGCCGGGACGTGCCCAATCAGGGGGCAAACACCGAGGTGCAATACAACACGCTGAGCACCCTGTCTTACTGATGAACACAGCGCAGAGGGAACACAGAGCTCATATATTAATTAAATCTCAGAAGTTTAGAGCTGAAGGCAACACAGAGATCATTTTCTCCAACTCGCTCTGGCTATTCTTTATCTCCTCAGGGGAGAACAGTTACTGTAAATCTTACCTGTCACATGCCTAGGTACAGGGCTACACAGAAGTTGTCAACCAATAAGTTACATAAGTTACAAGGGAATCGAAGCCACATGGAGTCAGACGTGCTACGTTTCTTTTCCCTTTATAAGTTTCCATTGTGAATCCCTCAATCCATTTCTATGCAACAGGGGTGGAGGTCTGCCTTCAGGAACGATTGCAAGCCGAATTAGGGTGTGGTAGGGGCTTTGGAATGGAAGGATTTGACAGGGTGTGCAGCGTCGCAACTTATTGGTCCCTTGTCCTAGTGGAGGGGTTTTCAGAGATAGTTCCTTATCTGACATCTTGGATATTTTCCCACAGAGTTTGGCACTGCATCATATCGTTTTATCCCCAAGTATATTCTGGACAGAAGCAATGACTTGCTCACTGTCTCACAGCTTCTACTAGTCATTGAACTTGATCCCATGTCTCTTAAGTTCCAATACTTGTTCAATCATTGATTCAAAAATATTTGTGCCAGATACTGTGCTCTTTTCACTATACCCTACTGCATCTACCAATTATAAAGCTTAGAAATTATTTTAAGCAACATTAAAAAACAGACACAATTTCCTATTTAATCATGCAAAGATCATACTGTCCAATGACAACTTTGCAAATGCATCGAATCACTGTTATGAGGCAAAGAAGCAGGGAAAAGAGTGACAAAGAGAGAGAAAGGGATGGATTATTGCCTGGTTTACTACATGTTGGGCTGATTTATTTCCCACTATTCCAAGTAGCCTTCTAGACAATCTTATTGGATATTAGTATTTTGCCGTTTTTTTAAATGATGAAACAGGCTCCAAAAATATCTAAATAATTTTGCACAAAGTTACAAGACTAGTAAGTGGGGGCGGGGAGATATACATTTGAGCCCTGCTTTTACTAACTGCAAAGCCCAAATTCTTTTCTCTCCCATGCTGATTTCCAAGCTCAATAGCTAGGTAAGTCAGCTATCTCTGAATAGTATGGATTCTCCGCATTAATCATTAGATAAATTACAGTTAGGTTCAGAGTCCCATAAAGGCAGTAAGGTGGATAAAATGACCTTTCTTCCTTCCAGCCCTACTTGTCCACGAATATAAAATGTCATCTCCAAACCCTCTATTTTACTTCCCTCCCCCCCTTTCTTTTTCTTAAACATGCAACTGTAAAATGTCTCCTTTAGCACCGCCAGCTGCCATGGAGACTTGAAAGCAGGTGACCTGGCCAAGAGATCTTATCAACTGATTTTTAATGAAGGTTTCTTTCCTGAATGCCAAGCATAGAAGATGAGTCGAAAATGGGCATTTCCAAATGTTATAGAAAGCCACAGATATCCTAAGGCACTTAGATTTCTCAATCAGCCATTTCTTTGTCCATGCCAAAGGTCACCCTGAGAAGGTGCCTGATGACAGACATTATTTTGCAATGGCTCAAGGCTTTCTAAGGTCACCTATGTTTCTTTTCACCTTTCAAAGAGTTTTCTTAACTCAGGGGTCAATATATTCCTTCTTACATCATATACAAAGGTGGTGAACTTATACTCTGTCCATAATTTTTGAACAATAATGTTCCAATTAAAATTTTCAGTGGGTTTTCTTTGGCTTACTGCTGTTATCCTTTAGCTCAGTGGTTCTCTGGGTTGTCTGCACATTGGAATCACGAGAGAGCTTCAGAAAGTATCACTACCTGGGTCTCACTCCTGTAGATTGTGATTTTAATGATCCGGAAGTGACCTGGGCTTTAGAATTTGTTAAAGACAGCCAAGTGATTCTAATGTGCAGACGAGTCCAGGAACCCCATTAAACATCGGACTCATCACTAATTAACCAAGTCTAGGGGGAGGATAATCTAGCCTTCTCTTCCCAAACCAGACTTGCTCCTTTCCTAGGTCCCTAAAGCTTAAGGCAGGAAAGGAGGGTGAGCCGATAAGCCAACACTGAGCTGACCACCAATGGGTGTCAAGCCCAAACCATGGATCTTCTGGGACTGTGCTAAGAGAGGCCGCATGAACAAGTGCATCCCAGCACAGTAAGTACTTGGAGAAAGAATTTATCCTCCAGAGTTCTGTGCTCCACAGAACCTCAGGTTCAAAACGGAACCCAGAGGCCGGAGGCAAGAGGAATGCAGGTTGGCCACAAGGTAAGGCACTGCTGGGTTGTGTCCTGTGATGCCAGTAGAAACCCACACAGAACTGGTTGCTACAAACCAAGTGGCTTGGTTAAATTAGTGACCGAATATCCTGAAATAGGCAAAGCTGAGAGGATCTCAAGTGGTCCATTTAGAGGGATCTAGCACTGGCAAGAGAGTTTGGCTAATCTAACCAGTGAGTAACTGAGCCAGTGGCTAGTGAGTAGTCATAGTTATGTGGTGTGACCGCTGACATGACAGTACTCAGGGGCCACTTTTCTTTCAGGCTTCCTACCTCACACCTAAGACACAGCCAGGTGCTTGTGGTTGCTTAGTTTTTCTTTTCTCTCTCTTCCATTCATTCCATCTGTTCAGGTAGGTATTTGAATTCAGGGATCTTCTTGGGGCCTGGCCTCTTCCTTTTGAGCACAAAGGAATGCTCTAGGATCCTCCATATGTGAACTTAGTGTGTGAGGGGAGGTATGCAAGTGAGAGGAGCAAGAGGTGCCACACTGGCCTCGATTCTAGGCCTCCTACTTCATTCCAGCTCTGGCCAGAAGACCTCTACTGAGGGCAATCGAGTGCTTATCCAGCTACACACAGTGAGATTTCAATTTCTATTTGTTCCTTAGGGAGAATCCTGTGGGTGAAATGGTGATTGGTTGGCATGATTTGGAAATAGTTGGGTCACTGACCGTAATAGGATTGGAATCTCACCCTTAAATTGTGCTGCAAACCTGTGATAGCATCTACTTTGTTTCCAGGACTGTGCTGGATGTCAGTGATTTAATAAGAACCAGGGAGAGTTCTTGCCTTTAATGAAATTAGAAGGTGACGGAGAAGTCAGACATGTAGATAGATAATCAAAATATGAAGCTCACTTGTTCTGTGTGAAGAGAGCCTGAGGTTTTGTTGGAAGTACAAAATGGATTTCTATTTTCCTGGGAGAGTCACAGATAGTATGAGAGATCCAGCATTTGAACTGACTCATGAGAGATAAGTCCAATAAGAGCTATATTTGTAGAACATGCTAGAAAATATAAAGAATATAGAATATAAAAGCAAGGATCTGTCCATTTATTCACCACTGTAGTCCCAAAGTATCCTGGAAACACTGAATCCATTATCAGTTTTGATTCTCATATCCTCCCATGCTTGGGAGAAAGGAGAAGGAACATATTCCAGAGAGAGAAAATAAATGTACAAAGACAGCAAATTCATAGTCCATGACCTCATGGAATCCTGGCCTATGGACATTCCAAGGAAAGAATCTCAGTAAACTTGGCCAATGGTTATGTTGGATACACAGGGAAAAGGCAACAGCCTACCCTACATAATACCTCACAGTGTTACACTTAGCACCTTAGCAAATTCACCATGGCTCAGAGTCTGTTCCATATCTTTGTAGGTTTATTTTTTTTTTAAGGCTCCATCCCTCAGAGCGGTGCATTAACCTTGCTTGTGAGACTTCTAGAATGACAACTGATTAATCTGGAATGAGAAATTGTCATTGTGGAAACCATAATATTCACCTTTTCAAGACCAGCCTGTCTACCTTTGCCAATTTAGTAAATTACAGTTACAAATAATTGTCATGGTGACCAGAAGACTCGTGTCATAAAACTATTTTCTCCCCGTATAAAAGTAGAAATTACAGCCAGCAGAAAGCTCACCATGGAATCACATGTAGAAGAGTTAGGTTAGGGTACTGAGTGCTTAACACAACTCAGTTAAAATAGCCTGATACATTGCCCTCTCCCTTGGGACAGTTGTACCAGTGGAAACAGACTACCCAGCATCATTTACCACTTTCCCAATGGCCCCATATAAGGAACCAGAAAAATCAAAGACCATTAGCCAAAGCACCCTCTCTCAGAAAGTGTTTCCTCTTTGTTTCCAACTGCCATTCACACATGTTGCAATCAACTCCTGCAAGGCTGGAGGTCATATTTTTTCTGAGGTGACAGTACCATTCTTTGAGAGCCTAATTGGGCTAAACACCTGCATTATTATCTCATTTAATCTTCATGGTTAAAGGAGATTTTTTTTTTTTGCAGAGGTGTAAACTAGGTCTTAGGTTAAATGACTTGCTCCAGTGAATACAGCATTTGATGGCAAAGTGAAGATTCTGAGTCATTTAAGTTCATTTAATAAGTTGACCACTGGAAGTCTACTTGGGGAGACAAAACATGCATGCCTGACCAGATCACTAAAAAAATCTTAGAATGCTGTGATTGAATGGGTCAGACGGTACAGGCCTTCTGAGCAGAATAACATCACTGTGGGCCAAGGGGGCCAAAAGGTAGGGAGTGGGGGCAATTTTGAGTTGGGAAACATTTACTATTCTCAAGTGTCAGAATATATAGAACAAATCATCAGAGTATATAAGCCACACTTCCCTCTTCCACAACCACAGCAGAACTGTTTTGCGTTGATCCCAGATACAACCTCAGTATCTTTCAAAACAGCAATCCATAGCATAACACAGCCATTAGCATTCAGTTGCATCTAGCATACAAGAGAGAAGGTATATTAGCCATCTCTGGTTTGGGAGGCTGAATATACAAGGCACTGAAGAGGCTCAATGATTTGGTCTCTCTGGTGGAAAAGTAAAGGACAAATTATGTTTAAGTGTGTGTGTATAAACTGTCCAGAGATAATCAAATAATCAATTAGTCAATAAAATCATTATGTGATGATCTTCGAACAGAAGGAGAAGGAATCTCTTCGGACTCACCACTCCGTGGTTAATGCTCTACTCTTGAATAAAACTGACGTTAGAGGACCAACAGTTTAGACAGTACTGTTAGTGAATAGGATCTGCAAAAACCCACTGAAGATCCTTTTAAAGAAAAAAAATCAGTGCTTGATTCAGTCTCCAGAAGAACACGCAGATCCTGAAGAAAATGTAAAGGAGACATTCTTGCTAAATCATGTCTCTACCATACCATCAATCCCGAAAGGAGAAAGGAAGTCTAACAGAGGAACTAAGCCAGCTCATTTGAACCACTGGCTGCCTCAACTCTGAACCCAGAGAAGGAGAAGTAAGATCTTAGCCTCATTTGGTCCTTCTGTTTTGGGGTTTGAGAAAGCCAGTGGAGTCATGACTATTTGTTCATTCAATATCCTAACTAATATACATGACTTATCTGTGCATATATTCATTCACACATTTAGGAATTTAGTAGTTTATTAGCAAGCATTTGCCAAGAGCCTACACTTCTCCAAGAATTCTGCTGGCAACCAGGGATTTGGAGAGAGAGGAAACAGAATTCCCACCCTCAGGGAGCTCACTGTACTGTTGAGCAGATGATGACTGAACAAATGCTTTCAATATGGTGTGCAACCTAGTATGCACAATGGGCAGCAGGGGGTACAAATGAAAGAGCCCTCAGCTCTATGACTGGCCAAAACGCTTGGAGTGTCCCAAATCAAAATCACCCCCTTCCAATCTTTTGGCCCCCTTGGCCCACAGTGATGTCATTCTGCTCAGAAGTCCCATACTGTCTGACCCATTCAATCACAGCTTTCTAAGGTTTTGTAGTGATCTGGTCAGGCATGCATGTTTTGCCTCCCCAAATGGATGGATGGTGTTGGAAGTGGCAGAAATCCCATGTCCTCCAGTCTTACAAGGATTCTCACTTCTACATCACATCTCTCTGCAGTTAAGTCAATTTGATGCTACTTCAGCCCACTGCTGCTAGGTCTGCTCTGCCCCAATACCACTGAACAGGACTGACCTGGGAAAGGAGGAAAAGAAAAGCTCAGACTAGGGGTGTTTGGATGGCTCCGTCAGTTAAGTGTCTGACTCAGGTTATAATCTCGCAGTTCATGAGATTGAGTCCTGCTTCAGGCTCTACAGACAGCATGGAGCCTGCCTGGGATTCTCTCTCTCTCTCTCTCATTGCCCCTTCCCTGTTTGCATTCTCTCTCTCTCTCTCTCTCAAAATAAATAAACCTTAAAAAATAAAAAAATAAAAAGCTCAAATTAAAAGAAGAGTCAAGATAAGCATTATTTATATGTATTATGACTTCACACCTAGAAAACTGAACTAGTATTAGAATCAGAAGGAAAATACAGTAAGATCACCAAAGAGCTTTCTATGCACAAAGAACAACCAGGTAAAAAAAATACAGTGTGAGAGAATCTCACTTAGAATATAGTAAAAATATTGGGGCACCTGGTTAAGTATCCAACTCTTGATTTTGGCTAGGGTCATGACCTCACAGTTTCGTGAGTTCAAGCCCCATGTCGGGCTCCATGCTGACAGTGTGGAGCCTGCTTGGGATTCTCTGTCTCCCTCTCTCTCTCTGTCCCTGCCCTATTGTGCTGATTCTGTCTCTCCCAAAATAAGTAAATAAACTTAAAATTTAGAAAAAAGAACATAGTAAAAATAAATTAACAAAATATTAGGATTTATATGCCAAAACTTTTAATGGACCAGAGTTTAAAGTGGTGCCTTATAGACACTCTTACTGAGAGGAAAGGGCTTCTAAGAATCTTAAGAACACTGACCCATAAATAAAATAGGAAGGGCCTATCTCAAACATATACGGGTATGATTCTGAAACAATAAAATAAAGTAAACTTTATAAAAGAATTGCTCCTCCTGGGACTGAATGGGACACAAATCATTCAAGAAAAAAATAGGCTTCTGGAAACTTTTAAACTACTCCACAGCAAACACAGGATATTTCTTATGGCAAAGGAGGGATATTTTGTTATACAACAATAAATATCCAAAACAGACTGCAATTAAATATCATTTGAGGATGCTGACTGCATTATTGTTAGTAGTAACAAAAGGCTAAAAACAACCTATTTTTTTCTTTTTTCTTTTAAATGTTTATTTATTTTGAGAGAGAGAAAGAGAGCATGAGGGGGGAAGGGCAGAGAGAGAGAGAGAATCCCAAGCAGACTCTGAGCTATCAGCACAGAGTCTGACATGGGGCTTGATCCCTCAAACTGAGATCATGACTGGACCTGAAATCAAGTCAGATGCTTAACTGACTGAGCCACCCAGGCACCCCATGATCTTTTTTTTTTCATTAGTCATTAAATAACTTGCAATACACAGATACAGTGGAATCCCATGTGGCTTTATACAACATGATTTTTATAGACATGTCCTAATATGGAAAGATCTCTGTAATCAAGAAGTATTATTTTATATCTAATTTTCAACTTTGTACCTGGTGCAGGGTGTGTGCTCTCAGAGGTAGGTAGGCTCTATGATGACAAGGGTACTGTCTCTCTTTTTTCACTGCTCTGTTCCCAGCACTCAGAACAATGCCTGGGACATAGCAGATGCATGGTAAGTATATCTTCAGTGAATGAATTCATTTAAAATGCTCAATAATCACCTGGCACGTAGTAAGTGTTTAACAAAATATTAGTCAAGACTGACGTTTCTTGGAGAAATTCAGTCTTATAAAACTGACAAAGAGATATGGTCCCATGAGCTGTCACAACCAGCCGGAGAAAGTTATTTTCACAACCTGCTGCTGACATGTTGCCCGGCATAGGCTCAGTGAACTTCCTTACTCGAGAAGCTCTTTCCTGGAATATAGCTCTATTAAAAGACTACCAAGTCAGCAACACAGCTGACACCCCATTTCCTCCCTCTGTCCCATTCTTGATGCCTTTTTTAGATGTCAGGCCTCACTAACTTCTTGTTTCCCACTGATTTGTCACCATCCCGATGTTCTTTCCCCATTACAAGGAGTGACCGGCACGGTTACACCACTGGCCTCCTGCCCTTCCTGCCAGCTCTGTAACAGAGAGAGATTACGGTGTCTTCATATCTGGGACCCTGTTAGGGAACTGGCTGGGCCCAAAGAAATTGCTCAGGCATTTCTCTGGAGTGGGTGGGGTGAGTGAGTGCTTATTAAATTGTGGCCTTACCGTGAGCCCAACATTGTATCATGAACATCACATACTACCGCATTTATTCCTCACTAAAATCCATAAAGCAGATGCTGGGTTACTAGCCTCTCTTTCCAGATGCAAAACTGGAGGCCCAGAGAGTTCTAAGTCAGGGAAGACAAAGCTTGAATCCCAGCCCCCACCACTCTGAAGTTCATGCTTTAAACCAGCACAGAATTTATTCTATCATCTCAACTTCGCTCCAAACCCTTCCCCAAAACTGATTATAATACCTAACATTTTCTTCCTGGAGAGGGCTGGAAGTGAGAAGAAAAAAAAAAGTGTAAATAAGCAGCGGGTGAGTCTAGCTTGAAATTCTGTGACAAAACAAAACAATGGCCTCCTCAGGACAGGCCCCTGGGGACTATGGGCTGAATGTCTGATTCTGCTCATCGGGGATGTGTGGATCTTGACTGTCTTGGTTGGGTTGGACCCAGCCGGTCTCTGGGACAGCAAAAGTGGCAGTTTCCTACACCGCTGGTGGAAATTTAAACTAGTACAAACTCCGGAACGTGACTGTGTGAAGATGTTAAGAACCATATATTGTCCACGCCTATCAACACAATGATTCTAATCACCATAGAAAACACTTCAAAATACGAAAACAGCTCCCATTATCCAGTCACTCAACAAATGTCAGTTCAGCATCTTGTATTGAGGCAGATGTATTCTAGAGCACGAGGGAAGCAGAGCAAACAAGGGAGCCCAGAGCTCTGTGCACATGGAAATTAATTTCTAGCGAGGAAAGACAAGAAATGCATAGTTAAATATATAAGAACACCAACTACTGATAAGTGATAGAAAGAAAATGAGCCAGAGAAAAAAGATAAACCATGAAGGAGGAGCCCAGGGCAGGCCTTTCAAAGGAGGTGGTACAAACAGCGCTCCCATAGAATGGGACAGACAGTTCTAGCATAAAGAACATCAAGTGCAGAGCCTCTGAGGCAGGAGCCCAGCTTGATGTGTTTGGGGAGCAGCAAGAAGAGAATGTGGAATTGGAGGGGTAATCAAGGCAGAGATGAGCCCACTTCACAAAACTATTCGGTCATTTGTCACAGTGTATAACTGTAAAGTAATAAATGTCTAATCAAGGCCTAGATGAGTAAATTGCTATATATCTACTTTGTACACAAACAAAAAGGGGCCCTAGAGTTAGCTCAAGGAAGGTCTGACTCCTGATTCTGCCATGTGTCACCTGGGTGACCTTGTAAATTTACGTAGCTTATCCATTCCAGTTGATAAATAAAGACAATCATGGGCCCTCATCATATAGATAAAAGTAAATGAGACAATGCAAGGAAAGCATTCTTCATAGTTCCTAGCAAACTTTGATAGGATAAAAATGTGGTAGTGGTGATGATGATCATATTTCAAAACCCAGAGGAAAATTTTAACCTGTGACTTTATGAAGCCAGAAAAAGGTTGTATTGTGCGTGAATAAATTCTCTCTGAAAATGAGAAATACATGTCATTTACTAGCTTTTAATTTCAACATACCTGTAAATGACATACTACAGGCCATATGTTGAGACAAACTGATATTATTTCACTACAGAGAACTGATATGAACATTAATTGGGTAAGAATAAAAAATCTACCTTCATCCAAAGTTGGGCCAAATTTTTCTTCTCTTATTTTCTGCTGATTAATCTCTGGGTATTAGATTTGATGTATTCCAAAGGAGTTTAGGGTAGATTATCACTATTTTGCATCAAGATCGTTATCCTCCATTTCTACCAGATATCAACCAAATTAACATCCTCGCCAACTGATTCTTATGGAGGTTTTATTTCTCCAATGTGCTTGGGAAATTTTACAAATAAATTGCCTACCAATTAGCACCATTTTTGGCTGCAGAAAATGTGATGTCTCTTTTTTAACTCTTCAGTGCTCATGATAGAGTAGATTACTTTAAAGTTAAATCCCCCCCTTGGGCACAGGTTATATTCCTGTAATATAGTAAAACAATGTCATATTTAGAATCGGAAGATTTTAGCTCTAGTTTTGATTTTGCCCCTTACTAACCAACCTCCTTAAATTGAGCCTTGGGTATCTTAGAGAGAAGGGAGATGTGTCTAATCTATGTTGAGCATAGAAATGTGCTCTAATAGAAAAAGCACAAACTTGAGAATCAGGAATGATCTGTACTCTAATCTGGTCCCTTATGCAAACATCTTGGGCAACTCCCTTTGAGCCTCCATTTTGCTATCTATAGCATGAAAAGAATGGTATCTACCATGGTGTTACTGAAAAGGTTAAAAGTAGGACATGGAAGGTGTCTGGAACAAAGTAAGTATTAGTAGAGAACGTAATTTTCTGAGCAGATAATTAAATCTTCTCAGTATTCCTTTCAGTGAGTTACCACTACTTCAGCATTATTTACAAAAGCTGAAAATGAAGGATAAAACACTATGGTGCCAGGTAGCATTTAGATATATCACACATATTCAACATTTATTAAAGTAATTTCTTGCTGTGTAATATAGCCCATTTTCAGTGATAACTCAGAATTTTGTTCAAAGCACACATCATGCCCATTGACATTGATTTGTCCCACCTCAGATTCAGGGCTTCACAATGAAAACCCACAATGTTATGGTATATTTGTTAGCTATTCATACAATAATGCTGAATAACAAACAGCTCCAAAATATAGAAAAGTACAACATCCAGTCTTATTGAGAGACAATTCACCACGGGGTCTTTTGTGTTTCTGCTTATCCTGCAAGCAAAGGTAGTGACTTCCTTTTTTCCAGACTTTCTTTTCAAGGAAGAATAGACTTGGATATAGAGACAGTGTCTCCCTCAGGAGTAAAGGGTGGACATGCTTAGTGTCTAGCAAAAAATAGATAACATCTGCCTTCAGAGCAAATGGGAAGACATGCTCACTGCCTAATATAAAAAATTTTCGTCCCTTCAGCTCAGGGATCCTATCCTGTAGCACAATCCGCTCTATATTATGTAGGCATCACCTGGACTGTGATCCTACATCACCTGGACCTGGATCTGTGCATCACTCTGGGGGAAATGGGGTATATGGAACTGACACAGAAAAATGCTGATACTCCGATTATTGCTATTGCTATGAGTAATTAAATCTTCTATCTCTGACCCAGGAGACTCATGTCTTCTGTGAGAATCCCTGAAACTGCAGCAGGTTAACTTGTTAGCTTGCAATAATGTTAAAATCTCAGTTTTCTCACATTTCTTGACAGACTTGAGTTCTCACTCATGCATCTGTAGGTGGACCCCTCTAGGTAGATGTAGATGAGGTTGGTCGATCCAATCCAGGCTCTGAGTTTGGTTCCCGTGTGTTCCCCATGTGTCTCCTCATTCTCCTTGAACCAGAAGCTACCCAGAGCATGTGTGTCTCAAAGTGAGCATAGGTAGGCACCCCACTATATCTGGAGCCCCCACTTGCCTCGCAGTCACCCGTATTCCACTGACCAAAGCAAGTTACATGGCTGAGACCAGCCGATTGCATGGGGATCCATACTCCACCAGCCCTACCAGGAAACCCTGTAAGCACATGTGGCAGAAAGGTGTGGACAATTGGAAAATGAAGGGCTGTCAGACGCCAAAAATTCTACCAGGCTTATGGAACTACTCAACAGCAACACATGCCACCTTCGTGGAAACAGAAGGAGGGTGCTAAGGGGGCAATGGTGAGCCCAGAGTGCAAAGCCACAAGCCACAGAGGATTATTCCTAGGCCTTGAATTCATGGGGTTTGTTGGGATGAACTGTGGAATTGCTTGGGAGTGGTGCTTCCTTTGTTTCTCTCTTTTAGAAGGGGAATGTCTATAACGATTACCCTATCTTGTCCCATCATTGCCTTTCAAGAGCAAATAACCTGGTTTCCAGCTTCCTATGTATACAAAGAGGAATTTTGCCCCAGAATGGAGCAAAAGCAATTTTGCAGATATGATGAAGAAACTTGGGATGGAGAGAGTCTCCTGAATTAGCCAAGTGAACCTTAAAAGGGTAATAACAAGGGTCTTTAGAAGGTGGAAGAGGGGGCGGTCACAGTCAGGGAAGGGGTGAGACACAATGGAAGCACAGGTCATTTGAAGGTGCTCTACTGCTGCCTTTGGACCACAATCCAAAGCACGCAGGCAGCCTCTGGAGGATGGAAAAGACAAGGAAACAGATTCTCCCCCCAGAGCCTCCCGAGAGAACACAATCTTGTCAACACCTCGCTTTCTGCCCAGCGAAACCTGTTTCAGACTTCTGACCTCCAGAACTGTAAGATATTAAATCTGTGTTGTTTCAAGCTACTAATTTGTGTGACTCTGTTGCAGCAGGCAAGTGTATTAATGCAGTTCCAGAGCCCCACGTCTATGCTCCCGCACCTCCATCTCTAGGCATCTTCACGCTAGGATCTCAGTGCTGATCTCACCTCACACCCGAGCCTCATGAATTATATCAGCAGTGTATACACTGATCCTCAGGTACTCACCCCTACAGGCCCTCAGAGCAAATGTACTGACCCTAGAACAAGTGTCCTGGGTATCAGCCACATTCGTAGGATGAGACACATCCTTCTGGGATAGGGGGAGGGGCAGAAACAATAACTGAGAAGGAATGTAGAGGAAGCTCTGAGGTTTAAATTGTAATTCGGGGCATCTGGGCGACTCAGTAGATTGAGTGTCCGACTTTGGCTCAGGTCATGATCTCACAGTTAGTTAGTTAGAACCCCACCTTGGGCTTGCTGCTGTCAGCATGGAGCCGGCTTCGGATCCTCTGTCCCACTCTCTCTCTGCACCTCCCCTGCTTGTGCTCTCTTTCTCAAAAATAAATAAACATTAAAAAAAATAAACTGTAATGTATTAAGAAAGGGTCTTCTGTTCTTTTTCAGAGATATGACAACATGGTCCATTAATAAAGTACCAATTAATGAGACAAGATCACAGAAAGGAGAAACTTACTGAGAGACACACAGACGGGAAGAAAGGAGTCCATCAAGGGCCTAAAAACACTTACCTAGCCTTTGGAAATTAGAATGTAATTGCACTTGAAAACTAACATTTTTTTATAATCTATTTCTGTAAGTATTTTGAATGTGATTTCAGAGGAAAAATATTCCACACTCTATGCTGGGGGAGATTTATATTAATATGACTAACAAGCTATTAGTAGTCTCACTATATAAAAAACAGGTAGAAATCAATAAGAAAATACTGGAGCCTCAACAGTGAAATAGGCATAAATAAAAGGTCATAATATTTTATATAAAATAAGTGCAGCTGGCTAATAAAATGTTTTTAAATTCTTTTATAATCGGAGAAATACAAGTTAAAATAGGAGTGAAAATCCTTTTGCCTATTAAATTAGCTAGGAGGAGGTATAACAGACATATATTGCTATTCAGAGTAACGTATTAATAAAATAGCTAATATTTTTTTAAGACTAACTATATCTTAGGAGCTGCCCAAGTGCTTTGCATATACTGTCTCATTTTAATCTCATATCAATGCTATGATATAGCTACTATTTTAAACCTCACTTTAAGATAAAGGGAAAAAATACCTAAAGGCTAAAAATATTTAATAATTTACTTAGGGTCACACAGATGTAAGATGTTCACAACTACAATGGGCAATCTGAAAATATGTCGCAGAAGCTTGAAAATGTGCCATTTGACCAATTAATTCTAATTCTAGTAATTATTTTGTAGAGACATAATATAAACTGTAGGAAAGACTACTTGTGCAAAAATGTTTATTAAGGAGTAATTTATAGAGGTAAATATTTGGAAATAAAGTGTTTAAAATAGTTAAGTAAATTGTGCAATACTTACTCAATAAAATTTTATTCCATCTTTAAAATGCTACTTATTAAGGGTTTTAATAACATGAGAAAATACCTCTACTATAAATGTGGGGGGAAATTTTGATACAAATTATATTTACATTATACTAAACATGAATACCAGCTACTGTGCAATTCTATATAAAATGTAAAATAATTATGTGTTTGTGTCTATAGATATATAATTTTCATTGCATTCTGTGAGAAAGAGATAAAGGAATTAAAACTCTGAGAACGTAAAGAAATTATCAATGCAAAACTATTAGTGTGAGCTTGAACCTCAGTGTGTCTGACTCTACGGCCAAACTCCCCACTACTGGAAATTTTTTAAATCTATGATTAAAACAGACAGAGCAGATAAGCTTTGACCCAAACTTAACAATGGTGTCCTTAAGTCCTGAATTATGGGCAGGGTGGCTTTATCTTGTTTACTCATTAAGGTGTGAAATATTGCAAATGGCTGCAGGGACCCAGTGCTTGATTTTTATCATTTAATATTATGCTATATCTGCTCTTCATATTTTAAAGTAAATTTAAATTTCAGGTGTATCTTTATAACTTTTTCAGGTCAATATTAGATTTCTGATACTCATCCATGTTGATGGATGTGCCTCTATTTCATGTAACTGCTGCGTAGTGATCCATCTGTATTACAATTTACATATTCATTCTTCCATTCATGCACATTAACTTTTCTTCTCTTTTATCTCATTCAAATGCCTTTTGTGAATATATAAGGTTTGCCCTTGAACGTGTATACAGAAATGGAATTGTTGGGTTATAAGGCATAAACACCCTCAATTTACTTGATGGTACATTTTTCTTCTACCTGTACTCGTGAGAAAACACTGACTGCGGTCACAAGCAACCTCAGAATTACAGTGACTTAACACATAATATGCTTCTCCTTCTCCTGCTTATTGTCTTTTTCTCAAAGAAGAAGGTAACGTATGGAAAGTGGCTAGCAGGCACTGACTGGCATTTTGACTCCCTACAGAGTGCCAGTTTCCAAGGGAGAAAACACAGCAGGCCATCCCAAGTCAAGCATCTACACTGATCCAATCATATAGGGACGCAAGAGTGGGTTTGCAGTTCATTAACAGGCTACCAGAGACCACCTTTTAAGGTGGGCTGGGGAACAGGCAGTTCTCAGAACAAGGAAGTCAGCCCTCAAAGAGCGTACATAGAAATCCTCTCTGTCCCCATCTCCACCGAAGATTAGTCTGGCTTTCCCTTTTGTGTGTATTCCAGAGCTATAAACATAGTTCTCCATTTAGAGATTCTGCTTCTTGGTTATTATATCTTAAGTACTTTTCAGATTTTCTTGGGATCATGAATTGTGACAAAGATCATTGAGTTTCGGATCTCAAGAGGAGAAAAAATAAAATAAAGTTCAAGTGGAATAAGAGTAATACATCTGACCTAAAAACCTCTTTCCCAAGCCTAAGCAATTTTAGACAGATGGCCTTTCCAGGGTGATATATAACTTGAAAGACTTTATCTTGGAATGGAGAAAAATAGGAAGCCGTTGACATGTGGCCTTTTCTAAGCCTGGTGCCCTATGTTCCAGTTTCAACAGGGGCATGTAACCATTATGGTACTTGTCATCTGCGCTGCCAACCAGTCACGAACAGAAACCTCATTTGCTGAGTATACTTCAAAATCTGACTTTCCCACTGAATTTTCATGTATATGTATAGTTGAAAATAAACGTAATAATTCAGAAACCTCAGTGTCTAGCCATATACCAGGTATATGACCTGAGGGAAGCTTATTTTTAGTTTCTCTCTCCGTAAAATGAGAGAAATTATTACATTATTTCTAAAGTCCCATGAAGCTTAAACATAACATGAATATATATGCCCATGAATATACACTGCAATCCAATAATGACAGTGACCATATCTAATGAGACAGAGGAGGAGGAAGAGGATCAAAACATGGGCCACTCATTTCATGACAGGTGTTATTATAATCTCTTTATGTTCTTTATCTCATTTGCTCCACCAACCAGTGGAGTAGGCCAGTATTGCCTACATTTACCAAATCAATAAATTGAGGCACAGGGAGTTGATAGTGGCAGATGAAAGATCTGAAGCCCGTGGTAAGCCAGTTCATCATCCTACTGGGGGTGCAGGACACAGTGGACAAGTATTCCTCACACATTACTCTCTCATATAAGACAAGTAAAGGATTTCTGAAACAGATGTGACTAACCTGCCTTTCAAAGCTGAGTAAAAGGAGGTTTCTAGTAGTTTAAATAACTTTCCCATAGGTAGAAGTAATGAAGTCAGACTCAGAATCAGGTAGATGTCTGTCTATCTTGGGGAAAGATACTGGGAAAGAAGAGTGGAGAAGGGAGAAATGAATGTCTTCCTCATTATAATATTGGGTGTAGCAGGTAGCATGGAGAGACAAAACAGCCCAGACTGTCCAGATGGAAGAATTCTGATAATAAAATCCTACTTCTGTTACCTTAAAAAATAAAAATTAAAATAATAAAAATTAAAACACAGCTTTTTGCGTACGGACAAGTTATCTCATTTTATTGAGTGGACTCAAAGAGGTGCTCAGCAAGTGGTAATTATCTTCACCTTTACAGATAATCTCACAGCTTACTTTATTACAACATTTTGCTGTTGATGATCATTAATAATATAGACTCCATCAAACAAACAAACAAAGCAAAAACAGACCCAAAACTACTGAGAACAAACTGGTGGTGGCCAGAGGGGAGGGGTGGAGGATGGGTAAAATGGGTGAAGGGGAGAGGGGTTCAGGCTTCCATTTATGGAATGAGTAAGTCAAAGGGATGATAAAGTGTAGGGTAGGGAATATAGTCAATGGTATTATAATAATAGTGCTGCATGGGGATAGATGTTAGCTACACTTGTGAGCACAACATAACTTACAGAGTTGTCCAATTACTATGTTGTACACCTGAAACTACCATAACACTGTGTGTCAACTATACCTCAATTAAAAAAATAGTAATATGGACTCCAGGGTCTTGTCTTCCTAGTTCATTTTAAAGTATTTTAGTTTATTCTAAGTATTAGCTTAATTTTTTTATAAAAACAAATTAAAAAAACATGTTTCCAGATTGGCAGATTTATTTTTCTATGGGATTTGTTTTTTTTTTTTTTTTTTAGTTTGATGACCTCACTGACATATCTAACAGGTAGCTTACTATTGGCAGAGGCTGTAGTCACAATGTTCCCAACAACAGCAATATAGGGAAGGTCTCAAGGCATAAGCACTTTACATATTTCACACTTGATGGTACCATGGGCCAAAGCATATCATGGCTTTTGTGTTAGATGAGAGATTTGATGAGATCTCTGTTTCCTTTCTTGGTTAATTTTTTTTAAATTACCAATTTACCATCCTCTTAAATTCATACAATTGTTTCCAGTGTCCAAGAAATAATCCTAATAATGGACAGAAGAGATACTGGAGTGGAAAAAAAAACTAAGAGATGTTCTTATCAAATCTCCACCCAATGCAGAAGTCACCTTGACAAATCCATCACATAATCAAGCAAAGGCTTGACTACTTAGAGAAGGTAACTTAGTACTTCATAAAAGAGCTCCAAATTGTTCATTAATTCAGCACTCAACAAACATTTATTGAGTACTTACTGCACATCAAGACTACCAAAGGCATTATGGATAAGAAAATAAAACAAAGTTCCTACCATCATAGAGCTTATATTCATGAGTAAGAAGACAAACTAAGCCAACAATTATATAATAAGAAGAAAAAGAAAAAGAAAGCATTTTAAGAGAAGGGAGTACAATAAGGGAGCTTTAATAGGCAGTCAAAGAAAGTCTTTCTGACCAGGTGACACAGAGCAAAAATATCATCTAAAGTAAAGGGTGAGCCATTCACAGATTTGGAGGGAAGAACGTTCATAGAGATTGGAAAGAAGAGAGAGAGAACATAAAATTTGAAGAACCCAAAAAGTGAACAAACTTGCACTGTTCTAGTAACAGAAAGAAAAACCAATATGGCCAGAACAGAGTGGGAGAAATTTATTAAGTAATACCTTTTAGTTGAATCAAAGGCAAACTTCCCATAACTTCTACCTAATGAATTTATTACCTGCTGATTCTCACTTAGTTTAAGAAGTAATTGAACAAAACAAACAGATGCAGGTAAACTGAAAGGATTTTAAGCCCAGAAGATGAAATACCACCAACCAGAAGAAAGACACCTGACCCCCACATTCACACAGCCCTAGGTATTGAGACTAAGGAGAGTTTCTCAAGCCTTGTAAACATAACCTCCATCCATTACCCCTAATGCCCACCCTCCACAAATAAGCCATCAAGAATAACTCCATCTTGCCTCTCATACTAGTTTTCATAATGTGAAAGTTCCAAGTCAAATCAATGCCTTTAAATTTCAACCCTGACCACTATTCCCAGACCCAGCTCTCTGTTTCTTGTTCTCTCCCATATGTTTCTGCTCTGCCCTCTGGAAAAGTAGGTCCATAATCAGAAAACTTCTCTATAATGTACACTCCTCCTCAGATCATTCACTCCAGTTTCTCTCCTGAACACAAACTTGACTCTCCCCAAAGGAGAAAACTTCCTTACAGTTCTTACAACAGCCATTGGCTTCAACCCAGACATGAAAAAGTACGCTACACTTTATCCCCCTTGGGGCTCCCTGGCACTTTTCTAAAATCCCTGTTCTTTTAAGACTCAAGATATCTGTTTGACCACTATTCTCTACTAGCTTCTGTCTTCCACTGTACTCCCCTGTTATTCCATCTTATTCACTAAAAACCTTGGCACCTGACCCAGAGTGTTTCCCTAAAACTCAATTCCTGCCTTGTCATTGCTGATGTCAGTGACCATACAGATGAGTTATCCAATAACCTGGCTTCTCAGCAACTTGAACTTCATCTCAGGGTACCTTCTGCCATACTGACCTCTATTACTAACTCCCAGGTCCTCACCACTTGACAATGTTTTGCGTCCGAAGTTACTGACTCCACCACTCTTAGCTCATCTTCTCCTCCAGCTTCCTCATTACCTCTTCAAGTTACTCTTATTTTCCAACATTGAAACTTATTGTAAATTGACCTCACTGCCCAAAACCAGAAGCAGTTCCCTTCCTTCCCTAAGCAGTTTGTATGACCTATCCTATTTCAATAACTTCTGGACGTATTTCAAATTCCCTCTCTCTTCATCTGTCCCTTTTTCATACTTAACTACAAAAATGTGATTCTTGAACTTTTTCTGTCTATGAACAGGCAGCATTGGTGGAGAGAAACATATAACAGGATATTTCAATCAAGGTCCCAACAAGAAACATAGAGCAAACTCAAACTGGGTAATTCAGGAAATTTTTAATACGAGTTACTGTTTACAAAGCAGCAAGCAGTGTACTGGGAAACTCACAAAGGATCTTGCAGGACCAGGACTAGCAATGGCCAGGGTGAAGTGATCACCTCAACACCTGACAGGGGATAAAGGAGGAGCAGCTGACCAAACCCAGAGACAAGCCTACCTGGCAGCATCTATGACCTTCAGTTGAGAGACGCATCTAGACTCTGGGAACCTCTATTAAAAAGGAATGAGTGGAATAAACAACACAACCTTCCTCTCCTTCTTTCCTCTAGTCTCCTGCTAGTGCTTTCAATGAACAAAACTTCCTGAAGGACAGAAGTGGTGGTAGATGTAAGCACAGAGGTCACCCTCTGGAGGGTTAGGGGTGGGTTTTGAGGGGCAAGTGTACATTGTCAAGCACAGAGAATATATTGGAATAATACACAATTATAAATTCATGATCATCACCCCAACTGGACCTCGGAAATATTTACAGGTTTCTCTTGTTAACACTTGGTTTGGCTTTTCACAATTATTTCAAAACTTCCATTTTCTTTAGAACTCCACACTCTACCCTCTGTCCCATTTCGCCATTAGCAAATGACCTGGTATCTAGTTTCTCAGAGAAAACAAAAGCCACCAGAACACTCTCAACTTCCCTGCTACAAATCCACAAAATCCACCCTCTCCATTGCTCCACCTGCTGTCACAGATGAGCAATTTCTCTTATGCAAGCCACTCCCTCCTCTTACTCTTTGTACCCCCATCCCTTCCCCCCTTCTCAGAAGACCTTATACTATCTACAATTGTTTTCTCCCCTACATAAAATTTCATTCTGCCAGAGCCTTTCCCATCAGCATTTGAATATACTTGATCAGCCCATGTTTAAGAAACCTATCCCAGCCCTACATGTCCTTCTAGTAAGGAGCCATTATCACTCTCCCCTTTCACAGCCAAGTTTTTCCCTGCAAAGTTGTATGTATTTGGTATGTGCACTGGTGATAGGTACCTAGTCATGCCCTTGAGATGGACTAGTCTGGGCAGGAGCAGAGGGTGAGTTAGATAACCCAATCCATTCATTTTATGGATGAAGACCGGAGATGAGCAGTGACTTGCTCAAAGTCATACGGCAAGTTTTAGGATTGAGATTCAATCTGATGACTCTAAGCTCACTGGCCAGTGCTTCTTCCCTGCAACAAGCAACCTCCTTCATTTGACTCACCCCAATAGTTGTAAAAGTGTTCACATTTAGAATGCATTCCTCACTCTCATAAATTACATTTAATAGCTTGTATAAAATGGAAAAAGTAGTCAGGAAAATGACCCAGGTACCATAAATCTGGCCACATCTCAACTGCCAAGGGTAGAGGAGGCAGGAGGGACCAGGAGGGACCCGAGAGCATAGACATCATTAAAGTTCAATTTTTAAAGGGCAGTGCTTGACTTCGAAAATCTTCAGGTTCCTCTCTTGAGATCTGCTATCATTTAAAACATTTGTGTCTAAGAATCTTCAATCTTATTAAAATATTTGGCTATATTAAAGTCACATGACATTAGCTCATGATAAATATTGCTACTCTCCAACCCTGATTTATGAGAACCAGCTAGTAAATAGTCTCTGATTCAAACAGTGATTAACCATTATTCACAAAGCAAAATGAGCCTGCCCTGGCACATCATAAATTTAATGTAATCTCATCTTGGTTCACATTTTCTCCATGGGTTTATTCTAATTTCAATCTTCTCCCATCTTGCCATAGACTCTAAGACATGTGCACAAAGGAACTTAAGAAGAGCCATCTTCTGCCAAACCATACCCTTGAGAGACGGTGAGGATGACTCAGGGAAATATAGCAACTGACTGTTGTTAAGATCAGAACATGATCAGAAGTAGTCCTAAGGGGAAGGCATGAGATTTACCATGAATCCCCTGTCTTGAATCAATTCAAGACCAGCCATTAAAAGACAAACCCCAGCAATCCTGGAAAAGAAGGAATTTGACTGTTGAGGATGTAATATGGGCAGTATGTGTTTAGTAGATCAATGGTAATTTGTCAGGCTTTCTAACCGTAGTGATGGATAATCCAGGAAGTGAATCATTCCTCAGGGTGATTGCTGTTAACAGAGCCATATAGTAAATTCCTTTCTCCACCATGGATTTCCAGTCACTAAAGTCATCAGGTTGCCCTGAAGACCTCTCAAAATAATGTCTTGCTATTGTAAAGGGCCTCCTGTGACTCACTACATACCACATCTGGTCCACGTATTCAGACTTCTTTTCCACCATTCTCTGCTCACCTTAACGTTCAAAGTTGCTGCCACACCAGTTTGTTTCAGCATTGCTCTCTCTGGGTCCTAAGCATCTCTCAAAACTCATCTCATATGTCACCTTTATGGGAAAATGTCCCTAAGTATATCCCTCCTCCTGTCCTTTACAGCAACTCTTCTCAAACTTGAATGTGTAAAAACATTACCTGAGGATCTTGTTAATATGCACATTCTCATGGCAGGGTGGGGGGGGGGGAGTGCTAAGGTAGGGGTTCTGCATTTCCAGCAAAGTCCTAGATGCTGCTGCTGATCTATGGACAATACTTTGGGCACTAAGACTGTAGCTTTAAGAGCACCTCTGCTGAGTTCTGATGACACCCTGTGCACTGAACTCTTTCTTAGAACTCTTTTGCATTAGTTGAATTAAAGTTTTTATCTATACCAGTCAAGAGGGGCTCTTGAGATCAGAAACTATGAATCTTTAAGTTGCAAGTGACAAGAATCCAGCTAACTACAGAATGTGGGGGAAAGGCAAGGAATGTTTTGGCTCAACCATTTGAAACAAAAACTCTAGAAATATCCAGGTTCAGACACAGCTCAATCCACATGTTCAAATGATATTGTCAGTACACATTTCTTTCCCTCTCTTAGCTCTGCTATATTTTGCTTGGCTTCTTTATTAGGAAGTGAAAGTGGTGAGCTTAGCAACCTCCTTTCCAGGTGATCACAGACTAATGACAAAGATAGGTTAAACAAACAATTACTAATCAAAGATATAAGCTACTAACAGATATGCTCAGGGTGCAATGAGACCTGAGGTGATAACGGACCTACTCAACCTGGAGAATTCAAGGAGGGTTGATGGTTTAGGTCTGGGAGAGGCCTTCCAGAAGAGGTGATGTCAAATCTAGGTCTTGCAGTATGACAACTAGATTTCTAGGGGAGGGCGCATCCAGGCATAAGTCACCCTAAATTCTCCCCTTAGCAACTTCATTAATAATGTATATCAATATCAGGAAAGCTAATCTGATATCCAGATAGCTGAGATTTTCAATGCCATGTATCAGGGGGTTTGGAAATATCTAAATGATCTGAGTAAGATAATGACATCTAAATGCTGGTAAGTTAACCGCCATGCAATCTTTCTTATTTTACAGGAGAGAAAATAATTTGAGGCCATGAAATCTGAAATGACCAAATGTTTCTTGACTCTTTTAAAGATATTAACAATTCCACTTCTCTATTCCCAAATACCCAGGTGCATGGAGTGATACTAATACAACCATAATTTCAGAGATCAATAAAATAACTGTTCCAAGGGAGACAAATTTCCTCCAAATCAGGATTTTTACAAGCAGGGACGCCTGGGTGGCTCAGTCGGTTTAGTGTCCGACTTCGGCTCGGGTCACGATCTTGCGGTTCGTGGGTTCGAGCCCTGCGTCGGGCCCTGTGCTGACAGCTAGCTCAGAGCCTGGAGCCTGCTTCGGATTCTGTGTCTCCCTCTCTCTCTCTGACCCTCCCCTGCTCATGCTGTCTCTCTCTCTCTCTCTCTCTCTCTCAAAAATAAATAAATTAGTTAAACATTAAAAAAAAGATTTTTACAAGCAAAGATGATTTCTAAGAAATATATCCATGTACGTGTTGAAAAGACTGCAAAAATGATAGCAGAAAGAAGTGTCATAAATTCATCTAGCAAATATTTCACGTATACATAGTATGGGGCAGGCACAGAGACAGGGGACCTGAAAGGGTTACAAATACAAATGGTCACCTCTGCCCTGTGACGGAAACCATTATTGAGAAATTACCTTCAGGGATATCAAAAAATCCCAATGTTAGTGTTTGGGATTACAAAGATTAATAGGATTGAGGTAAAGTTACATTATCAGCACATTAAATTTGTTTAATTCAAACATACCAGAGAACACTCAAACATCCATGCATACATGTGTAGGTACATCATACGAAGCAGCCACGCTCATACGGCTACACTTATTAACCCTGAATCCAGATTTTCTGGATGCAAATCCCACCTGCGTCGAGTGTTCACTGTATGCCATGTGATAAATCATTTAGCCTCTTCTGCCTTAATTCTCACATCTAAAACATAAAGACAATTAAGTACATCTGTTTTATAACAGGTGTAAAGATGAAAAGAGATCATGCATGCAATGTGTTTGTAACAGGCCCTAGAACACAGTAAGGGTCTCTAAGAATTTGCTCTCATAATGGTAGATGGCTCTCCCCTCCATTTCTAAGAATATATTCCTTCGAGTAAGGATGAGGTGGGCTAGGGAATCTGAATAAGCCTTTCTCAGCTCCAGCTCATCTCACTGTGTGAGGATATCAAGCCTTTCAGAGTACGTTCCTGTGGTACACAGATACATCACGCCCTTAAATGCAAACCACAGGGACCCAAGTCTTTTTTTTTTAAATGTTTATTTATTTTTGAGAAGGAGACAGGCAGAGCATGAGCAGGGGAGGGGCAGAGAGAGGGGGGACACAGAATCTGAAGCAGGCTCCAGGCCCCGAGCTGTCAGCACAGAGCCCGATGCGGGGCTCAAACCCACGAACCTTGAGATCATGACCTGAGCTGAAGTCGGACGCTCAACCGACTGAGCCACCCAGGCGCCCCAAGTCTTTTTGATTATACAGGATTTCTCCAATGAGGGCTCACTTTAAAACCTTACTACCTACAAGGTATATTCTAATATCTAGAGTTACACCCTAAAAAGTAGCGTGATGGGGCGCCTGGGTGGCTCAGTCGGTTAAGGATCCAACTTCGACTCAGGTCATGATCTCGCGGTTTGTGGGCGCGAGCCCCGCATCAGACTCTGTGCTGACAGCTCAGAGCCTGGAGCCTGCTTCCAATTCTGTGTCTCCCTCTCTCTCTGCCCCTCCTCCGCTCAAGCTCTGTCTCTCAAAAATGAATAAACATTAAATAATTAAAAAAAAAAGTAGCGTGATTACTGGAAAGACCACAGACCAGGAGTTGGATTCCTATATTTTTGTTCCAACTCAGCCACGGCCACCTTCTGTGATCTGGGTACATCACTCAACTCTGTCTCATTTTCTTATCCAATGAAATGAAGATAATATTAACCACTATTTTTCTCTTCTGGGGCTGTTGCCAAGATCAATTTAGTGTGAATGTGCTTTGAAAACAGAAGGAAATCAGAGATGAATAAAGGAAAGAAGGAAGAGAAGAGGAAGGGAGAGAAGGAACGAAAGCAATTGTTGTCCAGGGCAGGGTGACAAATGTTGATGGGTTGTTGGTAAACTGAGTTCTCACTGCCTTTGAAATAAACTCCAAACATGACTATTATGATGTAAAGAAAAGAACAATAATGTAGAAAGAACACTGTTAGGGGAAATTGCAAACCCTCTCCTCTGGGGTTTCCTGCCCTTGGAAGGTGCATCCATTGGTGGGATATTCCTGGCCTCCCTCCACTCTCACTGACTCTCCCCTCTTCCCACCATCCTGCACCCAAGAAGAATGGTAAGTTCGGAAGAAGAAGTAGGGCCTATGTCGCCTAGCCTCTTCCACTCTTCCTCATGGAAGCCTTGCTTTTCTCTGCTTCTAAAGCCTGTGGGGAGACATCTCTCCTGGTCCATAGTTCAAGGTCCATGTGAGTATGCAGGCTTCAGTGTAAGGAAGCCCAGTGGGCCTCACAGAAAGGCCCAGCCACTCACTTTTCTCTTTTGGAATAAAATGCCCCCAGCTAATGCACTTTCTGCTGTGCTCCCCCTGGGGCCAGAAACACCAGCCTGTAAAGGCTGCACACTTGGGAACAGGTAAGCCAGCTTCTTTCCCCTCTTGCCTGTTTAATAATTAGTATTAGTTAATACTATTGATTATATTATTATTCCTGGTCTTGGACATTAAATAACAGTAAGAATTGCCAGTATATTACATGGCATTTATAACATTAATAATAGCAAAAATATCACATTATAGTTATAAAATGTTTCCCATCTATTAACTTACTCAGATCTCCAGTAGCCTTATTAGGTGGTGGTCAGGCAAGTTATTATGATCCTCATTTTAGATGAGGAAACTGAAGTTCAGAGAAATGATCTTGAGAGCTAGACACAGCGCTAGAAGCTTGACCTTCAGACTCCTCTTTTAAATGTTCTTTTACAAATGACAGATCATTCCATCATCCCCTCCTGGACTGAACCAACCCCACCTCACCGTATGAACTACAGGAAAACCCACAAACGTGCTCTTAGATTATATAGTCCTAATTCACTGGACTTTTATAAGGATTACAGGATATTTTTCCACGTATAAATATACAGGATATTTATAAACTGAGAAGCAGTAGACAAATGTAAGACATTATTGTCCCATTGTTCTCATATCAGATGGCTCGTGTTCCTAAGACACATCGCAAGCCTTCACCATGCTGGTGGAGTTTGGGTTAACTGATCCATTGTTTGTCTGTGGATTTCACATTTGTCAAGTATGAGAGAAACCAGACTTCATGAAGCAATTAAGCGATCGTAAGCCAGGTCAGAGAAGATGTTTTGCTAGAAGCGATGGGAGCCAGACACATCCCGCTCTGTGTAAATTATACACGTATCTGCTTCAGAGATTATATCATAGCTCTTTGTTCCGCTTGCCCCTAACCCCATGGATTCCACTCCGCCTTGGGCCAATAGCTCTCACTTGTATCTTCCACAGTTTTAGCCAATATGGCAATTCCTCCTGCCTATTAAAGGAGTCTGGTCAACTTGACCTGGGCCAAGCAATTTATTTAATTTTATTTAAAGGTAGATCATTTGTTTTCCTCACTATGCAAGTCTAATTCACAGAAAGCCCTCAACAAGAAAAGGATTATACTCTACTAGGTTTGGAAAACTAAGACAACAAGCAAAAATAAGGTGTTACTGTGGAAAGGGCATGGTGTTTTGAATCAGGGAGACCAAGGCTCCATTCTCTGTTCTGCACTGTAAGAGATCTAAGTATGTTGTATAAGAGCTACTTTTTATGGAATATCTACATTATTCTTTTGCCTAATTTCACAATGTCCTCATTTAACTATGCATTCATTCAGTAAATATTTACTGAACAACTACTGTGTGGTAAGCACTGGACCAAAAGCACTGCACCTGGAACTTATAGTCCATTTGGGAAGACACACATTGAACAAGCAATTCTAAGTGTGAGGAGGACCAAGAGGGAGAAGTTCAGAGTTCTGTGTGACCATAAAATAGAGGTACCCGAACCAGCTGAACAGTCAGGAAAGACTCGGGGATGAGTAGAAAGTTAGCCGTGAAAGAAAAACGGGGTGGGGGAGGGACAGAGCGTCCAGGTGAAGAGAAAAAAAAATGTGAAAGTTATGGGATAGGAAAGAGTATGTGACCCATTTGAGGTCCTGAACAAAGCCCAGGATGGCAGAAGCACAGAAAAGAGGAAACATGGTGGGAGATAGGGCGGGAGAGGAAGACACAAAGCTTTGTTGAGCATATAAAATTTTTTATTTTTCTCTAGAGCCATAGAAGCTACAAAAAATTAAATGGGGGAGTTATAGGATTCGATTTGGGATGTAAAAAACTCCCTCCGGCTGTAAGCAGAGAATGGTTTTCAAGTAGGGTGGGCAGAAGAAGATTCAGGGAGACCAGAAGTGAGAAGATGGATCATGGATTGAAATGATAGGGATGGACAGAAGTGGACAGATTTGAAGAGTATTTGGTGCAGCAGGAACTGATTGAGGGTACAGAGAATGAGGAAGCTCTAGAGAAGAGACACAAATAATACCCAGGGATCAGACTTGATCAATCGTGTGACTAGTGGTTCCATTTACCAAGATAAGACACACTAGACAAGCAACAGGGTGTTTAGAGAGGGAGCAGGAGGGACTACGGACATGAGGAAAGAAATCTGAAGCTAAATTGAGAGTAACTTACCTAGCAAATTACCGCCTTGGGGGATGGCAGAGCTCAGATTTAATCAGATAGTAGAACTTCAAAGCCCTAAGAAGAGCCTGGGTGGCTCAGTCGGTTAAGTGTCCGACTTCGGCTCAGGTCATGATATCACGGTTTTTGAGTTCAAGCCCCAAGTTGGGCTTTGTGCTGATAGCTCAGAGTCTGGAGCCTGCTTCCCATTCTTGTCTCCCTCTCTCTCTGCCCCTCCCCAACTCGTGCTCTCTTTCTCCCTCAAAAATAAACATTAAAACAAAGTTTAAAAAAAAAAAAAAAAGTTCAAAGCCCTAGAGTTCTGCCATGATGTCCTGTTTCTCCTAAGCTCTCTGGGCTTCAGTTTCCTCATCTATAACATGGATGTAAATAATACCAGCCTTGTGGGTGACTATTAATGTTATGTATTTAAATTATGTTTTTCTAGGATGGGCTTTCTAACTACCTGGGGCTGCTTTAATAACTTCCCAACTTAATGACTCCCAGCCACCAACACAGAGAAACATATCCAAGAATATTTTTTTAAAAATGCAATTTTTGTGGAAAAGAGGGCAGCAGCATTTGTTGTGTACTTTCTTCCCTTCTGTATAGTAACCCTTTAATATATTTAACATTTTCTCTGTATATTTTCTGTAACTTGTCTCTGCAGTGAGACATTGGAAGGAACCACTTGTCTGCTTTGCATCTGTAAATGTACGTCATCACTGGAGAAAAAGCCATGCCACCATCAGCCCAGGGGACCAACTTCCACAATGACATGGGTTGTTTGCAGACACTTATGGGTAAAAATGTACGAGTAAAACTGACCTTGGATATTGTACCCCATGAATAGTTTATGCCATGTGAACGTTAGAAGTTTCACTGATTTAACCAACTGAGATCATCTGAGGTGACACAGCCTAGAATCGCCCATCAAAATATTAGATAATTTGTCAATGGGAAGTTTCCTCTAATTCCCGCCCACTCCTGGCCTATGCTAGCCAAACATTCCCACCAGGCTACTGTGATCTGAGCCAGGGGATTCGCTCCTGTCCTATCTCCTGGGAAAGGCACGAGAAGGGGATGCTTCCTCAGAATCTGATCCTAGAGATGCTGACACCAAAGTTGGCTAATTTTTAGACGGCTGCTTGGAGTTCTGCTCTCCATACCTTCTATGTGGTCTCTAATCCCTGACCTGGTGGCCCTTTACTTGGCCCTCACTTCCTTTTCTTCTCTTCTGTTCCTCAGCTGTGGACTGATAGCACCTTGCTCCACACAACCACCAGCTCCCTGTTCACCCAGGTGCCTGTTCCTTTCCTCTGCCTGTGTCTACTTATTTGCTTCCACAGCCTTGCCTTGCCCTGGCCCAGCACCCTGTCCTATTTCCACAGCATGTCACCGCCCACAGGCCCAACCTTACCTTAAAGCACTCCACAGGTTGTATTTTCCCCCCAAGGCTTCACATGATGACAACTGTTCTTTCCAAGATACAGAGTTACCTTTTCCGAGGTCTTCCCTGATCCTTCAGGTACTCCCAGGAGCCCTCAGGTGTCCCTATGCACACTTAACTCTACAGTGCTGTAAAGTCCCCTTTACAGGTCTGTCATCTCTACTGGGCTACTCGAGAGAAGTCTTGTTCCCCCCTTAATCCCCAAGGTCTACTAAAAAAGCTGGCAAGTAGGAGACACCTAATACAACTTTGTGAATGACACCCCTCACCTCTGTAGAGTTCCAGAATCTCTTCAAACAGCACAGCCTGTATTGTGTCATATCCTAATACATCGGACGGTATTATATCATACTATACTTTATGGAAGTCAGAGAAGTGAGTGGATGCCAACTGACACGATGAATTCAGTTATTTGTCCTTCACATATTATTCAGATTTTCAGGCACTCATCTATCCCATTTTGGTGGAAAGGAGTCAGTTAAAAGCTGCTGGAGGTAAGCAAAGTCTCTTCAAGCAGAAGAGTAGATGATTTTCCGAGCTTTGTCCCTATCTCCTCACTCCCACCCAAGGACAACCACTTCCCAGATCAGAGCAAACGGAACAAAAGTGATTACATTATCAAGTACATCAATCATTCTTCAACTTATCAAGTCCCAGGAACAGAGCTTATAGATCTCACTTCAGGTGAGAGGGAAGGAGCAGAGAGAGAAGGAAACCCACATGACACTTGGAGCATGGTAGGTTCTTAGTAATTGTGTATTCAACAAATGAATAATTAGATAACCCTAAAGTTTCTTTCACCTCCAATGTCACTGTAAGCAGGGAGAGTCCATCAGACACCTGAACTCATGCCCACTTTGGATAATCTCTGGGCAAGTGTCTGGCCAGTCCATGCCCTATACCTTTCTAGGGAGTCTGAGAGTAGCTAAGACTTGTCTTCCCAACTTAGCTCTGATTCTTGTCCATTTCTCTCTGTATTTCTATTTCTCTAATTTCCTCAAACAAAAGCCATTGGCTTTTTTCCTTTTCACTATACATACCTGGTTAGTTTAATTTTTTTTCCTACTTTTTAAAATCAGAGTAAGAAGCTTAACATGAGATCTACTGACTTAACAAAATTTTAAGTGTACAACACAGTACTGCGAATTCCAAACATGATGCAGGTCTCTAGAACTTGCTCTTCTTACAGAACTGAAAGTTTATACCCACTGAACAAATCTGAAGAAAGTTACGTAATATCATGCGGACTGTGTTAGGCTTAAGAATATAAGTCCCTTTTCCATCAGGTTTGCTAATTCCCTTTACCCTGGTTTCTCCAAGGACAATAGGAGTGTCAAGATCATTTTCCTGTCTGTCTCACTTGCTTATGATGAAAGTCATATGAGATTACACTTGGCTTTGCAAATATTATTACTACATATTTAAACACTCTGAAGTGCTCTAATGATAATGTGTTAGAAATATTTACATATTAGGAGGAATAATAGGATAGATCAAAAATCAAAAACTGGTGACTCCCGGGAACCACCAGCCACTAGAGGTGTTTTACTTGGCCTGCAGTGTATTTTTATGTGTTCGGGGCCTGCACTTAAAAAAATATTTGATATTTTCAAAGAAAAAAAACAGAATCCTAATTTCTCTTTAAAACTGAAGCTCTACGAACACAGAGCCTGTTTTCCCCAAGGGAAACATTTGGCTGGAGCTGAGTAACACCTGCCCGTTTGAATAAATCATGGTCTCTACAATTCACCACAGTCCCCGTCACACAGGTATGTGTACATGTACACATGTACGATTCGAATCCTGACGTTTCCATGTAGTACCTATGTAACTCTGGACAAGTAATTAACCCATCTGAAATTCTCTACCCTCTCACTTTTCATATGGACATAAAACTACTTAATATGTAGGGTTTGTGGATGTAGATACAGTGTTTCATACAGTGTCAGGCACATATTCATTAAAAGATGTCATATTATTTGAAAATGACAGTCATACTGGAAGAAAACTATAGCAAAAGGAAGACATCTCTAATGGTAGAAATTTAGACATTGCGGAAAAGACATTTTCAGGTAGAGCAATTTCAATGCAGAGGACTTGAATTTTATGGGAGACCACATAGCTGCTCCTAGAACTTCAATGATTAATATAAATAAATAATGGTCTCTCAGAATAGCCAGTCTGTCTTCAACAACTCTCAATTTTCAATCTGGGAATACAGTGGACCGTGCATTGCTCTTCTCAATCTTGCCAAGCCTTTATGCATATCGACCTTCAGGACCCAGCGTGCATGTCTACTTTCTGAGAAGTTCTTTCTTGCCACCCTCAGGTTAGATTAGCTGCCCCCTCCTCCATGCCTCCAAAGCACCTGAAATTTCTTTCTACCATTAATAACAATTATACAGAGCAGTAAATTTTCTTACTCAATATTGTAAGGCCCTCAGGGACAAGAATGATGCCTGTGGTGATTAATTCCATGTGTCAAATTAGCTGGGCCACAGGGCTCACACATGATCAAACATTTTTCTAGATGTTTCTGTGAAGGTATGTTTTAGAAGACATAATATTTGAGTAGACTTTGAGGAAAACAAATTACTCTCCATAATGTGGGTAGGCTTCGTGCAATCACAGATGAAGACCTTAAGAGAAAGAGACTCATGTCCCAAGCAGAAAAGAATTCTCCCTTGGACGTGGACTGCAAACCTTCGCCTGGGTCTCTAGCCCGCCAGCTCTCTGTTGACTTGGGACTTGCCAGCCTCCATAACCTCAAGAGCCAACTGCTTAAAATAAATCTCTCCCTATGTATACTGATACATCTTGTTGGTTCTGTTTCTCTGGAGAACCCTAACTAACACATGTCCTGTGAACCTTTGTCCCTCCTCCATCTGTGGTGAACAGCAGGCACTCAGGAATTATGGGGGGAGCAAGCAAATATACTGACATATGAACAAATTATGTTATTGACAGACTTTTAATTGCGTGAAAGGTTAGTTCTTGGAGTTCACCTCCAAGTTCTCTTCCAACTTTAAAAAAAAAAAAACTACGATGAGGGGCACCAGGGTGGCTCAGTTGGTCAAGTGCCGACTTTGGCTCAGGTCATGATCTCTCCTGGTTCACGAGTTCGAGCCCCATGTCGGACTCTATGCTGACAGCTCAGAGCCTGGACCCTGCTTCAGATTCTGTGTCTCCCTCTCTCTCTGCTCCTCCCCTGCTCGTGCGCTTTCTGTCTCTCAAAAATAAAGAAATGTGAAAAAAAATTTAATAAAAAATAAAAGTAAATTTAAAAAAACTACGATTCCATTTCGATTCACTTCAGGAAAGATCTTTTCTTCTCTCTGTGGAATCACAGAACATTTAGGCCACCTCATATTCTGCCTTGCATCATAGAGATACATCTCCCTCCTAAACTGAGAATTCCTTGAGGACAGAGAACTTCAATGTTTACCCTTCCTGTTCTGGTGCAGTACCTGATACTTGGTAGATATTCTGTGAGGAATTCAACTGACTTAGATTGGGTTGTACTGAATTATTCCTGAAGTCTGTCTCTATGTATTCCAAACAGGCCTTTCATACCTCTCAGGTCTACAATAAATAACGAGCTGTTTTGCTTATTTGTCATATTTTCTTAATTGTTTTAATGCATTATATTGATTTTTGCATAATGTCTTTAATAAAAATCCTTCTGAAGTCTCTCAATGCCAACCACCAGTAATAAATGTTAAAACAGATCAGGATCTATTTGGAGGTTATTTTTCTTTTAATTATAGTGATTAAGTTAGTGGGGAAAAAAAACCAGACTGCCTAAATAAAAATGTTCAAACTTAAAAAAATTAAATGGGCTCAATTAGTTTCCATTTGCTTAGGACATTACTATTTACAAAATGCTGCTCTATTTCAGTTGAAACGACCTGAGCTGCATCAGGTATCGCTGTTAACCTCATTCCATGAGTCAGAAAACTGAGATCCAGAGTTAGTAATTACTAACACTTAGATCATGTTTACTATGCGCTAGACACTGCTACATGTTTTAAATATGCGAATTCATTATTCTGTTTAAGAATCAGAAGAGATAGGTACTGTGGCTTTCCTCATTAAAGCTAGGGAAACTGAAGACAAAGAAACTAAGGCAAACTGTAACGGTTGATTTTACATGTCAACCTGACTGGACCCCAGGACCCCTGAAAATGTGGCTAAGTATTATATCTGGTGTGTCTATAAAGGTGTTTCTAGATGAGATGAGCATTTGAATCAACAGAGCAAAGCAGATTGCCCTGCCCAATATGGGTAGTTATCACGGAATCCGGTGAAGGCCTGAATAGGACAAAAAGGCAGGGGAAAGGAGAATTTGACTGTTTCTGCCTCACTACTTGAACTGGGACCCTAGTCTTCGCCTGCCCTTGGGCTGAGACTTATACCATCGGCTCCCATGGTTATCAGGCCTCCAGACTTGGGATGGACGACATCAGCAGATTTCCTGTACCTCCACCTTGCAGATGGCAGACCATGGGACATCTCTTAATAGGAAACATATCTTATTGGTTCTGTTCCTCTGGAGAACCCTGACTGATACACTATCTGAAGTCACACACTGACCAGCTTGGGGCCAGAACTAAAACCAGATTTGTTGAGACCAAAATCTCTACTTCCCTTGCACCAAGCTATTCCTAGATCACTCCGTCAAACATAAAACCATTACACAATGGTCTACAGCTGTCAATGGACTTGACTCGTGTTTTCCCTTTGACTAAATAGCTGGGAAGCATCAGGTCGGAGATCCCCTTCACTACTAAGTCATGTCAGAAATATAAAATACAAAGCCGATCTTCTTTTCCTCGCCATGTGTGGGGAAGGATTATTGTTTTTACAGCCACAGGTTGAGAGTCCTGAGCCCCAGTTGACACAGCAACATTGAAAAAGGGGAAGAGCAGAGGGAAATCAGTCTAAGGTTCTGAGCAAGAGGACACCAACCAACGTGTGGGCTCTGGCACTCTGTGCACCCAGGGCCTCGGTTATACTGGGGTCTGAAGAGCTTAACTTCAAATGACTTGGCAATTTTAATTGAAAGGCATGTTGGTCTTTTTGTTAAAAAATCCAAAAGGGGGAAAAAAAGGCATTAGGTTCAAGGAATATTCCATCTCAGTGAGACCATTGAAAGTCCAAAATATTTCCCAGCAAGGTGCATTTGTTCAGCTATTAATAACTTTATTATTTTTCCACTATGGCAAGAACCTAGCTGTTCCTCTAGTGGATATTCTCTTAGATGGAAAAAAGAAATCATTATCATTTCAAGCATCAAAAATCCTATTTTCCCTCAAATGAACAGAAAATGGAAGCAAAAACGCAGGCTTTGCTATGTGAAACATCCAAACTCAGTATATAAGCTTAGTCATGCCTCTGTTTTCCCACCTATAAAATTAAATTAAAAATTAGAAAAGACAAATTTTATAAAACTGCCCTTTCAATGGACCCTGGATAAGAATGATATAAAGTACTTAGAGTAAGTGACCTTTGTTAATTTTCAAGGTTCATTTTGACACTCAAATGAATATTAAAAATCTTTCATAATTAGAATCTTAATATAAAATGTCCCTGGCACTCAATGCCTAAGACATGGTTTTTGTTGCCATTCTCCCCCTGCTAGGAGGCAAGATTCACGAGCCCAGTGAGGTCACCACTAACCCCACAGAATGTAGAGGTCTGATGGATGAGCGCCCAGAGTGGAGCGCAGCCCTGCACAGCCTGCTACCATCCCCACCCACCCCTGGAAAAAAGCCCATGCAGCAAGGAAACCCCGAGTCTCATCAGTCAGGCACAGGGAGCCTGAGTGTCCCTTTCTGAATCATCTGCCCTTTTCCTCGCCTCCATGTTTCCATTTGCCCTCTGGTCCTCAGGCCTTTGGCTGGGGCTTCAGCTGGCTCATGTGTCAGGGCACCCCAGAAAGTCTACCTGACCCATGTGCAAGCTTCCTGAAGCAGCAGTCTCCTAACTCCATGAGCTGAAGGGGAAATCTTGGCCACAGAGTTTCAAGACAATGGGACAGTGTGACCCTGCTCATATGGGGGCTCCTGACCCAGCCCAAGCCACTCAGCTTCAGGACGCACCTGTGGCCTGGCTCCGTGGGGAGAGCACAGCCTCTACAGGGTTACAGACCCAGGGTTAATAACCCAATCACAGGGTTCTTGCAGCTGCAACGGTGGACGGGCCTGACGTCAGAAATGAAACAGACGGGGGGAAGCAGCACAGAAATGTCTTTAAAAGAAAAGGGGAGACAGGAAGAGAGAGCCTCCCACCCTTGAGTTCCACTGGCTGATTCTATTTCCAATTCTCCTCTCTACACCCCCACCTTTCTACCATGCCCGCCCTGAGCACAAGACCCACACCCACATCCCCTCCCCCAGATTCTGCCCCCTTCGACCGCCAGGCTGCTTCTCTCTGCCAGCAAACCTGGCATAAGACATGGCCACTTTACGTGACAGCTCCACACAGATGCCAGGTCTGGGCTTAGGGAGCATTGGCCCTAATAAGACCTGTTAGGAGGCAAAGAAGCTTGCTCAATTAAGGGATAACTTTTGTTCCAAGAAAGCCACCCTGGCAAAGCCCCAAGTGCTCCAAATCTCCCCACGGTCAGCTTTGATGCTCTGATTATCCTATTGTCAGATCAATAGCCCATCTGCTCCTTGGAGTCGTCTAAGCCATCCTGCGCTAAATTAAAACAGATAGGATCAATCCGCGGTTAATTTCTCCCAACCAAACAATTTATCTCTCTTTTGGATTCTCTTGCAAGGTGAATTATATAATCCTGACACACTATTAGGGCTCTCTGACCAAAGAAAGCCCTGCTACAATGCCTGCCTGCTCTCTTTATTAGCAGCTCCACTGTGTGACAAAGCTAGAGATTTATCGGAGGGTATTATGCAGACCTGGCTTGAACCTTGCAAAGCCTCTGCCAGGGCAGCCTGGAAGGGAAAAGGGATCTGAATTCCAGTGCGTGGTAATAATCTTGGGGGAGGAATTAAACCCAAATTTGATAAGCTGAGCATAAGCTTCTATTTCTGATCAATCCGCTGCCATCATTAGTGAGTACTATTTTCTCTTCAGGTAAAAATCAGGACACCTTCAAGCAAAATGTCAATGGAAACACAGGATTTACACTCAAGCTGAAACAAACTGGTGGTAAGCTATAGAAGAGTTAGAGGAGTATATATATTAATAGTAACAGGGATCATTAGCATAATATTACTGCTGGGCACTTACATATGCTAACCCATGTAATGCCAAATACTATGTAAACTGAGGCTTGTAAAGGGTAAGTGACCTCCAAGATCACAGAATGAGAAGGTGGCACACTCAGGACTTATCACCAGGAGGCATAAACAGAGAAAGATGTACTGGCTGTTAGAACACAGGTACCTCCTTGCAGGCCTTCAGGACCCGGGGTGCTCCGTGCTGCCCGTCAGGACACCGGGGTACCTCCGTGCTGGCCGGCAGAATGCTGGGATACCTACATGCCGGCCATTAGGATGTCGGGTCCTCGTGTGGGCATTTGAATGCCAGGATACCTCCGTGCTGGCCATTAGGATACCAGGTCCTCAGTGCTGGCCGTGAGGATCCCGGGGTACCTCTGTGCTGACCGTAAGGATGACGGGGCACATCCGTGCTGGCCGACAAGTTGCCGGGGTGCCTCTGTGCTGGCCATTCGGGTGCCAGGGTACTACGGTGCTGGCTCTCAGAATGCCAGGGTGCCTCCGTACTGGCCGTCAGGATGCTGGGGTGTCTCCATGCTGGCCAACAGGTTGCCAGGGTGCCTCCATTCTGGCCATTAGGGTGCCGGGGTGCCTCTGTTCTGGCCTTCAGGATCTGGGGCTCAACCATGCTGACCGTCAGGATGCCGGGGCCCCTCCGTGCTGGCTGTCAAGATGCTGGGGCGCCTCCTTGCTGGCCAATAGGGTGCTGGGGTGCCTCCGAGCTGGCCATCATGTTACCGGGGCGCCTCCGCGCTGCCCAATAGGTAGCCGGGAGGCTCCGTGCTGACTCTCAGATTGCCGAGGTACCTCCGTGCTGGCCGTCAGGATGCTGGGGTACCTCTGTGCTGGGTGTCAGGTTGCCAGGGTGCCTCCGTTCTGGACATTAGGGTGCCGGAGTGCCTCCGTTCTGGACATTAGGGTGCTGGGGTGCCTCTGGTCCGGCCCTCAGGATCCGGGGCTCCTCCGTGCTGGCCGTCAAGATGCCGGGGTGCCCCCTTACTGGCCAACAAGGTGCTGGGGTGCCTCTGTGCTGACCATTAGGATGTTGGGGTGGCCCTGTGCTGGCCGTCAGGTTACCGGGGCACCTCCGTGCTGGCCGACAGGGTGCCGGGGCGCCTCACTGGTAGCACTTACTGTCCCCCGGTGCCTCCGTGCTGGCTCCTAGGATGCCAGAGTACCTCTGTGCTGGCTGTTAGGATGCCAGGGTTCCTCCGTACTGGCCGTTAGGTTGCCGGGGCACCTCCGTGCTGACCGTCACAATGCCAGGGCACCTGTGTCCTGGTCGACAGGCTGCAGGGGTGCCTCCGTGCTCGTCGTTATGGTGCCGGGGGACCTCCGTGCTGGCCATCAGGATGCCTGGGCACATCCGTACGGGCCGTCAGAATGCCAGGATGCCTCAGTCATGGCCGACAGGCTGCCGAGGTACCTCCGAGCTGACCGTCAGGATCCGGGGCTCCTCCGTGCTGTTCCTCAGGATGCCAGGCCACCTCCGTACTGGCCGTCAGGTGCCGGGGCACCTCCAGGCTGACTGTCAAGATGCTGGGGTGCCTCTGTGCTGGCCACAGGGTGCCAGGGTGCCTCCATGCTGGTCGTCAGAATGCCAGGGTACCTCCGTGCTGGCCTCAGGATGCTGGGGTATCTCCGTGCTGGCCGTCAGGTTTCCAGAACCTCGGTGATGACCGTTAGGATGATGGGATACAACTGTGTTGGCCATCAGGATGTTGGGGTACCTCTGTGCTGGCCATCAGGATGCCAAGGCCCCTCCGTGTTGACCATCAAGATGCTGGGCAGTCTCTCTGCCGGCCATAGCGTGCTGGGTCTTCTCCGTACTGGCCGTCAGAAAGCCAGGGTACCTCTGTGCTGGCCGTCAGGATGCCGAGGCCCCTCCGTCCTGGCCAACAGGTTTCCAGTATCTTGTGGTGACCATTAGGATGCCGGCGTACCACCATACTGGCCATTAGGATATCAGGGTTCCTCTGTGCTGGCCTCAGGATGCCGGGCACCTCTGCGCTGACCGTCAAGATGCTGGGATGCCTCTGTGGAGGTCATAGGGTGCCAGGGAACCTCCGTCCTGGCCAACAGGTTTCCAGAACCTCCGTGGTGACCGTTAGCATGCCAGGGGTGCCTCCGTGCTGGCCGTCAGAATGCCAGGGTACCTCCGTGCTGGCGGTCAGGATGCCGGGGCCCCTCTGTCCTGGCCAACGGGTTCCCGGTACCTCCGTGATGACTGTTAGGATGCCGGGGCACCTACTTGCTGACAGTCAAGATGCTGGGGTTCCTCCGTGCTGTCCATAGGGTGCCGGGGTGCCTCCATGCTGGCCCTCAGAATGAGAGGGTACCATAATGCCAGGATACCTCCGTGCTGGCCGACAGGATGCCGGGACCCCTCCGTCCTGGCTGACAGATTTCCTGTACCTCCGTAGTGACCTTTAGCATGCCAGGGTACCTCTGTGCTGGTCGTCAGAATGCCAGGGTACCACCTTGCTGGCCATCAGGATGCAGGGCCCCTCCGTCCTGGCTGACAGGTTTCCAGTACCTCCATGGTGACCGTTAGCATGCCGGGGTAACTCCCTGCTGGCTGTTTGGATACCGGGCCTCTATGCTGGCTGTTAGAATACTGGGGTACCTCTGTGCTGGCTGTTAGAATACTGCGGTACCTCCATGCCGGCCGTTAGGATGTCCACGTACCTCTGTGCTGGCTTTTAGGGTGACAGGGTACCTCCGTGCTGGCTGTCAGGATGCCGGGGTGCCTCCGTGCTGGCTGTCAGGATACCGGGGTACCTCCGTGCTGGCTGTTAGGATACTGGGGTACCTCTGTGTTGGCTGTTAGAATACTGGGGTATTTCTGTGCTGGTTGATATATAGCAACTGTCCCAAGCCCCTGGGTGTTTCATCCATTTTAAGCCCCAAAGACTCACACGCACATAGCTTGCCAAGTCGGGATGCCTGGCCCTCAAGGCCAGGTACACCATGGAAACTGAAGGGTTAACCTGGCACATCAGTGGTGTCTCCAGGATGCTGTCCTATGGTTAGGGGCAATATCCATAACAGTTTTCAATATTTTGATTATTTCTGGTAACACCAGGATTTATCTCTGGGGATGCTAGACTTCCAAACTCAAGAGGAAACAAGACCAACAGGAGAGAGTCTAGAGGATGCCAAGGAAGAGACAGGGATGGATCTGGTAAAGCGTCCATAAAGCCAGTCTGGCCCACCAGGGGTTCTGTTTCAGTTGTCTGGGACAGGTGTCTGCAGTAGGGTGAGAATAATAAGAACTAATACCTGTTAATCACTGACCACATGGCTGGCACTGTTTGGGCACTTACCAATGTCAATTTATCTTCTTGAGAAAGATCTTATTGTAGTATCTGATGAAGAAGGGTAATTGAAGAGAGAAATGCAGACGAAGAAAGGTACTATTATCCAGATAGATAAAGAGACTAAGTGAGTTGCCCAATGTCACAGATTTAATAAGAATGGTGGCAAGATTCAAACCTGGGCTATTTCGTTCCAGTGACCAGGCTATCAGCCCATTCACCATATTGTTTTCCGGGAGGAGGAATGTAAGGAAAAGAAAGTCAGGCAAGTGAGTCATCTCAGGGACTTGTTTCTTGTGTCCGGCACCAAGGCTGCTTGCCCTAGACACAAGGATGTGTGCAGAGCAGTGGCCATCATGGGGAACTACACACCCAAGGAATTGGAACTTTATCTTTATCTATCTCTGACCAATCTGCCAATCTGATCCAGCATTAAGAAATACCCTTCACAACCATCTGGAGGGGCTAAAATAGCCTTATATCATCAACTTTAAAAAAGTTCAGCAGTGAAAAAAAAAAAAGGAGAAAGAAAGGAAGAACAGCATAGACTGAGCTCGTCGACCAGGACGAGAAAACAGCAGGACACCATAGCCTGTGAAATGGGACAATTCAAAGGTACTTTTGGGTGTATAGAGTTAACAGAATCAGTCAGGTCCAGTTGGGAAAACAGAACCACACTGTCATGTTCACAGAGAAAATGAATACGGAGAATTGTTTGAAAAGTCACAGGAGGACAAATCAAAAAATGGGAATGATTATGCAATGAACACATGGCACCAGGTAGCTGCATTAGGGCTGACTGCGGGAGAGAAGCTGGGGTTCTCAGAAGCCAGAAGCTCACAGAAGTGGGTGCAAGGAATGGGGACCCAGACCCTCGGGGGCGGGGGTACTGCCTGGCTGCTTCTCTGTCCCTTTAGGAGCTCATAGGAATGGCCCTACAGAACTGAATTTCAATCCTAAGAGGAAGGAGGCTGCCAGGCTTCCTCTGAGGAGCACCTTGAAACTGCAAAAATGTAGAAAGAAGAGGGTGCGGGGCTATGGTCAAGACTGCACTGACAGGAATAGCAACAACAGAAAGAACAAGTCCCTACTCCCTTCTCCGCCTTCTGAAACGAACAGGCAGCTGGCAGCATAGGAGACATGGAGTTTGCCAACTATAAGCCCTAGCTAGCTTCACAAAGCAGAATATGGAATTGTGGATTTGGAACTCAGAGACATAGCTTAAAATTCAGCATATACTTAGCCACCCGAAAGTAGTCTGCCATGCGAGGCTGCTGTTCCGAAAGCCAGTGTACCAGACAAAACGATAATATTGATGAGGGCTAACATTTATTGAGTACGTGGTCTACATAAAATGCTGTGCTATGCACATAACACAGAATAGTTAATTAAGCATCACTGTCCTAAGCACAGATACTATCAGGATTCTCACTTTATGGACAAGAAAACTGAGGTCAGTAATGTTTTCAAGGTCACTCAGAATTCAAGCCTTTAACTCTTAGCCTATATACTTAACTAGAAGCTAGTCTATTGTGCATTTGGTAGGACTGGAAATTGGTGCAGTTACTATGGAAAACAGTATGGAAGTCCCTCAAAAAATTAAAAATAGAACTATGGTATCATCCAACAATTCCACTTCTGGGAATATATGCAGAGGAAACAAAATTATATGTCAAAGGGATATGTGCACCTTCATGTTCACAGCAGCATTATTTACAATAGCCAACATATGGAAATGACCTAAGTGTCCAATAATGAATGAACAGATAGAGAAGTTGTACACACACACACACACACACACACACACACACACACACACACACACCACAGATAATCATTCAGCCATAAAACAGGAGGAAATCCTGCCATTTGCAAAATCACACATGGACCCTGAGGGCATGGTATCAAGTGAAATAAGTCAGACAGAGAAAGGCAAATACTGCATAATCTCACTTATAAGCTGAATCTCAAAAAAACCTCAGACTCATAGAAAAAAGATCACACACATAGGTGGTCACCAGAGGCAGGGGAGGGGAATTGGATGAAGGTAGTCAAAGGTACAAACTGCCAGTTATAAGATAAATAAGTACTAGGAATGTTACATACAACATGGTGACCCCTGAACACTGCTCTGTGGTATATGTGAGAGTTAATGAATTGAGTAAATCCTAAGAGTTTCCATCACAAAGAAACATTTTATTTCTCTTACTTTTCTGCTTCATCTATATGAGATGATACTAACTAAACTCACTATGGTAATCATTTCACAATATATGTAAGTCACATCATTATGCTGTATACCTTAGACTTACACAGTGTTGTGTATCGATTAAATCTCAATAAGACAGGAGGATGGAAAGCTTAGTTTAATTCACCTCTTCTAAGAAGTTTTTCCAAAGTGCCATTGCTCACTAGATTTAATTTCTTTCTCATCCATTTTCCTCCATATCCCCATTGTACGTTCCTGAGTCCCTTGCTTGTTGAATTTAGTGGAATAAAGTCAGCACAGTCTTTGATTGAAAACCCAGGTCCTCTGGCTGTCTCTCAAGTGATGTATATGCAGATGCATTGAGTAATATTTTTGAAGATCTTTATTTCATAAAACTTCTTCCTTGTCTCCATCTCTACTCACTATATTAAGTAATCTGAACTCTATATGGTATATGGGCAATGAACAAACATAATTAGTCTTGAAAATGTTCAAGAACCACCTGTATCCTACACTGGACATCAACAAAAGATGATCTTGGGTTCTCTAAACCCTTCTAACTGGGGTGCTCTCAGACAGACCTCAAGATGTGCCCAGTTATCTCAACCATAAAACAAGCAAAATATCTCAGATCAACTATATCTATCTAAACCCCAGGAGGGAAATACTATTTGACTTACTTTGCTATTTCTTTCTTTTACACATCATAAATCACAGATTGTCCTAAGATCATGACTAGGGGATTTGGGGGTAGGAGTGGCCAGCATCCGATCTGGCAATGGTATACACATTTACTACCACACACATGCTGCTGGTGACCCAGCTCAGCCTGTGGTTTATTTCCTGTCCTCTGGACACCACAGGCACATGTCCAACATGCCAGGTGAGCTGATCTCAGAACAAGCAGTAAAATTACCATGGGAAAACCAAGCCAATAGATCTCTACAACCCACAACCAATTTATTCAAGGTCACAGGGACCAATACATCATTTAGACAAGCCATTGACCTCCATGTACCTCAGTCTGACCTCTGGAACACAATGCCACTATTATTGATTATTGTTATGGTGAAAACCTAAGATAATCTTGGAATGAGGATCAGAAACCTTGAGTTCTAGGCCTGTATCCAAAACTACTCCATGACTCTGGGCAAGTCAAGTCCCATGTCTGAACTTTCCTATGCATAGAAATTAAATCCTCAAACTAGTTCTAATTATTTGTGTTTCTTTGATTCCAACACCATGGGGGATATAAACACAAATGTGAATGCCTTCATCCTTAAGAACAAAGGCATCCCTCATTGCTTTTGACACTGATAATGATGAAATCGTAGAATCTCAGAGCCTAAAGGAATTCTTATTCAGACAGTGACATAATCTAGGTTCCTCAAGCAGAAGTGTTCAACCCAAAGTCATACATAGGAGATTCTGGACTTCAAGTCAGCTCTTCAGGGTACCAATCGTGTGTTGTTTTCTCCACAATCACAGCTTCTTGGCACACACATCAGAGTCCAGTGATAATGCACTGTCATTCACCATTCCATTCTCATTTTTAAAAATGCCTGAAATTGTAGGGCAATAGATGAGCAATATTCATTTATTCAACAAATATTTATTAAGGGATGAATTGAATTCTGCTTTTAATATCAACAGCCAAAATTATAGCCAGTGCTCAATCAAAATCTGTATTTGGGGTCCTGACCATCAGCTTAGCTCTCTGTCTGTGGTTGTATTATCATTTGCTTGCAAAAGTTTGAATTATAATAGCCACAAGGAATGTGGGCCTTTTTGCTTCTGCCAGGATAATGTCCTTAGTGATACTGAAAAGGTAGTTAACTCATCCTATTTCCTTCAATCCGTGTCAAAATTCAATTCCAAAAATCTTTCAGAAACCTAAGCTAAGTAATGAGATCACATATTTGAAACTGAGAACAGCAGATTTGGCCTCATCCTTGGATGGAACCCCACCCCTTGTAGTAAGGATAGACTTGCCCAAGGAAGCAACTGCTCTGGGGAGGAAGAGCCCCCACTTAGCAGGTGCTAGAAAAGTCTGAGGCACTACACAGAAATGCCTGTCCTAATTTACTCCCTTCGCCCCAAGTCAGTTATCTCTGTATTCTTTTTCCAATTCCCAATTAAAAATCAATCATTCAACAAAATTTTTTTGAGTGCCTAATATGTGTCAAGCACTACTTCCAGTGCGAGAAACACTGTGGTGGGCCAAAGAGACTAGCTCCCACTCCACAGATCTTTGTGTTCTGGTATCGCCTCTGGGAAGTCTTAGGATGTACCACCTCTCATTAGAGCCAAGTTCATTTCTCTGCCCTTGGATCTCCTGGGGCACTGTTACTCACTTTGGACAGTCCTTTTCATATTGTATTTTCATTGAGTGTGCTGTGTCAGTCTCCCCTTCAAAATGTGGATCACCTCAAGGACAGGTACTAAGATTCGTTTTTCTCCATACCCTAACATAAAATCTGTTCCATAATAAGAACTCTGTCCTTGCCTTAAGTATCTAATTTATTTATCTTGATTTCAACTCTCCCTGCTGTGATGAGACCGGCCTACACCTCTGCCATCACCCCATGCTTCTTCACCTGTCAAGAAGAGCACCATGAAGCAGACAACAAGCTAATAGCAACTTTATCATCGTAGAAGCATCCAGTGCTTCACAGGTAATGGGGCCAACTCACATTCATAATTTCATGCCATCTTCTTGGATCACAGAGCCAATCGTACAGAGAGAAACATATAAGACCCAATGGAGACAGGAAGCTACCCTTCCACCAAGGTCATAAGTAGGTAGGGTCACTTCTCCCTCTCATTGGTTCTTATAGTAGCTTGTTTGCTCAGAGGACAACAGCATCACACAGCCTATGCCTTCTTAGAAGGTAGAAAGTGAAAATATCACTACTCTAGACACAGAAGCCAGCTGGGATTGGAGATGACCATTGGTGGAGAGAAAAGTGACAACCACTGGTGTCCAAAGTTTAGCAGAGGAGAACAGTGGAAAGCTTGACTAGCATGCACTACCCATTTCAGCCTCATGTTCCCATTTGGAAAAAGGAGAAGTTCAAGGGTTGACGCTGAGAACACTTAGGACAGATGAGTTATCCAAGAGGTTTCAAAGTCAAAATTGCATCTCATAAATATTGACATTATGGCTCACAAAAAACTCCTGATAGACTCTTGGTTATATCATTAAGGTATATGTTTTGTCCTTTATTTCAGATCATTCTAGCAAGGCTGCTGAAGAGGTATTCTGGCTCCAAGGAACAGTTCATGAGTTGTGTAACCTGGAAATGACAATAAAAGAAGGTAGAGATAGAGGTGCTAAATGCGAAACAACCCTGTAAGTTCGGTATTAATTGTCCCCACCACTTAGGAAGAGTGAAACGTGCAGGTGTTTGTATCTTGCCCAAGGGCACATAGCTGGTGAGAGACAAAGACGGCAGACAGACCCAGGCCAACTAAGGTCAGCTCTCACCCCCTTCTCCACCACATTCACCAACTTCAACAAACATTTATTAAGCGAGGCGTTTATGGAACTTTGAGCTGAAAAGAAAAAGAAAACCATGGCTATCCCTCCCTTCCTGAGGGGTTAATGCATCCCGGACATTAACTTACACCTCCCTAATAGATTAAACTCCCCAGGCATGGTCCTTCACAGGCAGAAAAAGATTGATACGATACATCCAAAAAATAAAAAAGGCTTCAATTGGCTGTCAGAACTTTAATTAAAACACTTATAGATAAACTTCACTGCAGCAAATTGTCTGTGCCACTATTACTATAGCAAGATGGATGTTCCCTGGGAAAACAGACAGAGAACTCTCCCCCGGACTAATGTGTAATTTCATAGCCATTGATTTTTTACTTTGAAAATTCTTCCCTGGCTCTTGGGAATTGGAACTTGTTCTGGGTGACCTGGCAGCAGTGTTACTTTTTCCCCCGCTTTTATGAAAGTGGAAGACTTATTTCCTAAGCCCATTCATATTTTCTCTTCATTGCTTTCAGTCAAACTGAGGTTGTACAGGATTGTTGAGGGCCATGGATGGAGCTTCTCAGAGCCAGGAGTGGAGAGAAAGGGCATGAGAGTAGGGAAAAGGAAAATGTACAGAAAAAAAAAAAAAAAAAACACCAGAAAATGAATAATGTGGGAGAAAACTGGGAAAGAGAAGGTCAAATATTTTTTATAATATTGTTATGAACATCTTAAAATAGACTCATTTGAATTACAATTTCAAGTAAAAAATTATTACAAATTAATTGGAAAAAAATCATGTATCTAATTCACTGAACAACACTACCTCAAGGTGATGGCTTGTGGGTGATTTTCTTGTTGAGAAAACCTGGTCTAGTCCAAGCCAGCATCACCTCTCAGCTGGGTTAGTGTCCTATATCATTATCTCACCTCCATATTTCTTCCCTCATGTCTGCTCCTCACCAGCAGCCAGAAGAGATCAGATCATGTCTCCACTTTGTGCAGACCTCTCTCCCGTGGTTTCCTACCTACCTAGGACAGAAGCAAAGCCATTCAGCAATTTGCTTCTGTGACCACATCACCCGTCATCAATCACTGGTGCCTGCTCAAGCTGCCCCAGCTGCCTGGTTACGCTGATGTCTCCTGGACAGGCCATGCACACACACCACTGAGAGGTTTGGGTTTGCTACCCTGTCCCCCAGATCTTCACTAAGTTTATTCTTATTTCCTCCAGACCTCTGCTCAAATGCCCCTCCACCAGAAAGTCCTCTCCTAGTCTCCCTATCTAAAGTATCACTCACTCTTCATATCATTCTTCTGCCTTGTATTCATATAACTTTAGTAACACACACGTGTGTGTGTGGATATGTGTGTCGTGTGCTTGTCTCTATATATACATGTTCTAGAGTTCCCTAGAGAAGCACAACTAATAGGATACATATGATAGATATTTGATGGATTAGATAAATAGATAGATGATAGATACATAGATACATAGATAGATGATAGATGGATGGATGGATGGATGGATAGATAGAGAGAGAGTGACTTTTAAGGAAGTGGCTCATGTGATTATGGGGGCTAACAAATCCAAAATCCATGGAGGAGCAGCCATATGCTATGCAAATCATATAATGTTGACAATACAACCAAGAGCAAACATGAAGAGAAATTAAAAAGCCACCCGTACCCTCTCATACACACACACACACACACACACACACACACACACACACAGAAGCACCCCAGCCTCACATAAGGTCTGGATTTCTACAGCACACCTCACTCAGGAAAAGCATCATTAAACCAGGGCTCTGAGTGTGCACTGCTGAGCAGAAACTCTAGAGCTTGTCTCGCTACCTCTGTACCTAGAACTATAAACATTTCTTCCGCTTTCTGCCTCCTAGCGAAGTCTTAACCTTAGGTCATGTACTGGATTTTTCTGAGCTACGATATCTTTGTCTGTAAATTAACAGTTATCATTCCTCCCTTTCGATGTTTCAATTTGATTGAAATCAAATACTGCATGTGCTTTACACAGGGTCTTGCACATAGTAGGGGCTCTAAATTTATGGAGCCCCAATTGTACCAGGCCTCTCGTGTCCCTGGGCACAGATGTGAGTGTGAGAGCAGTAAGAACTCTTCTCTCTCTCTATTGCCTTCCTCACTAATACCACACTTCAGCTCCATTCAAGATGTCACCAGTTAGGACTAAGAGATCCCAGCAGGTACCCCCAACTGCTCTTGAACAAGCTTGTCTGTGTGCACTGTGCTCCCACATCTCTGTGTCCTTTTACCCTTTGCAGATACCCTCATCTAGGCTGCTGAGCATGGAACTGACTAAGGAGACCTCCCCATCGCACACACTGCCAGTGCCTGGGACAGAGGGGTGACGTCCTCGACAAGTGTACTGCTTCCAAATGCTCCTGGAACTGCTAGTGGTCAAGGCACTGGCATTGTATACATGAGTTGATCACCAGGCTAAAAAAAAAAAAAAAAAAAAAAAAAAAAAGCCTCTACCCCACTCTGTTCACATTTCCTACCTCTTACTAGTTGAGAGTTTCAGACAGGTTATTTCATGTCTCATTTTCCTAACTGCAAAAATAGAGATGAAAACTACCCAACCCAGAGAGTAGGAATAAGTAAAAAAGGGTAAACACATGTCCTCAGCACACAGATGGTGCCCAATCTCTCTTGGTAACCTTTGCGTTTCTTACCTTCTTTTCCAGGAATGAGAAATCTGGACATTGAGCAAAGACACTTGTATCTTATGGTCTCACAGGGTGCCTTAAGAGAGGAGTCCCTTCTGCTTCTTCCTGGGGGCTCCTACGGACCGAATGTGCCATCTCAAAATTCATATACTGGAGCCCTAATCCCCAGTGGGATCATAGCTGGAGGTAGAGTCCTCAGGAGAGGGATTAATGCCCTTGTAAAAAAGACACAAAGATGATCTGTCTCTCAGCCACATTAGGGGACAGTAAAGGCAAGAAGCAGCCATCTGTAAATCAAAAAGAATTCTTGCCAGATCCCAACCACGCTAGTAGCCTGATCTCAGTCTCCCCAAACCCCAGACTGTAAGAAATAAATGTCTGTTTAATCTACTCAGTCTATGGCACTCTGTCATAGCACCCAGAGCTGACCAACACATACGTATCATCTTTCTCCTTTAGTCCACAAAAGAGGAGGGGGGAGGAAGAGGAAGGAAGGAAGGAAGGAAGGGAGGGAGGGAGGGAGGGAGGGAGGGAGAGAAAAAAGGGACTCTAACATGCTAAAATGAACAAAACAAAGCAAACGTCATGCTAATTGTTTTCTACCATCTGCACAATCGGCATGCCCAGAATTTCTGATCCTCAGTTCAGGCTCAAGGATGCCTCTGACAAAATGAGCCTTCTTCCGACTCACTAGGACTAAAACCATTAAGCCAGAGCTAGGCTGCTTTTGAAGTAGTTATACGTTAAAGTAAAGCTGGACCCTACCACACACTTAGACAGATGATTCAGCCCCTTGTCCAACTGTGAGTTTCACGGGTTGTCAAACAACCGTCTGCACATCGTAAACCCAGAGCGAAGTCATACTGAAACAGACTCAAAGGAGCCGGCCAAATGCACAGGGAGGACAGACACCAGCCCAGACACCACTGAGACTTGGTGTCATCAAGGAGCAACTGGATCATAACGATAACACCAATAATGGTATTGTTACCAGTCAGGCATAAGAAAATCCAAAGCACAGTCAAGTCACATGGCTAGCATGAGTACAAATAGAAGATACTGGCACAAACACTGACCCTGAAGTCCATGTCTTACCTCTTAGATAGAAGGGAGGAGACTAGAGAGAGAATTTAGGGGGTCTTGGAAAATAATTACATCCTTATTTGCATTCATCTCAAACTGAAATTTAGCATTTCTCTCAAGTTTAAATGTAAGCAACAAGTCACAGAACTATTAACAGTAACTACAACTGTCATCAATGGAAATCACAGGTATTTTTGTATCACATTGCAATTGTTGCAAATATCATGAAATGCCATTACCACTTCAAAATTATGGTAGTTATTAAATTTCTGCTAGGTCTTATAATTTTATGTGTGCATAAAGAACTCCACATATTACTATACCACAAATGCTTTTTTTATTATTATTGTATTTAAATATAATCGGTATATTCTGAATTTTACAATGCATTATTGAATATGATACATATATACTATATTATTTCACATTTATTATCACAACAGATATTATTTGAAACATTTAAAAGTATTATCTCAAAAGAAGCTCATAGGCTTCACCTGACGAGCAAAAAGATCCATAGGACAAAATAGTTTAGAACATCTGGAGTACAGAGCAGGTTTACAGGAAAGATAGCTGGGAAAAGACACACTGGTTAGGGAAAAACATGGAAAAGCTGGGTAATAGGAGGCCAGAGGTATGTCTGTCTGTAGGTAGCAACAAATGAAAGGCTTTTGTGGGTATTATTAACACTGTCCTCAAATTTCTTTTTAAATTATTTTCATGTTTATTTTTGAGAGAGAGACAAGAGTGTGAGCTGGGGAGGGGCAGTGAGAGAGGAAGACACAGAATCTGAAGCAGGCTCCAGGCTCCAGGCTCCAAGATGTCAGCACAGAGCCCAATGTTGGGATCGAATCCATGGACTGCGAGATCATGAAGTGAGCCAAAGTTGGATGCTTAACCGATTGAGCCACGCAGGCACCCTTGTCTTCAAATTTTTAGTTAGATTATGGTATAAAGATAATATAGAATGTTTTCTTGTTGAGCCCAAGCCTAGATAATGTGAGCTTATTTGCTGTCCATTCAGCAATCTGCAGCTGATGCTTAGAATTCTAAATTTGCAAAAATTCTCCAGTTTCGGCCCATTTTATCCCCCAGGTGGTATCCAGGCTTCCAGTACCTCTTGTGTCTGTGACCAGTCTAACTAAATTACTAGGGTCTTTTTATTGATAGATTTCAATTAGGATATTTGTGTTCCATAATTGCTTAATGTTTTAACTTCCTCCACAATCATTAGAATCTTAACTGAGGTCTTCAAGTGCCTTAAAGCAAGGGACAAAATCTCAAATGCTGGGGCGCCTGGGTGGCTCAGTCGGTTAAGCCTCCAACTTCAGCTCAGGCCATGATCTTATGGTTCCTGAGTTCGATACCTGCATCGGACTCTGTGCTGACAGCTTGGAGCCTGGAGCCTGATTCGGATTCTGTGTCTCCCTCTGTCTCTGCCCCTCCCCCACTCACGCTCTCTCTCTCTCTCTCTCTCTCTCTCTCTCTCTCTCTTTTTCTCTCCAAATAAACACTAAAAATAAATAAAAATCTCAAATACTCTCATGGGCTAAGCAGATGATGTGAGTGTGTGAGGATGAAACCAACTGGCTTGGGACCCTCTGACATACTGCAATGTACTCTGGGGTTTGCCAAAGTCCTTGCTCCATTCTACCCATTTTCTTCTTGACACTGAGTTTGTGTGTTGCTATACTGGAATGATGACCAGCATTTCTAGAGCTTCCAATCTTCCAGGAGAAACCAGAATCCTAGAATTCTATATAATATATCCTGGTTCTTAAATGCTGTGAGTCAGCCAGTACCCGAGCTGCCAAACTCCTGCTTAATACTGCATGTTTGATGAGGACATTTCTTTTTTTTTTTATTTTTTTAATGTTTATCTATTTTTGAGAGACAGAGTGCAAGTGGGGGAGGGGCAGATAGAGAAGGAGACACAGAATCCGAAGCAGGCTCCAGGCTCCAAGCTGTCAGCACAGAGCCGGAGGCAGGGCTTGAACTCACGAACTATGAGATCATGACCTGAGCTAAAGTGGGTCGCTAAAGCGACGGAGCCACCCAGGCGCCCCCTGATGAGAACATTTCTAACATGAGGGCAGATTATTGTGATGGTGGCTTCCCCAGATCCCCGTTGGGTCCAATATCTGAATGTCATCTGACAAAGGTCTTTCATATGTGCGATCACATCTGCCCTTAAAGAACTAGAGCCGGGGTTAGAGGCTCCACAATACAGATTAACCAGGGAGGCTCAGAGAGGTTACCTGGTGAATCCAACATCACAGAACTGGAGGGGAGCTAGGCTGGTCCACACGTTAGGTTTGGATGGCCTTGCCACCCTGGGTTAAGCTGGCCATTCCTAGCGGCCGACTCTCTCACTGGGATATATTTAAATAGCTTTAAACAGAAGCTTGGCAACATACAATTTTGGCAACTTGTCCAACTGCTTCAACTGCCTCTAGTATTTTATGTTCTAATCAATTGGTTTCATGCTTTTTAAATGTTCGTATATATCCTGGTGTGCAGTGATCTGAAAGGCATCATGAAACAACTTTGATTTTTCCATTTGTTCAAAGATTTTAACAGGTTGATCACATCAGCAGTGAGCTATGGGTCCCTCCCCCCTCTCCTCCTTTGCAGAAATATTACCGCAACTAGCTGGTCTCTCTGGAAATAGCCACTTGCTGCAGCGATAAATCTTAGGTTCACTATGTAACCCCTGATGTGTTTCCCATTTTCCCACCAAATTCTACTGTCCAAATTTGGAGTCCCAACTTGACCACAAGCAGATACAATTTCACTTTGTGGGATTTTCCCAGCTTTTCCTTGCATTATGGCTGCAAAGCTTGTAACACCAGCTGTGGCTGAGCCAGCCCTCCAAAAAAGGCAATTGTGCTCCTTGATGGAATCATGAAGCCCGGTGCGGCTGCCAGCATGGCTCCTTGAACGGCCTTTTCAGGATTCTGGGGAAGCTTCCAGCCTTTCCTCCCACTCTACCAGTTAATGATGTGGGGCCCTCAAACAGCTCAGAATCCTTTAAAAGACCTAAGAAAGGAAGGGGGGGAAAACAATGCACACTCTTCCCCGTTTTCTGGGACTCCATTTTTATTTACTTTATCACTAAGACGCTACATTCTTTCATTTATTTGTTTAATCAGTATGCCTTTATCATTCCCCAACCGTGTCTCAAGCATTTACGCTGGGGGTGGGAGAGGACGTGCTGCAGAAGACAGGCTGCTGTTTCTGCAGAGACGCATCAAATGATGAGGGAAGCATCTGCGGGATCCTAATAATGCCAGTCCACCTTCCTTCAGCCAAAGTGCTTGAGGCCAGAAGAGTTTCAGAATTCAGAAATTCTCAGGTCTTAGAGGCATGATGTGATATGTGCATGTGTTTGTTTGTGTGTATATTACACGTGTGTGTGTGTGTGTTCCCTTACCAAATCTAACTGGTATAAAACTCAAAAATAGCCTCATATCAGCTCAGGTCAGATTTTTGCCCCCAAATTCATTTGGCACCAAACTTTAAATTTCAGAGCCTTTTGGGGTTAGGAATTGCAGATCCAAGACCATGGGACTTGAATGGTGGTCATTTACTGAGCACCTACTATGTCCCACAAAACACACATGTCTGATTCCATCTTAACCCCCCAAACAGCCCTGCTTGGATTGTTACTGAACACCCTATCTGATAAACGTTCACACAGACCACCTTAAATGAACCTGGTAATACTGTGGCAGGAGGCTGTTCTCTCTACTTTAAGGAAAGAAATCTGTGGTTCATGGAGATCAAGTGACTCTCATAAGGTTGTGAAACAATGGCCTGAGACCCTCGTCCCACATACCAAAAGCTGTGCTGTTTCCATGATGCAAAACTGCTGCATTACTTGGCAGCCACTCTGATCCCCCAAATGCCCTTCCTGACCTCTCCAAAGCCCAAACCCCGAGTTTCCTGAGAGGCCTGCACAACATGAAGCTGGTAAGTCCTGCTCCACGGGCCTGTTCCCAGTGACACACCCATCTTGATGGTCCTTGGTTTTCCCTCTGTGCCTCAACTGCAAAAAGTTTTGGAATCTGACCTCTCTGGGGTTGAATTTCATTCCTGACCTGACTTGAGCTTGGGAAAATCACTAACACTCTGTGAGAGTGTTTTCTCCTTCTTAAAATGGAAAACTAAAAAGTTCACATTTATTGGAGTTACTATGGGGATAAAAAGTTAATTTGCATAAGGTATCTGGAACATAGAAGGCTTGACAAAGGGTAGCTATTACTATTGTAATTATTATTGCTTTTGTTATCATTCTTATTGTAAAGTTATCACTTGAACACATCCTATGTCCTAGGTAGTATATAAAGTGAATTAGATGTGCTCATGGAGAGAAATCTATTCTACTCTAAGTACCTGGCAAGCTAACAGTCTTTTATGCTGATCATATGATCCACAATACTGTGACCAAAGCTGACTGACCCAAGAATAGGTACTTGACCCATGAACTATCACCCATGAACCTATAGTCATCTATTAGTGGCTTCTGACGTCTACATTCTCTTGGTACAAAGCAGTTGCCCAAAAGGGATAATGACGATTTATTGATCCCATCAGAAAGTCTTTTTAAAGAAAGCCTGGATGTGAAATACATCAAAGAAAGAGCAACTGGTCATGAGATCTGAAGCCAAAGTACAGACTAGACAGGAAGCAAAAGGTATTTGGGCCACAAAGCTGGGATCTGTAAGGGAGGAGAAGATAAATATAAGAGGCTTAGGAGAAGCAACAAGTGCATCTGTAACACCAGGAGCATACACAGAGAGAACGCATTGCCGTTGAGTTGCCAAAATGCCAGAGCAGGGACTTGAACCAGGACCCCCTGAACGCAGTCAAGTCATAGAAATGAGGGGTAGGGGCCTGCGGAGGCCAGTGTCAGAGTAGAGAGCATGTAGCCCTTCCAAAAGGGGCAGCTGCTAATACACTTTAGACAAATAGTACAATGTGGGAACATGGGCCAAAGATGTCAGGTCTCCTGACTTTTCAAGAGAAGACAGAAATCCAGATATCCTTGGGAATATTCCAGTGCTTTAGTGTTGAAAACTAATTCAAATTTTTAAGGACCGTTCAGGCACACACACACACACACACACACACACACACACACACTGTTAGGTTAGGTTTAGTCTTTAGGCCTTCAATTTGAGAATACTGCCTTATATTGCTAATTGTAAAGGAAGGGAGATTTTTAGTGCAATATCCAAACTCTCTTCTCTAAGCAATGGGGACAGGAAAGGAGAACAAAATGCTATCACCCCTATGAGAAAGTATCCCAGAAACTGCCATTTAAAGGTAATTTCTAAAAACAGAATTCAAACGAATCTCTCATTAAATGATCAAAACCATTTTATAAATCCAAAGGAAAATCAGATGTATGTTTCTGGCCAAGGTAGAGTAACAGGGACCAGATTTACCCTCCCACCTGAAACACCTAAAACACCAACATACATACAAAACAGCATTTTCTGAGATGTTGAACATAAGGCGATGAAGGACAGTGATCTGTGAGAGAATGCAAGTTAATGAGGCCAGCCCTGCAAGTGTCCTAAATCACTGCCTGGAGTTTCCAGCCACCGCACAGGGAGGGGAAGACCTGGGGAGCCTGGTGGTCTCACTGAATCAAGACAATGAAGCTGAGAATGTGGGCAAACCAAAAGGGCAGGAGTTGGCAAACAGAGGACAGGAGAAGAGAGAGTGGCATGGACAGGCTCCCCGAATCTTCAGCTGGGTACTCACTCATCAGCACATGGGTGTGAGGAGAGGAATCATTCCCCACAGCTGACAAGGAGCCAGGAACAATTCTTTTTCCCAATAGCCAGAATGGAAAATCTCATATTTCATGGAGTATTGGGTAAAATATTTGGAATAGCTTTGCCTCAGTAATGGGGAACAACAGCCTGAGATAAAATGGTTCTGTATGTTGTGTAATGAAACTCAAAAGCAAAACCCAAAAAGATCAAATAATTTGTTACATTGTGACAAATGTGTACACCTGTGAAAGCATCACCACAATCAAGGTAAGAGCCGTGACCATCACCCTCAAAAGGTCCTGCATTCTGTTTCACAGAGCCTCTATCCCCCCGCTCTGCACTCTCTGCACCCCCTGCCCCAACCCCCAGGCAAACGGATGCGATTCCTCCTCACCATAGATGGGTCTGCACTTCTCCGAACTTGGTAGATACAGACTCAACACTATGTACCTGCTTCTTTTGCTCAGCATAGTGATTTTGAGATGCACTTATGTTACTGCATATGCCAACTATTCATCGGTGTTCTGCTAGAAAGCAAAGGTCAGAGAGAGGCAAAGAGGCTATGCGAGCATACAGGTGTGTAAGAGCAGCAACTCGTTCAAAGGGAATGAACATCTTATTTCCTCAAAGCTGGAAGTGAGAGTGGGTGATGTTCAGAAAGCCAGGAAGCCGTGAGGTTGAAGGGCACGGGACCAGAGCCACCCTCCAAGGAGCTAGGAGGGAAGAACTCGGATCAACAAGCATTTATACATAATTCCGTTTTGCGCTGATCCAGACACACGGTCCTTTGTTACTCAGTCTGGGACCCAGTTGCAAGAAAATGTCACCGCCCGTCTCTGACTGTTACTTAATAACAACTAGAGAAACGGGATAAAAATGATTCTAAGGTTGTGCAGAGATGGAGAGTGAAGTGTTTTAGCAGTGAGTATTAGAGGCATGAGACAGAATGACAGTATGCCTCATGCACACTGGCCATTCCTATTTTAAAGCATTCTCCAGTTAGAGGCCCGAAAAAACCTCCGGACAGTCCCTTGCCATCCTGAATCCATTATTTCCCCTTTTCGGAACAGGACCTTTCTTTGATGGTCTTCTCAATCTCTATCATTCTAGGAGACACATCTTGCTCTACCTAGGAGGAAGGCAATTTGGTGTTCAGGTTTGTCTCTAACAGATGCTTCCTTTATGCCATTTCACCTAGTTGTCCTCAGTTTCCTCACCTACTCCAGGACATTAGGCACTGAATGTTTCTGCCCTTCCAAAATTCATTCCTCGGAGCCATACCCCCCATTGTGATGGTATTTGGAGGTGGAATCCGTGGGAGGGAATTGGGCTTAGATGAGGTCATGAGGGTGGGGCCCCCATAATGGAATGAGTGTCCTTATAAGAAAAGGAAGAGACGTCCAAATGCTCTCTCCTGCTCACTCTCATCTTCCACGTGGCACTGGTTTCTTTCCTTCTCTCTCTGTCTCTCTCTGTCTCTCTCTCTCTCTCTCTGAATCATGTGAGGGAACAGGAAGTATGCAACAATTAGCAACCCAGAAAAGGGAATCACCCGGAACCATTTCTGCCAGCACCTTGATCATGGACTTCCCAGGCTCCTGAACTGTGAAACTAAGTGTTCATTGTTGAAGCCCCACCCCACCCTGTTGTGGTGTTTTGTTACAGCAGTCTGAGCTAAGACACATAGGACATAGGCATGTTAACCTAGAAGATCTGAACATGGTAACAAATAAATACGACTATTATTACCCCAGCACGTTACCCTATAGCAGACTTCCTATAAATCTGAGAACATAATAAAAATTTTTTAATTCAGGAATTCAATCAATTCACGTTTCTAAATGAACAGTTATTTTCCATATTCACTTACTCCTCATATGTATGGATTTTGTTTGGTACAAAGTCATTAAGCACTTTGCAAGGAGAAGAAAAAATTGCTTTTGACCTTTGGGGAATGCAATTTAGGGTTTATTGTTTGGAAAGCCCCAGGTAAATAATGATTATATAGCAATAAATTGTGTAATTGCATTTAATCTGTGCCTGGAGGCTAGCACGCACTACAAATCAGTACCTTCCAAATAGAAGACTGGTTCTGGGAGGCAGCAGGAACCAGCGAGTACAAGGACAGCTTTCAGTGCAGCAAGCATGGTCTCCAGAGTTCGAGACAGTGTGGAGACAACAGGTTTGCTCCAATTCCAATCACTACCATTCAAGTGATGAGGAAGATCAGGACAAATTACTAGAGGTAGGGAAAACTGTCTAGGATAGACGGTCTTAGGATTCTGAATGCTGCTATTTGGCTAAGAGAAGGCGAAGAGCTGGCTTCTCAAATGTGTCCCCATATCCAGCCAGTAGAATGGGTTGGGAAAAGCCACAGAGGAAGAGGAATGAAGTTACTAGTGGAGGATCTATTCTGACCCAGTGGCAGGTGTGACCTTGAATGAGGGATTGCCCTTTTCTGGGTTTGGGACAGGACTACACAGTGACTAAGATATGAGCACCAGAGTTGGACCTGGTGCTTTTCATCCCAGACCTGGCACATCCTCCCTCCTGGACCTTGAGTTTACCAGCTCTGAGTCTGTGTGTAATACGGGGCCAGGCACGTGACCTTCCTCATAGGGTTGTGTGAAATTCATGAAATGATACACAGAAGGCCCTATGTGGTCAATAATAACAATAAAACCCCATTTACATCAGAAGTGACATTTTTAACATAAATGTGCTTTTCAGAAAACGGAAATACAGTCTTTCCCCTTAACAATAATTTTTATGAAAACCTCCATGAAAATCTTTTCAAACTGACCATATGCTTCCCTGCATACTGAAACAGGGTAAGAAAAACAACATATTTGAAATAACATGAGGCTCTGACCCGGCTTTACTACTCAGTAGCTGGGAAACCCGTCAGCAAGTCATGGGATATGTGCGTGCAGCAATTTGCTGGCATAATTTAAAAACGCACATGTCACCAGGCTGAAGGACAAAATATATGTGATAAGTGCTCACAAACTCACTCACTGAAAATGAATTTTTGTTTGGTTTTCTTGAGGTTTCAAGATCATCATTGTGGACACGGATTATTCTGCCATAATGTGATGAAAGTTGAGCCCCCAGAGGGGCAAATGTAAAAAAGCACCAGTCACACAATGGCCATCCTCTTGGGAACCAGATGTCTGTTGCAACTAACACAGTGTTTTCCCTAAACTCATTGCCCAGGAAATATTTATTAATATTTGAAATATTAGATAAATTAATCATGCATTCTAATAACAGTGACTGTAGTCTCTTATAAAGATAATGATGTACTAGTAATGAAAAATATAAGCCATGCCAAACATGCATAAAGAAATGTCTTAGTTCGGGCTACTATAAAAATACCATAAACTGGGTGCGTTAAACAGCAGAACTTTACTTCTTACAGCTCTGGAGGCTGAAAGTCTGAGCTCAGGGTGCTGGCACAGTCAGGTTCTAAAGACTGCTCTCTTCCTGGTTCACAGACTGCTGTTTTCTCTCTGTGTCCTCACATAGTAGTGACAGAAAGGGCTGACTCTCTTCCTTTTCTCATATGAACCCTAATCTCATTACAGGGTGCCACGCATGACCTAATCACCTCACAAAGGCCCCCCATCTCCAAATCCATTGATTGGGAGTTAGGATCTCAACATAAGAATGTGGGAGAGGGTGGTGGAGACATACTCAGTGGAAGAAAGGAGTAAGAAAAAAATTACCCCACATCACATCACCTAGAAATAAGCATTACCACCACCTGATGGAAAACAACCCAGTCCTCAACCTACTATACATGATTAGAAAGGGATAAAAGAAAAAAAGTAAAGATGCTAGATAGCTCATGGATACACAGATATATTGATAGAATGTTTAAAAAAACAACAGGTTCATAATATAAGTGCTATTCTGAATAAAAGTGTTATGTTTAATTTCATCTGAATTTAATTTAAAAAAATGAACCTAAGGAAATATGGAAATAAATTCCTAAACTAAATATTTCTTACCTGGAAGGTTTGTTAATTCATGAGAGATTCCTCAAAAGCTAAAGAAATAAAAGATTACAAAAATATACTTTAAGAAGCCCTTCGAAATCAAACATTCAACATTATGCTGTACTCTTGGTTTCACTGAGGATTAGCATAGTTACCTTGTTTCATACCTCCTACCCCCACTTCCTTCCCACATTTTAGTAACTACCTTACTATTTTTAACTCATCAGAGTTTGGAGAATTTGCATTTTATCCTAAAACCATTATATGATTTTAACTGTACATCAGAATGCATACAACCAGTATCTATTGAGCACCTACCATGTGCCAGGTGCTGTTCAAGGTGCTAAGTACATAGTGGTAAATAAAACTGAGTCCCTGCTCTCATGGAGCTCAGAGCAAGAGACATATAATAAACAACATCGTGTGTCTATCCGCATGCACACATAGAGGAAATATGTGGGTTGTGATAAATGTTATGAATAAAAAGAAAGTGGGTGAAGGAGGCGGAGAGCAAGAGTGTCAGAGTAGGGCATGATATTTTACAAAGTGTGTTCTAGTGATTTTAAGAACTTTCTAGAAAGCAGGAACAGTAAGTGCATAGCCAGCTTTTTATAGGGGTTTCTTGATTCCTGGAATCTTTGGTTTGGTTCGGTTTTCAAGAAGAAACTGACTCTTGATTGAGTCTTTTCAAGAAGTAGTCATTGGTGTTGTATTCTGGAAGCTCCCAAATGCCTGAGGAAGTCGGCCTCTTGCATCATTACTTAGAAGGCAAACCAGCTGATGATAAACAACCAGCTCACCATTCCTTTCCTCAGAACTTGATTGACCCTGCACCACTCACCATCTTCTGGTATTGCCTGCTGCTGTGGTAACATCATGTCAGAGGACAAAGAGCCCCTGGAGATAGAACGATTGGTAGAAAACTCTCATGTCATCCCAGGTAAAAGGGAGTGCAGGTGGAAACACGCAATAGCAATGGAAGGGCAAAGTGGGAGAGGTGCTGCATGACTTGGGACCAGTCTTGGGACCAGAGATGGGACTACATTTCTATGGCTTTGTCGACCTGGTGGCGTTGGATCAGGAAGATCTAAAGTAGGATCCCAGCTTTTGGAATCTCAGAAATGTAGGTTCCAATCCCATATCTGCCACTTGCTACCTTGAGATAGTCACTTTACCTTTCTGAGACTCAGTTTGCCAATCTGTACATTGGAAATAATAATAATTACCTTGGCAAGGTCTCTGTAAGGATGAGAGGCAATGTATATGAAGTCTCTGGGTAAGTGCCAAGTGCCAGTCCCTCAGTACATAGTAAATAACAACAGCAACTGTGTCCATTGTACACACTTGACTGCCCCACCAAGTTGTGAGGGCCAAATAATGTATATAAACACAATAAAGGGATGCACTCATAACATATACTATCTATATCTCTTATCTGCCTCTATGTGTGTGCATATATTAGAAAAATATACATACAAGGTAACATATGCATACGAAAAGAAAGACATCAGCATACTTAGCAAGATTCCTGACCAAAGCTACATTAAATGCTGACATACTGCCTGGAGAAGACATATATATTGCAGAGACTGTCTCTGCAAATGTCAATATAACCCATATTAAAGTTCTATTGAGGAGCTTAAATATTAATTTACTTTTATTTATGAAAAACTGCTTGCAAAGCAGTAACTCCAAAAAGGTAAGCTCCTTCCTGAAATCTAATACAGAATAGATGAATTCACATAGCTGACCGAAGGGAAGTGCCCAACTCAACTGATGAAAATAGCACTTAACCAACCTGGTGATCCATCAAAATATGGTCCTACCATTAAAACAGCCATTGCTGTCCTATTGAAGTCATTATGGTTGTTTCATCCTGGACTGTTTTGTCTTATCTTCTCTGTATTAATAAACCAAATATCAGTTATGACCAAGCAGGGCAGATGGACAGAATCTGATAAGTTTACATCAAACTGACAAGTCCTTGGTCCCCAGTATCTATCTCATCTATTTTCATTTCCTTTGCCTTCTAATTTTTTGGGCTTTTTTGCTTTTTTTAATTGGTAAGAAGATTCGAGGCTCCTCAGAGCACACTTGAGTCTTCAATGATGTCAGAATGGCAACCTGAGGAAAAAGTTCCCTCAATGGAATTAAAATGTTGGTTGAGTGGTTTATAACCACCTAGGTTTCTTGGAAACCAGTTTGGTTCACCAGTTAACATGCTAATAAAATTGTTGCATCAGGAAAATTCTAGGAGGACCTGGATCTTCAAGTTCAGGGTGACAGGAGCATATAACTAGAAATCTGACAGGCTGAGTGTGTTATGTCAAAAGGGTGAGGGGGAAAGAGACTGATGTCTCCCCAGAGAAGGAGATGTAGGTGCACACACACTTTTGACCTGGAAGAACCACAAGGACCATCTAGACCGAGCTGAGCAACGACCCTCACACTTGAGAATACACCAGGATCCCTTGACGGGCTTGTTGAACACAGGTTGCTGGGCCTCACCTCAGAGGTTCTGATTCAGGAGATCTGGGGAGGGGTACGAGATGCTGAATTTCTAACAAGCCCACAAGGTAATGCTCATACTGCTGGCAGGGGGACCGCCATATGAGGACCTCTGTGCAAGGGCAATGGCCGTCAATCTTCACTATGTAGTAAAATCAGAGATTTTCAAAGTTCCGATACTCAAGTCACACTTCATGACAATTAAATCAGAATCCCTGTAGGGAGGACACAGTCAGTGTTCAGTCATTTTTTTTTAAGGTTTACAGGATGATTGCAACATGCTGCCAATTTTAACAAACCAATTTAGGTTTCAGGTGGAAAACCAAGACTACTTTGTTGGTTGGCAAGACAAACTCTAGATCCCGAGTCTTGTCACCCACTGAGGGCTCTTTCTTCTTGACTCAGAACACCAATCTCAGAAAAAGTGGAAGTACAGAGCAGACGGGGTAAGGCAACAGGTTTTAACAAGAATCTCTTATATTACCGCGCCTGTTAACAAGCATCACAATACACATGTATTAGTTCTCAAGTGCTGCATAAAAAGTACCAAATCTTAGTGGCTTAAAACAACAGTTATTACCTCACAGTTTTTGTGGATCAGAAATCATGACCAGGCTGCAGGTATGAATTCTTCCCTGGATGTGCATGTGAGGGGACAGAGGGGACCCAGGGAGAAAGAAGGGAGACAGCAATAAAAATGGAAAGCCAGGAACAAAGTTTATCATCCAAATTTCCTCGGGTATAAAGGAAAAGGTCTGAAAATCGTAAGGAAAGTGAGGGAAGGAGGCACATGAGCTTTACTGAAAACAAAAGAAGCTAACAGAGTATCTCATAAACAAGAGGGTAACTGTGCTCCCCTTATTAAAGAGATCAGGAAAAATATGCATTTATATAATCTCATCCAGATACCTAGACTGGCTATTAAATAAATGGAATAAATAGAAATCAAACCTTAAATCTTGAAGAAATTTATATTTCATCTAAAGATTTTATTTTTTATTTAATTTTTTAATGCTTATTCATTTTTGAATTATTCATTTTTGAAAGAGAGAGAGAGAGAGAGAGACAGAATCTGAAGCAGGCTCCAGGCTCTGAGCTGTAAGCACAGAGCCCGACATGGGGTTGAACTCGTGAACCACAAGATCATGACCTGAGCCAAAGTCGGGTGCTTAACCGACTGAGCCACCCAGGTGCCCCAAACTGAACATTCTATATAATATTCTAAACAGGAACAAAGAGACTATTTTCACACTAGGTCTGTATCAAATTCACCACTAGAACTCTAGTCTCCTGGTTCTCAGCACAACACCTTCCTTATGTAACCCCACCCACATCCCAACAACACCAGCCCTATGGTAGATCACCAACATCCCAGCGCAAGGACTGTGTCTGTTTTAACGTTTCTCTTGTGGGAGAACAAGCACTTGCAAAGGTGAGGCACACGTTGGGAGGTGAGTGTGTGCTGCGGGAGGCTTCTTCCACTCCTAGTCTGTCCACCCTGGGAAAAGGGAAGTGTGTAACTGACATAAAGAACAGCATCAGAATATGCCCACCTCAATTTTACTTTATTTCTTTCCTCAACAAGCACTAAGGGTCAGATATGTGACAAGCACTGCACCAGGCACAGAGGATGCAAGTCCAGATCAGACACACCGCCCACTCTTGAGGAGCTCCCAAGCCAATGGGGAAGAGAGCTAAGTCAGGAACTATGGTACAGCACAGATAGGCGTCTTATTGGGAACAGGAATCGGGGGAATTTCAATAATATTGGGGGTTACAGAAGGCTTCCTAGCAAAAGAGATGAATTTAAAAGAATAAAATATAGTTGGATAAAAGTAAAGCCTTCAATAAAAGCAACTTTATGTACAAAGGAGTGGATTTAAAAGAGCATATGTGGTCAGGAATAGAAAAGAAATTCATTGTGGTTAGACCGATGAATTTTTGGAGGAAATGGGCAAAGATTAATAGCAAAAAAAAAAAAAACAACCCTAGTTTCGTGTAACTGCTATAACAAATTACCACAAATGCAATGACTTCAAATGACAAAAATTTATTCTGTGACAGTCCGGAGATCAGATGTCCAAAATGAGTCCTACAGGGCCGAATCAAGGTGTGGGCAGAGCTGGTCCAGGGGGAAACCTGTTTCTTCTCTCTTGCAGCTTCGAAGGCTTCTAGCATGCCTTGGCCACATTATTCCAATCTCTGCCTCTTATCATCACATTACCTTCTCTTCTGCATTCAGATCTCCCTCTGCCTCTCTTGGTTTTTTTGTGGGTTTTTACATTTTTTTAAATTTGTTTTAATCTTAGAGATTAAGAGAACATGCAAGTGGGGGAGAGGGCAGAGGGAGAAAGAGAGAGAATCTTAAGCTGGCTCCCCACTGAGCATGGAGCCCAACATGGGGCTAGATCCCACGACCCTGGGATTATGATCTGAGCCAAAACCAGGAACCAGGAGTCAGATGCTCAACCAACGGAACCATCCAGACACTCCCCTAGGGTAGAGGTACCTGTGATGACACTTAGGGCCCACAAGAATAAACCAAGATAATTTCTGTCTCAAGATCCTTAACTTTATCACATTCACAAAGTCCATTTTGCCATATAAGGTAACATCCACAGATTCCAGGGATTGGGACACAGTCATTTGGGGGACATTATTCCAACTAGTAGAAGAACACTGTGAACTGAACTGAGGTTTGCTCACCTTAAAATCCATACAAAGCCATGGTAAGGTTTTAAGCGAGACAGTGATAAAGCAGATTTGGAAAAGCTCGCACTAGCAGCCGCCTTGTGGAATATGAATCAGAGGGGCAAGAAGAGAGAGAAGCAGCCAAGTTTTCAGTATCTTGGTAAAAAGTGACAAGAACTTAAACTAAGGAGGGTTTGGGAAACAGAGAGAAGGGATTGCCATGACAGATTTTACATCTAACTTAGGAAAACCTGAAGACTGTCAGAATCTGGAGAGTAAAGGTAAAGGAGAGAGTGAGAAGACTAGCAGATTTCTGGCTGGGGTCACTGGTTAGTTTCGATGACATACACATCAATCTGATGTGCATGAGGTCAGCAGGTTTGTGGCTAGCAACTGGAACGGCTGGAGGAGGAAAGGGAGAGGCTGAGGATAAATTCTCTTATGGACCAGCTGGCTTTGAGATGCTTAGAGGATATCTCCTGAAGATAACCAGGTTTCCTGTAGGGAGTTGGTGATGTCATTCTTAAGCTTAGCAAGGAGGTCCGTCCAGAGAACTCCATCAGTATGACATCTGTGTATGATTGAGCACCAAACCACATAATGAAGATGATCATTCCAAAGGATATATAGGGGAGAACAGGAGCAAGCTGCAATGAAGCCCTTGGAAACCCCAAGATGGAAAGGCAAAGGAGCCCAGAGGATGCTGGGGAGAAAGGGCCAACAAGGGCATGGGAAAACCAAAAGAAAAGAGGCTTCGGAAGATGCACAGTGTGAGGAACTAGGCACTCATAAACTGCTGATCGGTTGCATTATGACCTGGACAACATCCTGGAAGGGATTTTTGAGTATCTATCAAAATGACTGATGTATAGTGCTAAGTTAGCACATGTTTAGGCCTGTTAAAAACAAAAAGCAGGAGAATACTTGTGTGTGTGGGTGCGTATGTGTGTACTGTGTGTACGTATGCATGTTTGCCTGTGGTGCCACAACTGCTCACAAAATTGGCAACAAAACTGGCTGCCTCCAGAAATGGGAAGTAAATGACAGAGGAAAGGGTGAGAAGGAGAATTTATATTTTCTTCCCTAGTAGCACTTTTAAATTTCTAAGTGAATTTATTACTTATTTGTAAATTAATTCAATTTAATTAGGAAATAACATACCTATAGGACACCTGGGTTGCTCAGTCAGTTAAGTGTCTGACTTCAGCTCAGGTCATGAACTCATGGTCTGTGAGTCTGAGTCCCATGTCAGGCTCTGTGCTGATAGTTCAGAGCCTGGAGTCTGCTTCAGATTCTGGGTCTCCCTCTCTCTCTGCCCCTCCCCAACTAGCGCTCTCTCTCTCTCTCTCTCTCTCTCTCTCTCTCTCATACACACACACACACACACACACACACACGAGAATAAATAAATATTAAGAAATTAAAAAAAAAAGAAAGAACACAACTATCAATATTTCCACATGCTACATAAATAGAAGGTAGCATAAGAACTGTAAAGAATCAATTGTTTGAAGAGGGTGATACTCAGGTCACTGGTGTCCCTAGAAGATTTCAGTGATATTATAGGGACAGAAGCCAAATGATTGGTAAGTCCATAGAAGGGATGTTTTTAAAAAATCAAGACCTAGGGGCACCTGGGTGTCTCAGTCGGTTAAGCAACTGACTCTTGACTTAAGCTCAGGTCATGATCTCATGGTCATGGGATTGAGCCCCGCAGAGGGTCAAGGGGGCTGGATTAAGCCCCTGCTTGAATTTCTCTCTCTCTCCATCTCTCTCTCTCTCTCTCTCTCTCTCTCTCTGCTCCTCCTTTACTTGTGTTCTCTAAATAAACATTTTAAAAAATGAAGACCTAAATATGAACTGACTTTTCAAGAAAACTGGCTAAAAAGGAAAAGTGAGAACATAATAATTTTTGTTTGATTGCTTGTTTTTTAATATGTTCATGTTTCTACTCTGAAAGGAAAGAGAGAACATAATAAAATACAAATGGAAAAGGGGATATAAGGTTGGAATGTAAGGTTCCTAAGGAAGCAAAACCGCATGAGATCCTGAATACATTTTAACGGGAATACATAGATCAAAGGGAATTTCATCACACCCTCTGAAGTAGGAAAAGAAAAGAGAGTGCGCATATACACAAAGGTAAGGGTCTTTGGCCTTAATTTTCATCTCAGCAAAAGCGAGTGCATAGCCACCTGCTACAAGTGAGAAGGGTAGGGAAAGCTGGAGGTTTGAGCAAAGAAGGAAACATTTCAAATAGCTCTGGAATGAATGGAAGAGCATATGAAGCATCGAGAAATGTAGAAGAATTGCTGGAAGCACCAAAAGCCAACTGAGACTCTGAATTTGTAATGATCGCAAATACCCATGGGAGCCCGATTGCTCTATCAGAACTCGGCCCTCCAGATAGTAAAATGATGAACAAAGAGGCTTCATGGGACAAGGTTGGGTTTTACAAAACAGACAAGGAGCAATTAATGGCTATACATGAAAACATTAGTGAAACATTAGGCCGCAGTAACACAACTGAGCCAAGCCAGATAGCAAGGGATGTGAAGCAAGAAGCAGGGTGATGACTGGAAGAAGCAGAGAGCCAGGGTGAAGAGGTCTATGTGACAGAGGGCAAGGGAGAGTAAAAGAACTAAGTAGAGGATGGGGAATGGGATTTGGAGTCCAAGATTTGTAGAAAGAGCCTTTGATGAGATCAATGACCAAGGATGAGGTCGAGGACCAAGGGAGAAGGCGGGTAAGGGGGAAATAAGGTAAGGATCACTGGAGATGAAATCAAAACACTGCTTCATGCTTCCTTAATGCTGGGCTCCATGCATGTTACTGCTGGGTCTTTCCTAGAAGGAAGAGTGGGCTACTACCTGGAAGACTTGATGGGAATTGCTAACTTTAAATGTTTGCCAAAAGTACAGGTAAAATAAAATGAAGAATATCATCTAATGGAGTTTCCAATGTCTAGTCTTTCAGTACCCGGATATCTCAGCCCCTCCAACTTGTAAACTTTAGGACAGAGAAACCGTATGCCCTGGGAATGGGTCTAAGGATATGCTTTACCCTGAGCTGACCTTCTGCAAGTGTCTATATTTGGTTCCTGCTGAAATGAACTGGTGTCAGAACAGCACTAAATTACGAATGTTTTTCATGTTTCTTAAGGTCAAAGACCTTATAAAATAAGTGTAAACATCTACAGAAGAGGAGAGAACACCAGTAAATAATTTTCCATTAGACCACTGTGCTTGTCAAGGTCTCCCAAGGGTTGTTTATGGAAAGTGGGAGAAGTCCTATGATTTTGGCAGAAAAGAAGTGCCTCCACTTTCTCCAACCAGAACTATGAAATCTGTCAGACCTTGGGTAGTCAAGGAATGAGGAAAGTAGTGCTGACTCATCCATCCAACCACTCAAAAATTTTATGACCTGCTTTCTTTGTGCTGTTAAAAAACTGAGTGAGCTTATGTGTGTCTGGTGGTTCTGTCAGTTAAGCATCCAACTCTTGATTTTGGCTCACATCATAAACTCATGGTTTGTGAGATCAAGCCCTGCATCAGGCTCTGCACTGACAGATAATAAACATAAAAAAACAACAACTGGGTGATCTTACACAAGTTATTTGAATTCACTGAACCTAGGAGCCCTCACCTGTCAGGTGGGTCTATGAAACCTGACTTACTGTCACAGAAAATAAAAGGATAATAAAACTGCAAAATGTTATTTCCCCTCAACAAAAGGCTACACCTGTAGTCTAGAAGTCCAGGCTCTCTCAGATGAAGATAGACTGTGATAAGATACATATATATAATATATATTATATATATATATAGTATAAATATGTAATATCTATCTAGATAACACAGTCTATTGGTGTTGTCATTTTACTACTTTGGATGAAGTGTGAAAAAATTACTTCCCTTTGGTTCCTTAGATAGTCTATCCGTTAGATATATATATATATATATATATTTAGATATATATATATGTATGTATTTTATCATTTTATATATACATATATATGTATACATATTTTATATATGAATATATAACTGTATATGTATATACTTCCAATATTATAAGAATATACCTGTCATATACATACATATGTATTTGTGTACATATATATATGTATGTATGTATATATATACACGATAAGATACATAGATAGGAAGTTTTGAGGGAAATTAAAAAATTCATTGACCTGAATAAAAATTAAAATACTGCATATCAAAATCTGTGATATACAGCTAAAGCTGGGAGGGAAATTTATAGCACTAAATGCATCTATATGAATGGAAAGTCTCATATCATTGATCTCAGCTCCTCCCTCAAGAACCTAGAAAATGAAGAGCAATGGAAACCTGAAGAAGAAGGAAAGAAATAAAAAACAGAAACCAATTAAACTAAAAACAACAGAGAAAAATTAATAAACAGCTTGTTTTCTGAAAGATTAAAACATTGGCAAACTTCTAGCAAAACTGACAAAGGCTACAAGAGAAGACACAAATGATCAATGTCAGGAATAAAACAGGGATAACTACTACAGACCCTGCAGGTATCAAAACTATAAGAAAGTACTAAGAACATCCTTACATACACAAATTTGAAAACTTAAATGAAATAGATCATTTCCTTGAAAAACACAAACTACAACGATGTACTCAATGTGAAATACTTGAATAGCCCTGTAACTATTAAAGGAAATTAAGTTTGTAATCTAAAAATTCCATAAAAGTAGTCTCTAGCCCCAGATGGTGTCACTGGAGAATTCTACCAAATATTTAAAAAACTAATAATAATTCTACACAATCTCTTCCAGAAAACAGAAGGGGAGAGAATACTTCTCTTTCATTTTATTAAGCATTGATATCATAAATAGATTTTTTTTAAAAAGGCAGTTCCAAAAAATTAAATTAAATTAAAGACCACTGGGATACCTGGGTGGCTCTGTCGGTTAAGTGTCTGACTCTTGAACTCAGCTCATGTCTTGATCTCAGAGTCATGAGTTCATGCCCCACACTGGGCTCTATTTGGGCTCCACATCGGGCATTAACCCTACTTAAAAAAAAAAAAAAGAAAGAAAAAGGAATAAAAAAACTACAGACCACTAACCTTCCTGAAGGTAAATGCAAAATCCTTAACAAAATATTAGCAAATGGAAATCAGCAACATATAGAAAGAATTATAATGAGGAGATGTTTATTCCAGGGATGCAAGACTAGTTCAATATTTAAAGCTCAATAAATGAAATATATTTTACTAACATACTGAAGAAAAAAAAAAACACATTATCATGTCAATTAATGCAAAGTATCTGACAGAATTCAACACTCACAATTGAAAAAAAAAAAAAAACCTACAGCTCCCACTATACTTAGTAATGAAAGACTGAATCTTTTCCCTTAAAATTAGAGGGAAAATTGGGGCAAGGATGTCCACTCTTACATTCTTATTCAATATGAAGCTGGAAATTTTAGCCAGTGCAAGAGGGCAAGAAAAGGGGAAAATAGGCATACATATCAGAAAGGAAAAAAAAAGAGAGTGATTCCTATTTGAAAGTGACATGAGGGGCCCCTGGGTGGCTCAGTTGGTTGAGCATCCGACTTCAGCTCAGGTCATGATCTCATGGCTCATGACCCACGTCAGGCTCTGTGCTGACAGCTTGGAGCCTGGAGCCTGCTTCAGATTCTGTGTCTCCATCTCTCTCTGCCCCTCGCCCACTCACACTCTGTCTCTATTTCTCTAAAAAATAAATAAACATTAAAAAAAATTTTTTAAATAAATGACATGATAGTCTACATAGGAAATCCCAATGACTACACAAAAACATTCCTAGAACTATTAGCAAGGTCACATGGTATAAGATCAACACATACACACATATATACACACGCACATGCACACATACACAAATCAATTGTATTTCTGTATGCCACCAGTGAATACGTGGACAATGAAATTAAACATATATTATTTACAATTGCTCCCAAAAAATGAAATCCATATGGCAAAAGTCTAACAAGTTATGTACAAGAACTATATGTTGATGACTACAAAATGCTGATATGCGAAATCAAAGAATATCTAAATAGATAGATATACTGTGCTCACAGACTGCAATAGTGAATATACTAATGATGTCAATTCTTCTCAAATTAATATATAGGTCTAACACAATCTTATAAATATCTCAGAAAGACTTTTTATAGATACAGGTATTATTCTAAAATTTAAATGAGGGGGGCCCCTGGATGGCTCAGTTGGTTAAGCATCCAACCCTTGATTTTGATTCAGGTCATGCTCTCACAGTTCATGGGATCAAGCCCCACATCGAGCTCTGTGCTGACAGCTCAGAGCTTGCTTTGGATTCTCTCTCTCTCTCTCTCCCTCTTTGCTCCTCCCCCGCCTCACACTCACTCTCTCAAAATAAATAATTTTTTAATGTTTATTTATTTGTGAGAGAGAGAAAGACCGACTACGAGCAGGGGAGGGGCAGAGACAGAGGGAGACACAGAATCAGAAGCAGTCTCCAGGCTCCAAGCTGTCAGTACAGGGCTCCATGCAGGGCTCAAACTCACGAGCCACAAGATAGAACCTGAGCCAAAGTTGGGACACTCAACCAACTGAGCAACCCAGGTGCCCTCAAATAAATAATCCTTTAAAAATAATGATAAAATAAAATTTGTATGGAACAGTACTAGCCCAAAACTATCTAAAATGACCTTTACAAGAAGAATGAAATGGGAGAACTTACTCTTTCTGATGTTAAGGTTTACTATACAACCACAGTAATCACAACAGTGTAGTATTGACAGAAGGTCAGACATATAGGTCAACATAAAGAACAGAGAACACTAAAACAGACCCACAAAAATATACCAAAGTTGACATATAGAAGCTTGTCTTCAAGTGAGCTACAGCCCACTGAATTCTGGGCTACACCTGTGAGTTGACTGACTGAGTTTTGGAGGCGTCAGAAGAAAAGGAAAGCTGAAAGATGTTGTTGGCAGAGAAGTGTAAAGTCTTAGGGTGCTTCCCAATCTTCCACCAGAGCCTCAGCTGAAGTCACAGGGGGCTGAAGGACTAAAGGTGAGGGCACCAACAGCATCTGCCACATAAATCTAATTCTGGAGTAGAGTGTTGGCAAGAACACTTGGCCACAGGAACAAGACAACATATAAACTTTTGTTATTATTTAAAGAAGATCCTTTTCCCTACTTACTTTTAGCTTTTGTCAATTGTTTCAGGACTTGAGTACAAAAGGGAATGTTGCTATAGCTCCTCTTCAATACACCTAAACCTAATCCAAGTGCAAACTACAATCCTAACCCTCAACCTCACCTTAAACCTCACACAGTCTCTCACTTTCACTATAACCTCCTCCTAACCCAAATACAAACCTTAGCTCTAACCCTAACCCCAACCTTCCCCTTGACTCTACTGCCTGCTTTATCTCTGGACTACCCTTGCTTCATTGAATGTTGCATTAGACACTAGATATGGTAAATGGTATTTTCTAGACACTCAGCTTTCTGTGATTTTTTTGTCCCAGTAAGCAGCTAAGTAGGCTGAATTCAAATTCCAAACTGTCTTTCCTTACAGGTTACAGAAGCTGGAATTTCTGCTCAGGGCTTTCAACATCCAGTTGCAGCCTTTTCACCAAGCTTGCTAGAGTCCCCTCCCCTCATACATATGTAGTTCAGCAATCTGCCAAGAATTGGGGAAATTTTTATGCACAGTCTTGGGGCTCACTCACTCTGGGGCTCCCTTCCTTTCCTACATTCCTGACTCTTCTGGCAGTCCTGAACTCCTTCCCCTTTCCTCTGCAGTTTTTGCCTCTTTCTGATACTCTCCAGTGCCATCAAATAGTTGTTTGATGTATACATAGTTTTGTCCATATTCTATCATTGTTATCTGCAGGACATTTAGTCCAACCAACCTACTTCATCATCACTAGAAGGTGGAAGTCCCCAGAATCAATTTTAACTGATCACAGGGAACTCTCCTTGAGCCAAAGTTCTTGGGGAGGGAGCAATAATACATCATGATAGGTGTCAGAGGAATCTAAGCTATCTACTCATACAATTGACTGCACCTTCCTGACCCCTGCAGCCCAGGATCATAGCTACCTTTTCTTCTTAATGGTGAATTGCTACTGTACACATTCAACCTTATGTCTTAGTGCATCTGATAATATCCAGTTCATGATAAGCAGCTCCTATTTTGGTGTGTTGGGCAAATGTTAGTCTCTATCAGGATTCAGTATCAACTGAAGGGGTTTTCTCAAAAGGAGAAGAGTTATTAGTAAGTATGAGCCCAGTGTTGTGTTACTCCAAAGCCCTTGGTGGATGTGCTCTTCTTTGGAGGCCTTCCAGAGGCTCCAGATAGCATCCTATTTGTCACCAACACCAGGTACAATTGGACCTTACTGAGGCACCAATAACATTAAGCTACCCTGTTCCTGGGGAGGAATGGGTAAAGGATAGAGAGAATCCAGGGGTAGTATGTTAGTGACACTCCCTATATATGGTAGGAAATCATTACAAATGGTAATAGTTATCTTCTTGACCCCCAACATAAAGCTTGACATAGAGCTAGCACCCAATCCATGCTAGAACACATGAATATATAAATGAATAATCACTATTATCACTATATCATGTATTGATCCTTTATAAATATCACATCATAAATCATACACTCAATTCTCATGCATTTTAGGCAATATAGAATTCTGGCAATAAAGACTTATAAGGATTGTCAGCATTCACTGTTACTGGGCAATTGTAAAATGTCAAAGGTGTACTTATTTATTAATCATTCAGTATATGTGTCAGACATCATGCTAAGTGCTAAGCAGATATATATGAATAAATGAATGAATAACACTGTTCTTGACCTCAAGAATCTGACAGTCTAGTAGACAATATGTCACGAGCCCATGTAGCCAAAAGTCAAAAGAACTAAGCTCCAAGCCCAGCCTGCCTCTCCACAGCTCTCTCCTTGACCCACGAGGGCATTTCTTCCTCATGGATATCTTGACTTACTGACCTTGTCAACATCCCACAACATATTCTGGAATCCAGAAGAAAGCAGACAGGTGATAAACATTGCATGATAAAAAAAAATACGTATTTCCATATAACTCTCAGAGCCATAAATAATATAAATGCAAGAACGCAAGAATCCAAGGGAACACAGCATGGAAAATATGATTTAGCCACATTATCCATAGGTTCTGAGACACTTTTCATTCTGGGACCCCTTATAATAAATGAACAGAACAAAAGGTTGGTTAGACAATGTCCAGTTTCAAGTTAAAATGCAGATAAATCCTGGTACCCTACGTATGCTGTGCCCTCTGTTTATGCTTGGAAAAGAGACAAAGGACAGAAAGAAGCAGAGCAGAAAGAGTGAAACGGATCATGATTCAATTGATGCAGCAGATTTTATCACTTCTTTTTCTCCCTGACTGATTTGTTTTTCCTTAGGTTGCGAGCTTGGCAATTGCTCTTGGGAGACACAATGAGATCTCCCGGCCAATTCCGCATCCTGGATTTGGCCTCATCTGTGTCTAACGAAGTCTCTGTCTAATGAAGATTATCATGGATCAGCGGATTCACATTACTCATTCCGTCCATTCCAAAACATGCCCACTCCCACCTCACACTTGGATCGCTTTGTTGATTTATAGTAACTGGGATATTTCAAAACAAATGCTGACTGGCCTTTTAGTCCCATTTAAAAAATTATGAATACCAATTACATATGGAAATACCTAAAAAAAGAAGTAAATATATAGATAGATACTCAAAAGAAAAAAAAAAAGCAAAAGCAAACAGTCTCACACCCAGAAATAATTCAATTTCCCTATCAGTGTAAATCCTTCCAACTTTTCATTTGTATATTCTTATTTTGTTCTGATTCTTATTTGCATGGCTGTAACATTCTATGTATACTTTTGTGCCCTTTCCTTTAACCTATTTTTACAATGGAGCATTTTCCAAATTATTTATAAGCTCCTCCTCATTTTTAAGGACTGAATAGGTTCACATCAACCCAGTGTTCCACTGTTTGTAGCTATTCATTAAATTCATTAGATATCATTTAGGCTGTGATTTCATTTTTGTTCATAAACTATCCCTCTGTATGTGCTTATGAAAGGACATTACCTATTACCAGGGTAGTTCTATGTCTACTACTTGTCTATTGACTCTGCATAGTGAGTCTTGAGGGTGGGTAGTGTGTCTGTCCACCTCTGTTCCTCCAGTGCTCAGCACAGAGCCTGACTTATAGGAAGTAAGTGATAAATGGCTTGTGGAAAGAATAGCCAGACAATCATTCGGGTACCCACACAGTACCCTAAAAGAACTGAGTATGATTATAAAAAGGAGTACTCATGTTAAGGACATAGAACATAACGTGTCAATGCTTACCAAGGACACAAAATTTCTCACGGGGCCTCCTCAGCAGTGAATGAGCTGACCCATAAAAACATCTTATCTCCTTCAGCAATGTGATAATGTCTATTTCTAAGTAGGTGGCCTATTATAGGAATTGCTTTTCTGAGTACAGCTCAGTCAGATAGAGTTGAGGTTCCTATTCTTAGCTCTGACTCAAGTTCCTTTCCAGCAAAGGGGACTCGCTACCAGCAAAAGGGACTTGCTAAAATGCACTCCCTGGGTTTACCTGTGGATGGCTAGAGATCTGTTACAACACCTGTCTCCCTGTCCCACTTGAAAGTCCCATGCTCACTGTGAGCTTTCGGAAGGCAGCTCCCTGCCCATCTCAGTTTCCCCAATATGTAGCACCGTGCCTGGAACAGAACACATGGAGTTCAAATTTGAGCTCAACCTATACGATTCCAAACCCTCGGATCTTTCATTCATTCAACAAAGTATTTATTGACATTCTGCTATATGTGGCTGTATGCTACCCGCTAGGGATGCAGGGGTGAACAAGATGGAAAAGCCATCAGGTGGCATCACAATGCCTAGGGTATTAATAAAATTTTGGCTTAACCTAAGATATTGTATTAAGTGGCCCAAAGATAATGCTGGAGCACCAGTGTAACTGAGACTCCATATGGCTGGAAAATAATAGTGCCTGATGCCTCAACCAAATTTCTAGAATAAGCAGCTTCTTTAAAGGGCTTGCTGCTTTGGTGGCAGTGAGAACAAAGGTACCATCCCTTTCTCTTACCTGGAGCGTTTGGGGCTGTAGCATCGACTGACCAGGAATCAATAGCTGTGATTGTGACACGCTCTGTGAGACTCTGGGAAGGTGAGGCCTGGCTTACTGATTAATTGGAGACAGTCCCCTCAGGTTTGCAGTGTCATCCTTCAGTCTGACGCCCCACGCAAACCAGACACATTTGAATAAATGGCTCGAATTCCCTTTCACACAGAGAATCCCCTAGAAACATGGAAAAGGGTCAATCTATGTGACCCAGGAAGGGAAAATTCTCTGAGTGAAAGGTAATACTCGTGATCAGGCTGGGTTTAATCAGTCGTGTGGGAAGAAACAGAAATGATTAAAGCCTGGTGGGCTCCCTGGGCACCAGTTCCTCCTGGGACTACCCCTCCCTTCCCATCTGCCCAGTCCGCCATGTTTTGTGCTTATCCTGCGTTCTCAGTGTCCTTTATAGCTAAGAGCCAATAATATCAGGGAGCTCTGAAAGTCTGTTCCAACCCAAGCTTTAGTCCATGTGTGTCATATTACTTGAGTAAAAACTGATTAAAATGCCAATGTCTTCGTTTTCTAGGGCCACAACAAAACACCAGAAACTGGGAGGCTTAAACAGAAATTCACTGTGTCACAAATGAGGCTAGAAGTCCGATATCAAGGTATTAGAAGGAGCATCGGTTCCCTCCAAGGGTCCTCGAGGGAGAATCTCTTCCCTTCTTCTCTCCCAGCTTCGGGGGTGCCCGTAGGCATTAGCCCTGTGTCTTCACATCCTCTTCTCTTTATGCGTGTCTGTCTCCCAATTTTCCCTTTTAATAAGGACACGGAGCATATTGGATTAGAGCCTACCCTAATGATATCATTTTAACTCGGTCACCCCTGAAAAAACCCTATTTCAAATGAGGTCACATTCTGAGGTAAAATGATTAGGGCTTCGCCTATCTTTCTGGGGAGACACAATTCAACCCACCACAGCCAGCTCTGTGGCACTGTTACAAGAATCAAATGTTCTCAAGTGTCTAAAATAGCATGTGCCTAGGAGGTGCTCAAAGAAAGCTACTCCCTTCCCGTGCTTTTTAGTTTCAGCTTTAATTTTCAGCCTTACCACAAAACTTTTTTTTTCCCCCCTTTCACTATCAATAAGCTTTTCCCCATAATATACTGTTTGTTCAGCACTTTCTTCAACCTAGCCTTTGCAAGAATATCAGGGTCTGACATCCCTGGGAACTTACCAGATGCTCAATAACCAGAGTCTGGGGAAAGTGTTTCACTTTTTATTTAAGTACGCACTGACTTACTTACATTTTTCAAGAATATGATTGTCAATGGAATGAATGAGAGTATCAAAATATAATCTTAAATTAGAATGAATTTGAAATATATTTAACATTGAATCTATGGATTTTGAGATGTAGAACACTCTGGTGGTTATGTGTACACGTTAAAAGGTAGACACAGTCCTCTCATGATTTGGAGAGAATGAAATAATTTATGTGGGAGGTTTGCCACGTCGTAGACCCTCAGTAAGTAGGACTATGTTCACTATGGCTGTTGCTCATCCCAGGCCCTGCCCTCCACAAGCTCTCTGTCAAATGGTTCGGCCTGCACCACAGTGTGAAAGGTCTGAGGCTGAGGGCAAAGGCACCATGGGAGCACTGAGGAAGGAGAGACCCCTCTGTCTGGGGTCACTTCCAGGGGCCGAAGGAAGACTTCGTCCACCCAACAGGAGGAGGAAGGGAGCCTCAGGTCAGAGAGACTGGGACCGGCCTGTGCGTCCAGAGACTGTGGCCAGCTCACCCCTGCTGGAGCATAAAGTCCCTATTCCCCAAGTGTGGAAGATGGGCGGGAAAGCTAGGCAGGGCTGGCCGTGGAAGGCCTGTTGTCAAGTATAAGATGAGACGTGATCCTGAAGATCACGGGGCAATCTTCAAAGAATCGAAAGTAGGGAGTAGCTTCATTCACCATCCGCTCAAACGTTCATTCATGCGACATGTATCCCTACTTGTATTAAGGGTTGTACTCGCTTCTGGGTTATAAGGGATGAACAATCCACAGTCCCTACTCTGGACAGGTTAACAACTGCACTTCCGGGATAGACTCCCCACTAATTTAAATGAAATATTCCTAACGCTCTGAGCTTCAGGTTTTTCCTTCAGAAAGCAGCACGTTAGACAATTGCTTAAGTTCCTTCATGGGAGAATTTCAAAAATTCTGGAGAATAAATGCAAAGCCTGCTTCACACTGGGAGGTTTGATTATACAGGGCTTAAAAGTAAGGGCGGTGAAGTCAGAGAGACTTTCGTTCAAAGTCAAACTTCCCCACTAATCATTTACTGGTAATTATCTTTCATCAAATTACTCAACTTTTCTAAACTTCAGTATCCTCATCTATAAAGCAAGACTATCAATACCTACCTCGAGGGGATGGTGTGTCAGTATTCAATACGAAAAAACTGTGAACTGCCTAGAGCAAAGCCTAGGATATTTAAGCACTCAATATATAAATGGCATTAAATACCAAAATCACCTTCAGAGAGTATTAACTTGTTTTCCTCAAAGGGTACCTTTGGCATATCTGGCTATACGTAAGCAAATAGCTTGTGATTATTTATAAATGTCTAATTACTCAACAAACACACTGCAAATATCCCACAGTTGGGAGTTGGGTTTGCTCAATGTATGCTTAAATTAATATTTTAATATAATTTAATGTAAATGGTAATCTAATAAATATTAATCCAAGCCAAACATTAACTAATAGATGCAACTTGGCTTGCCAGGAAGGAGGAGGGCTTGCAATCGCCTAGTACATATGAAATATTTATGTATCATGGGCTACCTGGAGAATTCGAGCATTCTGGGCTGTCCTTTCAACTACAGATGTGCCAATAATATTGTATCCTGAAAGGGACTAGGGAGGGGACAGGTAGAATATTCCATCTAGCCCCACTGCCATCTGGTCTCCGATTCCCCTTCAGCCAATGTGAGACCTGATCAGATCACGTCTAAACAGCTCCTTGATATCTGTTCCAGTCCCCAGGATGTCTTATTGCACAGAACAATCAGGCCTTTTTAACCACCTTAACATACCAAGGAAAAGACAAAGACTCTTGTACCTACTGTTAATAAAGTTACTTTACAAGATGATTCCGTGCATATCTACATCTAGAACAGGTTTGCCTACAGCAAAAACTCATTAGCCAATATTTACACCTTCAGGCAAGGCACTACACCAAAAATATGAAAGAGAAACCATCCAATCATCTAGTCAAACTGGTACCATATGCCGGTAATGTGCAAGGCAGTGGAAATGCAGAGCAGGGCAAGTCTCTGCTGGTACTGCAGCCTTAACTCATGAGTGTAAATGATACCACTGAAAACCTATGAAGTTCCTTACAAGGTAGAAGTGTACTGTGAACATGCCAGGTATGAAAACCTAGTCAATGGATGGCTGTGGGACCACTGGAACACCCCGGGCCAGTGCCCCATATTGGCGTGAGATCCTTCAATGGCTGGCCTCTTCCAGTTAGAGGAATACTGGGCTCATGTTGCCTCAGCACTGGGCTTTTTATTTAGCTGAATGAAGTGAGGCTGAACTGTAAGAAAGAGAAAAGGGATTTGTTTGCAGGTTGTAAAGGGAAGGAAAGAGTCGTTGCTGGGGAAGACCTTGGAAAAGAGGAGAGAGAATTCTCAGGTAGATATTTTGACAAAGGTTTTGCTGCAGGCAGTGATGAAACTCAAAGATTCTGCAGTACAATTTCCCTTATTTAATGATGTTTCTTTTTGTAGCCATTAGTGCGGCTGAGATACAGTCCTTTCCTTTTGTCAGGCACACAGAGGACTGAACTTCATCCTGACCTCCTTGTGCTTGGCTAAGACTCTATATGTTCATTTCCTAGAGGTGCTGTAACAAAGTATCACATACTGGGTGCTAAAAACAGCCGAAATGTATCGTCTCAGAGTTCTGAAAAACAGAAGTCCAAAAAAAATCAAGCTGTCAGCAGGTCCATGCTAAGGAAACCTAGGGGGGAGAATCCTTTCTTGCCCTTCCAAGCTTCTGGAAGTTTGAATGACATTGGAATGTCTTTGGAATGCAAGGAATCCTTGGCATTGCTTGGCTTGCAGCTGCAGCACCCTGCTTCTACCACCACATGGCATTCTTGCCTCCTGTGTCTGTGCCTGTTTTCTCCTCTTGTTATAAGAACACCATTCATACTGGATTAGGACCCACCTTAAGTGAGTATGACCTCATCCTACTTGATTACATCTACAAAGACTGTTTCCCAATAAGATCATATTCATAGGCTTCAGGGATTAGGACTTCCGTACATCTTTTGCGGGGGAGGCAGCTCAATCCTTAGCAGCTCACAAGCATGGTTTTTGCCAATACATGTGAGCAGAAGTAACATTTGTCTTTTCTGGGCTATAGCACTTAATCACTGGGTGCAAGACCTGATATAGTACTCTTGCTCTCACGGTTTCCTTCCAATATGCTAGGGGATGTCACCTTCATTAGCCCAGGTTCTGGAGTGAGAACAAGCAAGAAGCTGACCCCTAACAGACATGTCATGCAAGAAATACATATTTTTACTGTCTCAGCTACTGCAGTCTGGAGGTTGCTTGTTACTATGGCATAATTTTGTCTGCCCTGACTGATACACTTCTAAGCATAGGAGACTCGGCTGCAAGAGGAAGTGAAGTGAGACAAAAGCTGCCCAAAGGAGCTCAGAGACATCCAGCTAATCTAATTAAAAGATGCTAAAATCTGAACCAGGGAAATCTAAGTAATAAAGTCCCTGGAGAAATTTCAAGTTAGAGACCTGAGCAGAACGCATAAAAGAGTCCGTTCAGAATGAGGTTTTGTTTCTGCTTTGTTTTATTGTTAATGAAAAGAGCATTCTTTTATTGGGTTTATACAGTGAACTGGGCTCATCTAAATCTCCCAAACAACCCCACAAAGTGCATTCTTACGGGCACAACTGTCTCCACCTTGTTCCTGATAGACAGCCTCTGTATCCTAGGAATTTATCAGGAGCCAGTCATGTAATTCAAGTGAGGAAGGCAAGGAAAGACCCAAGAACAGGACAAGAAGGAACACAGTAGAGTACGGAAAAGGGAGAGCATCCCCAGCAAAGACAGCTCTGGTGAGTCTGGGACATTGTCCAGAAGGAACCAGATTTGTGCAGAAGCTTTCCTCCAAAAAAGGCTTTCACAAATGGTAGCTAGAGAAGTTTCAAAGGCATTCAGGGAGGAAGTGATGGCAGGGGCAAAAGCAAGGTAGTGAGAAAATGCAGGGACTATTATTTCATGATCAAAGAATACCTGGATGCAGTTAGCTATTGTTATGAAGCTGTTATCAGACACTGGGACATGGTAAAGAAGTTTGATCAACAGTGGAGAGACGACTTAGGTTTTGTGACAGTTAAGACACAGGTGGATAGACATGTGGGAGACAGACCAGGATAGGTAGCAGAGTCAGAGCTTATCATGAACACATGAGGGAATTCTGAGAGAGGAGTGACTCTGGAAGGGCAGGGTATCAGAAAGTCCGTGAAGTCGAAGAACAGCCCAGTATGGTGTACGCTCAGACTACACTGTGGTAGGCACTGACTGTGGTAGGCAGCCTCTAAGATGGCCTTCGGTGACCCCCACCTGCTGGAATTCGTGTCTTTGTGCTCCCCCTGGAGGGTCACTGGATTTAAGGACTCACTTCCAACAAACAGAATGCAGCAAAGGTGATGTCACTTCTGAGATTAGGTTACAAAAAACAACTGTGACTTCCAATCTGTCTGTCTCTCTCGCTCTTCTCTTCTCCCTCTGCCTCACCCTCTCAAGGAGGCATCTATGCACCCTTGACATTGTTCTTGGTCACACTCACTCTTGGCTCCCACAGCCCTGGGGGGGGGAACCACCTGCTATGTCATGAGGCCACCCTGTGAAGAGGTCCACATGACAAGAGACGGAGGCCTGCTCATAACCACATGAGTTAGCTTACAGTGAATTCCCCACTGCCCCAGTCAAGCCTTCAGATGAGATTGCAGCCCGGTTAACAGCAAGGCTGCAACCACCAGAGATCTAAACCAGAGACCCCAGCTAACCTGTACCCAGATTCCTCATTGATAGGGTGACATAGTTAATGTTTGTTGTTTTAAGCTGCTAAATCTGGGGGGCAATTTGTCATGCAGCCATATGTAAGTAATATACCTGCTATTCCATATTAGCCAGGGACTCTTGGTCACATTACTTAACCCTCCTAGGCCTCAGGTCAATCATCTGTAAAATGGCCTTAGTGATAATATCTAACTCATAAGGTTATTGTGAGCCATAAATGAGATAATACATTTAAACTACTAAAACAACACGAGAACATAGTAAGTTCTCAATAAATATCAGGTATTATTTTTATTATAATTGTTTTGGCAGACATTAGCATGTCATAGATAAAGTCACAACTGAGAGCAGAGCCTGCTCAGGCATTGAAGCTGCACATGGAAAAAGAAATCTAACCCAGAACACCTCATGTGATACAGAAAATTGGCTGATTAACAGAACTGAGGCCCAGAGATGGAGGCTTGAGCAAAGTTATCAAGATCTGTGAGTCCTCTTCTCTGCAACTTCCCAGGTTTCCCTGTATCATCTCTCAGCTTATACGTTTGGCTGACCCCCAACATTAGGGCCAAACAGCCACAGCGATATTAGGCCTCATGCACTTATAACAAATCTAAGAGAAGAGAGAGTTTTTCTTCACCCATCAGTGAATCCAGGACTTCACATGGGGTGGACCAACTTGAATTATATGATCATGTGTGGATCTATTAATTTGACCATAGGAAAGCCCATCACTTCCTGAGTTCCACACCCTTCCTTCACCCAATCACAACATGGAGACGTCAAGGGTATAGCATTAGCACAAAAGGGATCATTGTTGGAGGAGTAAATACAGCCAATCTCTTTACACCACGCAGTTACTGCTAATGGAGGAACAACAAAACAGGGTACTGGGGAGGCGAAGCCAATGTAGACAACAGGAGGCTATTGCTGTCGTGCAGATAAGAGCTCAGAAGACTAACACTTGGGCAGTCAGCAGCAATGGGGGCAAAAGAATCAATATGGGTAAGAGTGAGAATTGCAAAGTTTATAGAAAAACCACAGGATCCAGTACTTGATGGATGGGGTGGATGATGAAGAAGGGGGAATTAAAGAGTTTCAAGACTAGGCCAACAAGAAGGAATGACACTTACAGAACTAACCCTCAGAAGGACACACAGACTAGTAACAGATTAAGTGTCTATTGAGAATCCAAGCGCCAGACTCCAGGTCATCACTTCCCATCCCCCTGCTACCCTGGTGTCTATAAATTATTAAATCTTGACAAGCTTTTCCCAATCTCAGAATTTTATGATTCATGTTCCCTCTGTCTTACATGTTTTTTCATGGTTCTTTGAAAAGCTGATTCTTTCCCTGACCATTCTATCCAAAGAAGGGTATTCCCCAAATCATCCATAACAACACTCTATCTGTGAGGAAGCAATATCAGAAAAGATAGATCTTTATCTGCTCCCCATGTTAATTGAGGGAGAATATTTTTATGTCTTTTCCTTATATGTAGGACACTCCTACAAAATAGCAGGAGTACAAAATATTTTTGAATTAATGAATGAGTGAGTAAACTAAATGGAGATCAACAATCAACAAGATAAACCCCAGCCTGCCTTTATGGCACTTACATTATAGACAGAGGCAAAATGAACCATAAGGACCAGAGGACAGAAATTTCAAAGCCAGCTCCACGGTGAATTCCGTACCATTCAAAAATACTTCCATGCCCCAAATTCCCACCAACCCTTCCCATGTCAAGTAAATAAAAGGACAAAGTGTAAAAATAGATCTTCTAGTACCTGAAACCACAATCCTGAACAATCTAGAGCCTCTGTACTTTCACTTCCTTTGACGGCACTTTCTCTTCAACTTCTGTTTTGTTTCCTTCTGAATTCTGATGCTATTTTGATACCAAGGACTGTCTCCATTTGACAGAGAAGGACAATCCAAGCTGTAGAGGGGAAATAGGACTTTACCAAAGATGTGTAATGGCAATGTTCTCATGCTCAATTCTGGATGGAGAATAGATTGCTGTGCATATTGGCAGCAAATATCTTTTATTGTATCTAGGGTTCAGCTTTATCTAAGGCAGGATTTAAAAACTGGTCTGTGAACAGCTTCCATACGATAATGACATACAAACAGCAAAAAGTGAGGACAAGTCTAGGTGGTAATCAAGGGATCTGCACAGTCTCACAAAAACGCCATCTTCTGAAACAGGCCTGAAGCACCCACATGTGACAGAAATGGAAACAGATGCTCAGAGAGGTTAAATCATCACACACTTTTATGCAGGTAGTAAGTGCTAGAATCAGATTCCTAATACTAGTCTTTCTGACAGTGAAGTCCATGTTTTGCCTCTTAAACCTTGCAGTAGGGGAAGAGCATACATGCTTATTCACGTGTCCATTCACAAGCTATCTGAAACTGACATGACGAATTCTACCAACCTCAAGTGGAATTATGGGGGCTCGATCCCTCACCAGACAGGTCAGTAGGAAGTCACTTCCCTTGGGACTCTCTTCTTCCATGAAATTCCACCAAAACACAAGGCATACATTGTCCAAAAGGGTAGTTCCTTCAAAATTAGTTCTAGAAATGTGCTATATACTGTGTAGTGCCCTGTATCTGACACTGAAAATTTTGTAAAGAGAGTAGATCTAATGTTGAGTGTTCTTACCACAAAGAAAAAGAGACACAGGAAACTTCTGGAGGGAATGGATAGGATGATGGTTACATGGGGTGTATACACATATTTCTAAACTCCTCAAATTTTACACTTTAAAACATGTGTAGTGTATACCGATTACACTTCAATAAAGCTATTAAATATAAATTACATCAGAGTCGCCAAGGTACCAAATTCGAGCTTGCTACTACTGGCAAGACCTCTTACCATTCTACGTTGTTAGAATGGAGTACTGGTCTCCTCAGCAATACTTCCTCACTAGCTGAGCTCCTTACTCAGAGCACTACGATTCTTCAAAGGAAAATGATCTCACTCCTTCAGGGGCAACATTAGCCAAAGGGATTCCAGGCCGAGACCAGTGTCCAGTTTCATCACCATGTTCAGCTGCTCCCCGGGACACCACACTGTGTCAAGGTGGCTGAACCTGGAAGAGATTCTGACATCACTCACAGAGGGAGCCATCCAGCCCATCTCCAAGGTGATTTAAAGCCAGGCCATCAGCTGACCTCTTTCCATCCTTAAGGAGATTTTTATTTGGCAAATATCATTGACTTTCCCTGCAACTAGATATTCAGCATTTCCACCAGCTTCATTCCAGTAAATCTCTCTTAACTAGGATCTCAGGGAGAAGGGATAGTTTGTTGTCCCTTCACTTTTAAAAAGCCATGGGATCCTTACACAATTTTATTCCCCTCCTGCTCCACAGAGATCAACTTTGCATACCATTGATCTACACAGTGGCACTCTTAATAAAGTTATGTTTCTGCTACACATTATCTCAACTCAGTGGCTGTCCTTCTCTCACTATATATTTGCATAATTAAGTGGCCCACTCAAATGGGCCTTCACAAGAGAGTCAGGTTCCTTCGATTAAGGTTTTAAAATAAACAGACACATACCTTCGACTTTGGTACAGATCAATAAACATTTAAATAATATTTATAGAGCATTTGTTCAGTATCAGACTTCAAATACCATGTCCTGGTCTCTGCCTTTCAGAGCTCAGAGCTCACTAAGTGGGTAAATAACTGTAGACCCTCATTATCAGAAAACACAGTAAAAGCTACAAAAGAATAGCACATGCAATGCCACAGGCACACCAAAAAGAAAGAAATTATTTTTATATGGGGAAGGTGGGGCGGAGGCAATAGACAGGAAAAAAAGCAACACTTCAACCAAAAGTTGAAGATATTTGATCACGCAGAGAAAACGGCAAATATTTGCAAAGGCAGGCCCAGTTCACGACCAATTATGATGGTCTCTTGGATGTATCAACGTAGCTAGCCTACGACCCTCAGTTATTCGGTAAAATATCAATCTAGGTGTCACTCTGGAAGTATTTTGTAGATGTGACTGATGTCCATAGCAGCTAACTGTAAGTAAGAGAAACCTGCCTAGATAATGTGGCTGGGCCTGATTTAATTGGCTGAATGAAAAGCAGTGCTGAGGTTTCCCTGGGAGGAGGAAAAACACCACTTATGGACAGGAGCTTCAGTTTGTGTCTGTAAGTTCCAGTCTGCCCTTCCTGATGGCCTGCCCTGTGGATTTTGGACTAGCCTAGCCAGCGCCTGCAATCACATTAGCCAGCTCTTAATATTTATTTCCTACTAGTTCTGGCTAAACTTCAACAATTCAAATTTTGGTACCTGGAAGTGGAGTGTTTCTGGAACAAATAGTTACAAATATGAAATGGCTTAGGAATTGGGCAGTGGGCAGAAGCTGGAATAATTTAGGGGAGCATCACAGAAAAAGCCTGCATTGCCTTGAGCAGAGTGTTACTAGAAATGTGGATGTTAAGCCCTGCTACTGAGGACTCAGAAGGAAATGAGGAGCATGGTAGAAAAACATAAGTTGCTAAAGCATGCAGGAAGCTACCGAGTATGCAAGTAAATAAGGCTTTGCAAAGCAGGGCAGGGTTTTTGCCAATACCAAATGTCTTAGTCAGTTTGGGCTGCCATTTTTAAAATACCATAGACTGGGGCAGGGGGCGGGGGGGGGGGTGGCTTGCAACAGAAATTTATTCTTCACAATTCTGAAATCTACAAGTCCAAGCAAGGTGCCAGCCCATTTAGCTCGTGGTGACAGCCCTCTTCCTGATTTGCAGGCAGATGCCTTTTAGCTATATCCTCACACTGTGAAAAATGAGATCATCTCCCTTTTGTCTCTTATAAGGGCACTAATCCCGTTCATTAGAGCCCTACTCTCATGACCTACTTATTTCCCAAAGCCCCCATCTCCAAATACCATCATATTTGGGGATTAGACTTCAACATATGAATTCTGAAGGAACGCAAACATTCCGTTCATAATAACACCAAGACACTGAGGGGTCCAAAACTGGAGCTCCATACGTACTTTGAAGGAAGCCCCTGGTGAATATCCTAGCTTTCAGTCTGTAATCCCCAAGGGGCTGTACCTAGAAGTGGGGGCTCTCAGATATAGCCGTATGAATGTGGCAACCAGGAATGAAATGAGACCCATCCATGAATGAATGACGATGATTCACGGCTACCCTGGGTGCCTATTAGAGAACAGGATGAACCATTCCCAGAGGAAGAGAGCATCTTCAAGAGCCTCTACAACTTTTCGCAGACAATACCAGGCCTCCAATATAAAAATAACAAACACACCAATACAAGATGAATATTCAAAAAAAAATAGAGAAATAGATCCATCGATGACCATTTTCTAATGCTGTGTAACAAACCATCACACACCCCAAGAGTCCAAACAAACTCACTTATTATCTCACAGTTTCTAAAGGTCTAGTCCATGAACAGCATTGCTGGTTTCTCTGCTCAGGGGCTCACAAGATCAAAGAGTAAGGCCAAATCCTTATCTGGTGCGAAGGATCCTCTTACAAGCTCAGTCAGATTGCTGGAAGAATTGAAGGCCCTGTTGTCCTGGCCACTCAGCTCTTAGAAGCCACCCTCAGGTCCTTGCCATGTGACCATCTCACAAACTGGAAGCTTACATCTTCAAAGCCAGCAAAAGAGTCTCTCTTCAGTCTGCTATGAAGAAGTCTTATCACAGAAATGACAATCTCACCATGCTTGTTACATAGTATAACCTACCTAATCAGGGAGTGATATCCCACCAAATTTATAGGTGCCACCCATCCTCAAGAGGGAGGGGATTATACATGCAGTGTACATGTGTAGGGGAGGGGAGGAACTTAGGGCCCATCCTACAATTCTGCTTGCCACATGAAGCAAATATTGTTTTTAACTATAATTAATATGTAAAAAAAATGGATAACAAAACAGACAATTTCACCAAAGAAATTAAACCAATAAAAAATTCAAATAGAGGGGGCCCCTGGGTGGCTCAGTCGGTTAAGTGTCCAACTTTGGCTCAGGTCATGATCTCATGGTCCGTGAATTCGAGCCCCATGTCAGGCTCTGTGCTGACAGCTCAGAGCCTGGACCAGCCTGCTTCGGATTCTGTGTCTCCTTCTCTCTCTGCCCTCTCCTGCTTGCGCTTTGTCTCTCTGTCACAAAAATAAACATTTAAAAAAATTTTTAGTACTTACAAAAAATTCAAATAGAAATTTTAAAACTGAAAAATAAACTAGTTGAACTTACAAACTCAGTAAGTAGGGTTAGGAGCAAATGAGGTGTAGCAGAAGAAAGGATTAATCAAATGGAAGATATATCAACAGAAAATATACTGGCTGAAGAAAGGAACGTAAAAAATATGGAAAATACAGAGTAAGATAAGATAGATCTACAGATCAATCAAAGGCCATGCTGGCACATGTTGAGAGTTCAGGAAATGAGGAGAAGGTCCAGGAGAAAGAGGCTCGCTATGCACACCCTTATCCCCAACTCCAACCGATCTAACTCAAGGTTCTGGAAAAAAAAAATTGGTTGAAGACTGAGAAATCCTCAGAAAATATTTTATTTAGAATATAGAAGCTTCAATGACGTATTTTCAAGGATTTTTTAAATGAATAAATAAAAAACTGAAGGCTTGAAAAAAATCAATGCCATATATCTACATATATTTTATGTATTTCTATGTAAGTGATATATATGAACAAGGTATAAAGTTCTAATATCATGTAATTGAAGTCCCAGAAGATGAAAGACACAGAAAAATTACTTAAATAGAAAAAAATAGGTGACAATATTCCAAAACAAACAAGGATTAAGCAACCCAAGGAGGATAAATACAAAGGAAATCACACCTAAGAATATCATAGTCACACGTTCATGTTCTCTCTCAAAATAAATAAACTTTAAAAAGAAAAATTAACATAAAACAAGCGGATCAAATAGAAAATAAGATTTAAAAGCACAAATACATCAGTAATTGCATTTGATGCTAATGGACTAAATTCTCTAATTGAAATATCCACTCTGTCTGACTGGGAAAAAAACCTATATGTTGTTTACGTGTGATATATCTAAAATATCCGGACACAGAAATATTAAAACTCAAAGGATCTAAAAAGATGACCCATGCAAAGACTCACCAAAAGAACTCTGGTGTGGCTATACTAACATCATCCTATATAGAGTCTAAGTAAGCAAAGGAGCACTATTAGAGGTAAAGAGACACACTTTATGATACACAGTCAATTTGCCAGATGCATAACAATTCTAAATTTACACGCACCTAATAACATAACTGTAGAAACTTCACAGGAAAAGGACAAACAGACATAATCATAATGGGAGATGAATATACCATATAAAACCCCTCCAAGCTGAGGCCAGTCACTTCCCTAGCTGCAACTTCCCCGTCTTTCTATGCAGAGGGAACTGCAGGACTCACTGTTCCCCAGCTACACATACTGGTTTTTAACCTTTCTGGGCTTTTAAATGCCGTGACTTCTTCTCCTTGAAAGCGTAGCCTTATCCTACATAATCTCCAAGGTCCAGTTCAAATATCACCTCCTCCATGAAGCCTTTCCAGAGTCCCCTAAATAAGAATATTTAATTCCTCCTGAACTCAGATATATGTTCAAGGCCCTTGGCATTTTCTACCTTAAATTCTAATTATTTTTGCACATGTCCTAATATCTTTTATTAAGGTAGGGCTTCCACAGGCTTCAACTTTGCATGGACTATGCCTGACGGAACATGTCCAAACCTTGTAACAGGAGCTCAATTCAACAGGAGTATCTGTTAAATAAATGAATGATTTTCCCACTCACCTGTCTCCTAAAACTGTCAGCCATCTCCAAAATATGGGGGAGAGAGAAAATTTAAAATCTGGTTTTGGAGACAATGAAACTCATTTCAGACGAGAGTTCCTCAGGCCAGAAGCATTTAGAACTTCTGCAGGTGACTGTAGCCTTCAAAGGGGACTCCCTGGACCCTGTCAGAGAATTCCATACACACAAACCCTGCCTTGCCAAGCTCATCTTCTCTGGCTAAAGCAGACATCACTGCCTGGAGCTGATGACTCTGTCTTATTGTACATCCAAACATTTAATTAAATTAGTTACCAGGTTTCTATTTCCCACGTCCTTGATTTTCCACCTTTTCTCTAAGATGGCAAGGCCAGGTGAAAGTGACAGAGACATGGGAATGACATGATTTAGCAACCCTGTACTTCCAAAAGAGCTGCTTGCCTTTGAGAAGCACTAATGTCTCAAATTTTCTGCTTCATCATTTGTTTAATGGGGAAATAATAACACTACTTATTGTAGAAGGTCGTTGTAAGAATCAGAAGAGAAAATAAAGGTGAGGCCACCCAGCAACACCTGTAAAGAAAGTTTGGCCCCTTCCCCACCTCTGAGGAGGCCTTTTTCCTTGTTCAGAAAACACGCTGGAGGGAAAGGGGAGATCACAAAGCCACACCCATCTTCTCCTTGGAAAAGAAGAGAGATTCGCCCTGGCTGGCTGGCATTTCCAGAAGCCTGGCGGCCATTCTGAGGATTGTGCACTGGATGAAACTGGATTTCCAATAAACCACTCCACACCAGGGCATCGCCCAGCCAGAGGGGCTGCCTCCTGTCCAAAACTGAGCGGAGTTCGCCATCTAGAGGATAGCCATGGCCAAGCAGGCACCAAAGCTCACTGCAGCGCCTACAGAGCTGGAGCCTGGTTCCTCCACTGACAAACAAGTACTGAGACTCTGCTGTGAACCACAGACTTGCAGCACAGGGCACGACAGAGCCCCTGCCCTCAGAGAGCCCACAATCTAGTGGGGAGTTCACATTCTAGAAGGATCTCAGTGTCAAAGTGAGACCTGGTTCCTGGCGGGAGGAAGGGTCCTTCTTCTGAGAGTATAGAATGGATTTATTTGCTCCCTGATAAGTCACACAGCCAGTAAGTAGAGGGGCTGAGTTGAGTCCTTCACAGATGATTTGGGTTCCAAATTCTGGGCCCTCAACCACAACTGCATTGGGCATCAGAAGGTCCCATCCCTCATTTTACAGCCAAGGAAACTGGGCCACACAGCTGGAAAGTAGCAGAGCCGAACTATGAAGCCACTCGTACGATGTCTGTGCTCCTTCTAGGACACCAAGAGACTGACCTATGCCGAAAGCAGTCAGACACTAGGGCTGTGTAGACAGAGGGCTGTGTATGGAGTTTTCTAGACTGAATGTCCTTCAAGGGCAGGTATGCAGAAGCCAGTTGTTTTTACATCTTGTTGAGGTCCTCGCTTCCAACAATGGAATAAATGAGGAACCTTGGCCTCTGGCCTAGATTCACATATCTCTTCTCACCCTATAAATCTGGTCCATTTGGAGAAAGCCTCCTTGACTTTCAAGGGCGTTCCTTCAGTTGCCGGGAATGTCTCTACATTTGGAATTGTGCTTAGAGTCCAGGAATCCCTTTGCTTATGAAAGGTGGCAATGAGGCTCCATACAAGTCAGGACATTTAAACTGGAAAGGAAATCTCTTTTCCAGAACCTAGAATGTGCTCCAGGATACTAAATATTTCACCAACATTATATCCTTTTCAGACCCATATTATAGCTCTTCATTGCATTTGCAGCCAGTTTGGGTCCATCCACAGAGCCATTAAATAAACATGCGTTTTGCACCTACTATGAGCCAAGTACTAGGCTAAGCAGAGCACAGAGGGTTCAGTGATGAACATGGCAGCCACCGAAACAGCTCTCACAGAACCTGCGTGTCATTAGCCAGATAACTGGGCCATGTTTATGATGAATGCATAAAAAGGAAAAGATGGCTTCTCTGAGTAAATGCCAAGGACTCACTGACTACAGAATGAAATCGGATTTGTGATAAGCTCTTCTGCTCTCTCCCTATATACCTACAGCTCTCTAGGCACACCTTTCTCAGGGCTCTGCTCAACATCTTGGCTGTCATTATTTTTCATTTGCGTTTTGGTTTTTGGTACAGTTTATACTCATCTGTGTCTCCCACAAGACTCTTGGCTTCTTGAGGTCAGCAGAAATTTCTACCAAACAGTAGATGCTGGCCAACATTTTTGAACTAATAAAGAATCAAAATGACTCAATCAGTCAATTTTCATATTACTGATGAAACCACACCCCTAAAGTTTTGAATCTGAAATGCATGAGACTAGAGACAGTTACCGACAATCGACAAAAATTTTAGAGTTACGCATTTTTCTATCCAAGTAGATCAGCCGCTCACTATATATTACCCAAGCAGTCTGTCAGATTGAGCATTTATATAATGAGCCGTAAGATGCTTGAGGATTCTCAGAGAGGATCATGCCTAATACTAGCAGGAACAGTCAGAGTGATGAAAATAGGAATAATGAGGCTCATCTTTGCGGAAGCCAGATTAACCTGAAATCCCACTATAATGGAGACAGATGAGAGGTATGTCGAAAGACTGTGTCACAAATGAACAGACACCTGCCAGAATAAACCCAGTTTCTGTAAATGTAAATGTAAAATATTGAGAAATAGTTTTTAGTAATCCCCAACCTGCTGTTCAATGAAGCCACGGTATCTCCTGGTGGCATCACACCCTTCCAACCCTTTACTCAGTCTTTAAGACTTGGGTCAGATCACATGTTGACTTGACAGAGCTCCCAATCTTTAGAAAGTCAGCCCCTAAGTGCATTATATACACCTCTAGTCATAAGTTTTTAATAAGAAAAGCCAGTTCGTGCAAGAGAAGCTACAATTTCATGAGCATTGATCCATGCACCCAAAACTGAGCTAGGCACTCTCTCACAGAATGATCTCATAAGCATAAAAATATGGCACGGCAAGCATTATTGACTCCATTTTATACAAAAGAAAACTTATGTTGAGGGAGGCTAGGTCACTTGCCTGGGAGTGCCCCGATAATGAAAACCAGAACTGGGACCTTAACCCAGGTCCCGTCCTGCAAAAGCCCACTTTCCTGCCCTTGTACCAATGTTTCTCAGAATGCTGTGTATGAACTACACATATCATTTGTTTTATCTTTATTTTATTTTTCTGCTTTATCTCCCATTAATGGCAAGTAACACTGGTTTTCAGATTATGGTAAGTATGTAAAGTTTCCTATTTAGATTATTTTTTGGATGAGAGATTTAAAGAAATCTGTTATGTGACAAGTACAGTTGGTCTGAGGACATACACAACACCATAAGCATGACACACAACTGAGTAATATCTGGGGAACTCTGCTTATTCTCTACGTGATTCCCTGCTTCCCCCATTTATCGTTACTCCTTGGTCTCTTTAACTCTGGACTAGAGTCTCTCAACTCTGAGTGCACAGTAGAATTGCCTAATATTAATGCCTAAGTGCCTTTCTAACCCAATGAAATAAGAGTCTCTGGGAGTGAAGCCTAAATATTTTTTTTTCAAAACCTCCCAGACACTTCTAGTGGCAATCGGGGTTAAAAAGCCTAGGTCACACCCAGGGCACAACACACTGCCTGCGATGCAGCAGAAGATCACCAATGATTATTCAGTGAAGGAATTAAGTTGTCCTGGATTCCGCCAAGCCTAGGGCCCTGAAATGCACTGCTGGGGCCATATTTCAGATCATATGTTCTAGCACGTTCACTGAGCATACAATGTAATGCTGGGGAAAAAAAAAAAAAAAAAGAGGCTCTCTGTATGGACAATCAATCTGTTCCGGAGTGAGACTCTGTTGTGACCAAACCGACATTAGATAATTCCCACGCCCATCCGTGTGTTGACTTTGGGTTTCTTTTTACTGAAGGATAGGAGGCAATGTAACCCGACTATGAGCAGAAGGCAGCCATGTTGTGAAGGAACAAGCTGTCGGCATGAAAGCTGGTCCCAGAAGAATCGCTTCTTCATCATGTACCTTGTGCCCTTGTACCCTCTCAGTGCTTCTACCCACCATCGTAGGTGGCACTGATAATTAATGCCCAACTCTCACCTAAGGATCAGTCTGGAGGAGTGAAAACGGATGGATTTTAGGAAGAGACCAACCCCAAATTAAATCACCTATCCATCACTTATTCTCCAAGAGCGCTTGCTTCTTATTAAAATGAAAATGGTAATATTTATCTTGTAGAATCAGAGTCACTATATGGAAAACTCCCCAAGAGTGCCTGGCAGATAGTAAGTATTCCAGAAAGATGGAAATATAACTTTTCCATGGCTGGAGGAAGGAAGGAATGAGGAGCTTTAGGAAGGCTATACAAGATTATTATGACTATCGGAGGTATATTGTTCCCCCCCTGTATAAGCAAACACAGCATTTTCCCCACGCTTGAAGAGAAAAATTAGTTTTGTGCCTTTCCAAAATAAAGACTGACTGAACAAGAAGATTCTTCATGACTTAGAAATGCATGTCCCTTTACTGAGTCAACATATAGCTTTAGATAACAAATGACCTTTTATAATAATTCTATCATTATTTTAACATTAGTTGGAAAGGATATAAATGCTGAAAATTAAAGCAATGTGGTTTTGTTTGTGTTTGAAAAACAAAGTCTGAGAAAGAACTATTTTGTAGGGTGAAATCTTGGCTTTAAAATATGCCCTGAAGGACTAACCAAAAATGGCTCCATGGACGCTTATTATACTAAGTACTCAAAGTATCTCTAACAGGGAAGCAGCCTTTCTAATTCCTTCAAATAGCCAGAGTTAAACCTCAGGACTATTTTCTCATTATCCACACAAAAAGGAAATTCTCTCTTCTATTTATTGAGCAAATACTTATTGAGCTCCTGCTGGGTGCGATGTACCATTTCCATCAACAATTGTTTAATACTCACCATATGGAAGTTTCTATCCCAAGACTCTCCTCCTCTAATCCTCTTAGTTTAACCACGTGGCAATCTATTTATATCAAGATACAACATCATTGTCACCACGACCACCACAAGCATTTACTATACAAAGTTGGCTAAGTGCTTTGTAGGCACTATTTCAAAGCCTCATGCTCTCATCAACCATAATAATTACATACTCTTGATACCCAATTTATAGAGGAAGAAGCCAAAGCTTAGAAAGAAGGTCCCTGATCAAGGTCACATAGCAAGTAAGTGATAGAGGTAGCGCTAGAAATCCTGTCTAGTTTTGCCTGAAACCGAAGCCTGCACCTAGTCCAGGTGAACTCAGGGACCATAGCAGTCAATGCTGGGATTAAGCCAATCATAGCACACATAGTGGCAGACCAATGGCCGACCAATCAAGGATTTACTGACTGATTTTACTTGGACATTTGGCTCATGAATTTGGTCTTTTTAGCATAGACAGATCTTTCCACAAAGGTCCTCCCTTTCCCCATCTCAAATACCTCAATTTATAGGGACTGTCAATGGAAGGATACCTAAAGATCATCTAACCTGAGGTCTCATCTCAGCATGAGGTCCAGACAGGGGAACTGATTTGCTTAAGGTCACATGGGAAGTCATCAACACAGCTGTGCCCTGGACTCTGGGCTCCTGATTCCCATTTCAGGACTTTTTCTAAGACATTTCATTCTACACCAACAATGCTGTTTCCATCCTACACCTGATGCATAGAGTCAGCTTAGCTGGTCTAGTTACAATAAATAATGTAAAATGAAATATTAAAAATGTACATGATTGGCCCTGGATGAACTCACATGGGAAAAAAGAGGGAAAAAGACATTTCTAGGAAACATCTAGAACAAAGGCAGAATCATGGAAGAAGTACAGCTTAATGTGTTCAAAAAAGGGAATCCATCTGGTATACATAGCAAGGGAAGTAAAAAGATAGAATAAATTACTCCTTCCCTCAAACTTCTTGTAGGGCTTTGGAAATACAATGGTGACCATGATATGGTCCAATCTTGAGGAAATTTATAACCTAGTTGCTCAAACAAGAAAACAGGGAATTATAATACTACATGTTAAATGCCATGAAAGGAGTAAGGCCAAGTACTGCAGAGGCATAGAGGAGGAGCTCATAATCCACACTTAGGAAGGTTTCTTAGAAGAAGTGGAAGCTAAGCAGGGTCCTGAAGATGAATAAGCTAGTGGAAGACAGCTCAATAGGACCATTCAAGACAGAATAATCAAATTAAAGGCATAGCAATTAAAGAGAACAAGGCTCGTCTTGAGTACAGTCTAGAGCTCAATATGGTAAATCCCAAAGAATGAAGAGGTGACTGTAAAAAGTAATGCTGAGTGAAAGACACAGACCAGGTGGTGCTGGATGTTATAGATTGTGCTGATTACTTGAGGCATCATCCTCGAGGAGAAACAGCCACTGAGAATGGTTAAGCAACTGAACAGCATGATAAAACACACACTTTGCACAGATCAACAGGACTGCTGACTGGAGGGCAGAATGGAAAAGGACCAGATAATAAGCAGGGAAGCCAGTCGGCTAGCTGTGGCAATGTTCTAAGAAGTAAATGACAAGGGCATGACCTAGGAGTTTGGGAGAAGTGGACGAAGTCAAGCAACACGAATGAAGGGCAATCAGCGCATCTTGGGAATTGTTAGATATTGAGAGGGAAAAGTAAGGAAGAACTCTCAGCTTTTCCACTCGGGCCATCGGTGGCATAATGTGGTGCCCGGCAAGATAGTACCTTCTCAGTACACAGTATATGTTCCTGGGAGTGTAAGGGCCTGAAGTTTTATAAGAGGTGTCTTTGTTGCACTGCTTGAATGATCTCTAAAGGAAAATAATGTCTTTGACAATTTCACTGCACATGATATCTGAGCCTAACTGAAGGACTCAACTGAATAGCTAAAAATAGGTACTTACACCAGTATTTTAGAGGTGGGGGTGGGAACAGATCTGGCTAAGTTTGTATTTTGTCACATGATTTGACCTCCAACCCAAATACAAATCAAGACGGATTCAAATGCTGTTTGATCTTAATCGAGAATGGGAAGAGCAGAGAAAGTGGTAAAGCAAAGCATTAGCAGTATTTCAGCAGGAAACATTAGATACTTGGACACCTTACACAAAACACAATCCTGATGAGTGAAATCATGAATTAATAAATCCTGAGAGCAAGGACTTCCCCCGACACAATGTCAAATCAGTTTAAACTTCATGCAGAACGTGTCTGGCTACAAGAGCTCTGGCTTTTGCCAAACCTCACAGAATGTGTTGGAGCCATTTAACAGACCTCTGCATTCCTATAGGTCTTCCTACCCTAAGCTCTGTCCCCTCTAATGTTGTGTTTCTCTAGGGATGATAGGTCTTGGGGCCTTGAGTTCGATTCAATGTATGCCAGGACTTGGAGACATTTTAAACAAATTAGAATCTATGTGTTGTTTTCAATTAAAGGCTACATAAGGCAAAGGAATACCAGCTCAGCCACCAAAAATTTGGGTCTGGGGCAGCTTCTTCAGCCTCCTTGACAAACCGAGTGTGTTGTGGTGAGCCTGGCTCCTGTCAAAAGCAATGGGAGAGACAGCAAAGGACACTGGGAAAATTGGGCTTGGCACCAACCTGAGCCACTGAATATTTAAACGGATGGTGTGTGATGTGTGGTTTGAACATCATGGTCTGGGAAGCAATGAGAATTCTGAGTAGGATTTGGGTAATTGTAAGAAATGATTGAAAAGATCAATCTCAAGGCAAAAATGAATAATGGGAGAAATACTGATGATCAGATAGAAGGTAGGAATGAGTAAAGAATACACAAGTCCTTTGTAGACCTTAACTCTATTTTTGAAAAACCCCTCACAAGTGGCTTGCTCACCAAATTCATTCATTAATTCAATGAATATTTACCAAGCCTGAACTCTGTGTATGTTTGGAAGTACTATAAGGTCTATCAAAGACTTTGTGATATGAAGAGAAGATTGGGTGAAGACAGTGCACCAAAAACTCTAATACTGGTGAAAAGTCATACGTTTCCCAAAAATATTTATTTTGAAGGTCATTACTGAGTAAAGATCATGGGGTTGGGGAGGCCTAATATATCTGACTTGGGTCTTAGGTCTGCTATTTACATATGTGACCTTAGATGTTATTACAAAGGCTGGTATGCAGTTCCTGGCACACTGTGGATAACCAATAAATAGTTGATGAATGAACGGAGTATGAGTCTCCTGTGGGCCACACAATGTGCTGGTGGTACAAGCATTCCCTCATGAGTTGCAAATACCCTGTGTAGTAGGTACCACTACTGTCCTTATCTTATAAATTTAAAAAACTGAGGTTAAGAGAGTTTGTATAACTTGCACAGGGTCACACAGCTATTGAGCAGGGAAGCTAGAACTCAAACCCAATCTGTCTCATACTAGAAACAGGACGTCAAATCTCTGCCTTAGAATACATTATTCCTATATGGGATATGGATAGGCAAAATAATCCTAGGGGGAAATCATTATAATGGAATGGAGGAAAATCAAGATGATACTGGTGGGAGAAAGGGAAGCTTTCCATGTTGGAGAGAAACAGAAAAGGGGACTCTGGGCCAGGCTGTGAGGTGGGACCTGCTTAGGAAGCAGTGAGTATGCCTTGAACCAAACAAAGGATGATGTACAGGCATTAGCAAGCTGGGTCAGAAAGCCCCAGTTACCAACTACTGTTGTGTTTGATATCTGCCTACCGAGAGAGAACAGAGATAACCATATGAAGGCCAACTGAAGCTACTGGATGAATGTGCTGTCTTCTGGGATACGTCGCTACAATATGGAAGAAAGTTGGCCAAGAACATTCTAGTAACATGGGGATCAGCAAACTATGACCAGGCGGCCAAATCTGGCTTACTACCTCTTTTTATAAATGAAGTTTTATCAAACCACAAGTATGTTCACTCATTTACATATTGTCTATGGCTGCTTTCATACAACAAAGGAAGAGTTAAGTAGAAGTGATTGAGACACCATGGCCTGAAAAGCCTAACTACCCAACCCTTTATAGAAAAGCTATACTAAACCCAGCGGTAAGGTTATGGGACATGTCAAACATGACTGAGCAAGTGTCTGATAATATGGTAAAGCCGGTAGATAATTAAGTTCTACCTGACTCACCTGATATCGGGCCCACCAGCCTCTACCCAACTGGGCTGGTTCACACAAAGTGGCCAGTTGTGAGGACCCTCTAAGGTGGCTTTATGATGAAGAGAAAGGAAGTCATTACTGCTTAGCAGGACTGAACAAGGAGTTCTCATGCCTGTTCTCACACTGAATCCTCCCCACAACTCAGGAAACATAGTGTTCCTATTTTACAGAAGTTTCACAGTGAGGAAGCTGTAGAGGCAGAATGTCTAGATCCTATCATAATATAAGTCCAATCAAGCTCACGGTAAAAGTATTAAAGAATTTCCAGACACAGATGATACTCTCCTCTCTTCTTCTAGTTGAAGGCCAGCACCTTGCAGGGAAAGGAGCATTTGGAAGTGTGGACCCGCCATCAAAATGATATTGACAATTGGGATTTGCTGTGTCAGCATGTCAGAATAGTGGGTCCCTTGGAAGGGGAGGTCACCATCTCACCAGCACCAGGGACAACAGCTTCACGGGCAACAAGGAGGACTGATGAAGACTTCCAATCAAATTTCCACAGGAAGAGAGGAAAATGACTCAATACAACTGAAACCTGGATATCACTGAGGGACGGGGGAAGGGAGGGGAGGTCAGCAGCGTTGCCCAGAGGAAACAAGAAGGGCAATACTACAAACAATCCTAAAGACTCCAACTGTCCCCATACCAACCAAAATACTGGATGGAAGTGTAAAACTGGATTAAATCCAACAGTTTGTGTCAGGTGTGCTACTATGTGAGCAGTGGGCAAAGAGAAAAACCGCGATACAGATGTTTCCATAGGTAAGAGCCGTGACTCAGAGCCAGACTTGAATTTGTATCCATTACTATTCCTAGCTGGGTAATTTGGGCAAGTGACTTAACTTCTCTGAGCTTCAGTTGCTCAAATGCCAAAAAAAAAAAAAAAAAAAAAAAAGGGTCTCACTGAGCCACTGTGACGATTAATTTTTTAGAGTGCAAAGTTCTCAGTACCTAATAAAATGCTCAATAAATGTTAGATATATTATACCATTGAGAACATTACAAAGAATGATGGAAACAGGTCGGGACAACTCCTAGGAAGAGGCAGATGTTTTAGTTCTGTCTCGAGGGAGTGAAGAAGTGTGTGAGGTGAACGCTCCCCTGGATGGGTAGAGTGTAAAAATAGTGGAAGGGGCTAGAGGTCAGGGTGGGAAGGTTGGCTGGTGTCTTTCCCTCCAGGGCTGCCCCACGCCACTCATTCTCCCTTCTATCCTAAGCACAACCCCAATCCTGCAGCTAGCTCTGCTTCAACCCTGTTAATGACTCGATTTGGATTCAGGGTAACATCCAAACTCCTTAGCACACAGCATACAATTAATGTGCTCACTCAATGTGCATTTATTTAGCATCTACTGTATTCAAGAACTGTTCTTGTGAGGCATAATACATGGGCCTTGACTATGAGAAATTCAGACCAGTGGGAAAAAAGATGCATGTCAATATGCTCGGCACAATGTAATGAGAGCTATGAGGAGTGTGTGCCCACACTACTGGGGGAAGGGACTCACCTCCTTTAGCTTGGCGATGTCAGGGAAAGCACTCAAGATAGGACTGAGGGGACTTTTGGCAACTAAGTAGGAAACTAGGGAAAAATCTGGAAGGCAGGGAATAGCACGTAGAAAAGCATGAAGGCAAAACAAACTGGCATTTTGATGGTATCTTTAAGAATGCAACATTGCTGGGGCACCCGGGCGGCTCAGTTGGTTAAGCGTCCGACTCTTGATTTCAGCTCAGGTCATGATCTCATGGTTCGTGAGTTCAAGCCCCAGATCCAGCTCTGTGCTGACAGTCGGAAGCTGCTTGGTATGCTTGGTATTCTCTCTCTCCCTCTCTCTCTCTCTCTGTCTCTCTCTCTCTCTGCCCCTCCCCTGCTTGTGCTGTCTCTGTCTCTCTCAAAGTAAATAAATAAACTCTAGGAAAAAAAAGTGCAACATTGTTGGAGTTTAGAGAGGATCAAGTGCGGAGCTGCAGGAGATGAGGCGAATAAGTAGGCAGATGGGATCAGTGATTGCAGATGTCGCGCAAAGGAGCCTGCACTTGACCCCGTGAGTAACAGGGGAAGCTTGGTCACTGCTGCACAAGACAGACTGCACAGAGGCCAGAAGAGAGGCTAGGAAGCCACTGAGGGGTTCCTGCAATAACCTAGGCTCTACGGGACGAATGAATGAACACACCGATAGATGAATGATCATAGAGATGAGTGGCTCCAGTAACTTCTGCTCATGTTTCCACTCACATGAGAAAGGGAAGTGGCTTTCATTCCTTTTCAACTGCTGTGCCCTCCCCCGCCCCCACACTCATGAATGGTTTCTCTTTTGCACGCATGTGTCTCTCTTCCTCAAATACTGGGATCTCAGAGAGCTGCAGCCTGCACCTTTTGTATTGTGCTGGTTATGTTTAAACAATTCACTCTTGTGAGCCAAGTACCCAAACCAATTAAATCAGAATCCCCAGGAGTCCCAGGCAGAGAACAGAAATAAACAATCAAGGTACAGTCTGAACCAAAATAGGCATCAATTAGAGCTACTCTGAGATTGTCCTGACTGCAGAAGAGGAAAATTAAGGATGCTGAGAGCCGGCAAAAACCTGAAAGGCGGGCACAAAGTGGCCAGCCTCTTTAGAGGCTAACACTGCTCCAGATAGGTCACAGGAACTCAGAGGCCAATGCTTGTCTCTTCTGACTTCCTGATTACGAGTGTGGATACACCAATTACAGGCATGCCATGTGGACAGTGGATACAAGGAAGGATAAGACACAATCCAAACCCTCGAGAAGCCCACAGCTCAGAGGAGTGAGGTGGGAAATTGTTTGAACGCCCTGCATCGTAATAACTGCTAAGACATGATAAATATCTTACCTGCTTCAGTCCTACCAGCAGGGACAGAAAGCCTTGACATAGGAAGGAACAGTCGAGCAGGGTCCAGAAGGGTAAGCTTTCTAAAGCTTTCTAAAGCTTTCTAAGCTTTCTAAAACTCGAGGAAACGGTTCACATAAAGGCAGAGATGTGAGAGAGTGAGGAAGGCTCACAAAACATGAAAAAGAACTTGGTCAAATCTGAACATTTGAAGCTGAAAGCCTGTTCCAGGTCCCTCTGTCCCCCACCTCTTACACTCAGGGCAAAGGCCTCCGGAGGCAGCTTTCTAACCTTGACCTCAGAAAAGCTAGGGGACAAACACTGTCTTCAGGCAGAAGAGAGCTACAAGTGGGGTCACAGTTAATCAGCATAGCAGAAAACCTATGATCCAGCCATTGTTAAAAAATGAAAGCAATTCGACATGGTCCATCTATAGGGCACTTCCTAAAATACATGTCTGAGGTTATGAATTTGGACCGTGGCATATAAACTCCAGGGAAAGCTGAATTCCTTTCCCAAGCCTGCCAGTTACTTAGCCATATGACCCTAGGAAGGCAAGAAACTCCCTGAGCCTCGGTTTCCCAATCCGTAAAAAGGGACGAGTATGTGTGTGATATCTCCCACTCTACAGGGTCATTGTAGGAAGTGGCTAGGACTATGTGAGGTGACCTGGCACAGAGCCTGACACCCAGCAGACAATGAGCAAATGTCAGCTCCCTTACACCCCACCCCAACCCCTGGAGTCCTGGATTGAGTTCAACGCACACATCTCACACACAATACAGTCCTGGTTAAAACGTCTCTCCACTTTACTTAGCCCACTAGGTCTACCAAAAGATGGCAAGAAAAGGACAATAACAGCATTTACTATGAGCCAAATACTTTGCTCCTATTTCCTCATTTAATTTTCACAACAACCCAGTGGGATAGCTCGAGGCTATGCATCCCCATCGCACAGTTGAGAAATTCTGAGGCTCAGAGAGCTGAGGTGAGATCCCAGGACAGTTAACTGGCAGAGCCAACAACGGACTCCAGATCTAACCCAGGGCTGTGTCCACTCAGATGCTCCAAAGACTGCCCCTCCGGACACAACCCTGAGGCAACCTGGATGGAGTATGACAGCTTTCACACACCCCAGAGCGGACTCGCTGCTGACCCTGCCCAGCGACACCTGCCGGTGTCTCCTGGGCATCAGATGATCCATCCATATGACTTGCTCTACTCAAGGCGGTACCTTCTGGAACTCTGTGATTATCGATAAATTATAAGAATAATTCTCATAATATGGAAACAGAATTTATGAGAAAGTTCCCGGGACAATAACTGGTAGGCTTTCTTAACTCTTTAATCAGAAAAAAGGATAATGAATTCAATGAGTGGGATTTGGGACGATTAAAAGTGAACAAAATGTCCTCTGTTTCTCAGTATCGGCCTTTTTTTTTTTTGCCACTTTGGGGAGGTTTTGTGCCTTTTTTTAAACTTCCAGATTTCATACTTTCTGTTCAGTTTTTGCAACTTCCCAAGAGCATGGTTTAAAAAAAAAATGGAAATAAATAGAACCTCAGCCCTTCTGTATCACTTTCAAGAAGGTACCTCTTGCAGAAAAACATTTAGGACATAAAAAACCCTCGCAGGCTTGCTTCGGCTCTTCCCTTCCCTTCAAGATCATTCTTTTTTTCTTTTCTTTTCTTTTTTTTTTTTTTTCTGGTAAGCAAGTAGTTAGTCTTCGGATGATCAGTGTTGCATATCTTTGGGAAAAATTCATGCCAGGCTAGTCAAATCATAACGGCTGCGATCATCAGCCTGCAATGGTTTCCAAGCTACTCCCCAGCAAAGAAACCACACAGACACAAGCACACAGGTCTTCTCTAATTTTGACATTGGAAATATCTATTTGAAAGTTTTCAGATTAAAAAAGAACACAAATAATCACCAAATAGCACCGTATCATCCAAAATCTAAAATAGAATCCAGACCATACAGAATGCACTGCTCATTACCTTCCTCCCCTCCACCTCTCAGCACACACAGAAATAAACTCCGGGTGTCAGCATAGCGCACTGTTCACAGTGGTCTATCTAATGGAAACATCTGGCAGCTTTGGTCACTCAATGTAAACCTCCCAAGCAAGACTAGAGTATAACCATTTAACTGAAAAGAAGAGGGAGAAGGAGAAGGAGAAGGAGAAGGAGAAGGAGAAGAAGAAGACGTGTCCTTTCCCAGCTTTGTCGCTGACTCGTTGAGAAACTTTATAAATCCACCAGACTATTTCTTTAGTTTCATTTCAAACCCTGTCTAACATCCATTATGACATATTGTCCTAACTTCTAGAGCAAAGGAGGCTAAATACTATCTTTTCTGGAAAATGCAAAGTCACCATCCCATTCAATTCAACAAACATTTCTGAGGACTGATTGAGCACCAGGCACTAGGTTACAGATGCAAAGACATCGCCCTTTATTGCATATTTTTGTGGCCCTAAGATGGTACTTCCTAACTAATGTGCTGAGGCACACCAGACAGCTATGCCAAGAGTTTAATCCCCTTGGTACTTGGCGAGGCTGGACAGGGTTAAGCTGGCTAGAGCCCAAGGATGGTCAGCCCTGCACGAGCAGTCTGCTCTATTTATCCCAGTGTGCTGAATAACCAGCATCTTTTCTGCGAGTGCTGTCCTGTGAAAAAGGTAAGGCATGATTTGACTCAGATTGTTGATATCCTGGCAGTTATTCACCCCAACACTGATGCTTCTGAAATCACATATCTACTTTTTATGGTTTTCTTTTTCTGTTTCCTTCCAGTTAATGGTCACATCTTGTGGTCTTAAATGTTCCTCCCTTCTTGGTGTCTGTTTCTAGTCTTCTTTTAGCCAAAAAAAGCAAAACAAAACAAAAACAAAAAACAAAGCAATTATGCAAAAAATCACATTACATTCAACAAACACTTCCTGAGTACCTATGATGTGTGAGGGACTTTGGGCTCTTACAGAGGAAATGTAGCACAGGCACACTGCACCCTTCAACGGGGTCACGACCTAAAATTTTAAACAAAATTAGGGTCACTGGGCCACAGATTAATAACCAGCCCCAATCCTAAGGCAAATTGTTTGAGATTGCCGCAAAATGCCTCATGGGTTTTATAACAAAGCCCGACGGGGGGTTTCAAAATTTGAGCTGAGGGAGGGTAAGCTTCATTTATGCACGCATCAGCAGGCCACGGGAGTAGAGAGCACGTAAACCGTGAAACAGAACTGAATATTCAATCTTGGCTCCATCTATTACTGGCTGAAGATTTGATATTTCAAGTTGTTTAATCTCTCTGTCTTGCGTTTCTGTCTCAGAAAATGTGAAAATAACACCTATATATATTAAGGTTCTTATAAAATGCAGAGCTGATATATACAGCTTGGTCTTAACTCCAAGTTAGTATTTGATAGATGGTAGTTTCTCTTTTTAAGTTCTACACCCTATATTTGGAAACGGACCTGGGGACAAGAAAAGAACATTTTTCAAGAACATAGATTTAAATACGAATTACAGAAATGCTTGGAGATTATGAAGGATAATGTCAAGTGCATTTCCACCAAGAACGATTCCTTATTTCTGAAACGCTCTCAAAACTGCACTATGTTGCTTACTGCCTTAGTATAGTGAACATACATGCATCATCTTTTGCTACACAAGCTTTATTATTTTTTTAGTTTATTTATTTACTTTGAGAGAGAGAGCATGCAAGCTGGGCGAGGGGCAGAGAAAGGGAGAGAGAATCCCAACCAGGCTCCACGCTGCCAGCATGAAGCCCAATGAGGGGCTCGAACTCACAAACTGTGATCATGACCTGAGCCTAAACCTAGACTTGGATGCTTAACTTACTAAGCCACCCAGGCACCCCTGTTACGCAAGGTTTAAAATCATTGTTTTGCATGCTTTGTGCACAAGAGGTCTTCAAAGTTTGCTAAGGGAGTAAAGAAATGATTGAACACAGTTTCTTTATTTTTTAATGTTTATGTATTTATTTTTGAGAGAGAGAGAGAAAGAGAGAGAAAGAGAATGAGTGGGGGAGAGGCAGAGTGAAAATCTAGGGCTGTCAGCACAGAGATTGATGCGTGGCTCAAACTCACGAACCATGAGATCACGACCTAAGCCAAAGTCAGATGCTTATTAACCCACTGAGCTACCCAGGCGCCCCTTGAACACAGTTTTTGACAGAGGTAAGAGAGCTTATGCTAAGTCAGCCCTGGCCAGCTTCCTTTCTGATCACTTCCCTGAGATGATAACTCTGTTGGCTTATGAATGGCCTCTGGCTCCCAAAAGTGGAACCAACCACATGGTAGTGTGATATGGGGAAAGAAAAAAAAAAAAAAAAAAACATGCTTCCGATCCTGGCTGTGACATGACACAATGTCTCATGGAACTCTGATTTTTTTTTTTCATTTATAAGGATAATAATAAAGTTACTATGAGAAGTCAGTGAGGAAAGGTCTAGAACATACATGTAACTGATTAATTCAATTGGTGTCAGTTTCCTGACCCATCCTTTTTATTTGTGATCATCTTAGGCCAATAATTTCACCTCTCTGAACCTAAGTGTCCCCACCAATAGAGTAGGGATAATAACATCTGCCTACCTAGAGGATTTGGTAAGGAGGTAACAAGACAGTTTTGGGGAAGTATCTAGCATAGGGTCTGTAGCATGGTATATACTTAAATATTGCTACTTTCCCTTTCACCCTACAGAATTATTTTCATAAATTCTGCTTCACTGGAAATTCTAATCACTGAGTAGTGTGTGTGTGTGTGTGTGTGTGTGTGAGAGAGAGAGAGAGAGAGAGAGAATTTCATTTGCCAAAAAGCCACTATATATTTAAAAACCCTAAAAAAAGCCCATTGTAATCTAAGCGCCCACTGGAACTACTTCCCATGTCAGGAGGTTTGGAGCCCACATGGCCACGCTCATTTTGAGGGGCTGGATATCGAGGCCGGAGCTCAGAATCTGCAGAATGCTAAGCTCTCAGAGTCACCCAGTGGGAAAGAGACGAAGCGACCCTGAGTCATGCGGGAGATGTGCACATACTGACCAGCAGAAATAGCAGCATCAGATAATGCCCAAAGGCTTGCTGTACAATGGAGTTCATTATCATTCATGTGAATGAAGTGGGAAAGGTACTGTCATCTCTTCCTGCGGTTTACTGAGTTTTCATTGACAAAAACATAAGAACGCTTTTGTTTGCTAACACACTGCCCTTTGCCAGCCAGCAAGGGCCCAGCCGTGTGAAGTTGCACTTCATGTTTCAATGGAGCAAATCTCCCCCAATGAGAGAAAAGGTTACTTCCCCCATTATGCTCCCCTGACCACTACCTCTGCCAGATCCTGTCATGTGCTAGAGAGAGAAGACAAAGCAAAAACAGGGCAGCCAGCAGAAAAACCACTTCTCACTCCTGCCCAGCTTCTAAATCCAGAATGTGAAACCAGGGTCCAGTGGTGCTATCTGGCTCCGTGGTCAAGCCCCTACCCCTGGGTATGATTCATGGACAGAGCTGGTGTGGGTGTCTTACACATGTGGGTTATAAAGCAGCACACTGGAGGTGGCAGTGGTGTCTTAGGGACATAATCTCAAGGCCTATTCTGCAAGCACTCCTTCTTCAGACAACAAAAGAAATAATAAAATTATAGCTTTATTTGCAATCCCATTCTGAGCTTACTCTCTGACCACCTCCATTGAATTTGAACCCCCATTTTAAACAACCTCCTCCACAAGAGAAAACTGAGGTCCACCAAGGTCAGTGATCTGCCTGAAGTCACCCAGCCAATAAGGGCTGGAGCCAGAATTACAAGCAAGAGGAGGGAAAAAACGTATCTAGAAACATAGATTTAAAGATAGCTGTGGCATGTTGGAGCATGAAGGGCCTGGTTGCCCTAATAGGCAGAGGAGCCTCTGGTCTAGGTCTGGCCAGAGCAGAGCAACTGACAGGACAAGGGGCCACTGCTGTGCTTCTGGACCTGCCCAACGCCGATGGGGAAGCCCAAGCCAAGAAGTTAGGGAAGAGCTGCACCTTTGCCCCAGCTGATGTGACCTCGGCAAAGGATGTGCAAGCAGCTCTGACTCTAGCAAAAGAAAAGTGTGGCCATGTGGATGTGGCAGTCAAATGTGCCGGCACTGCAGTGGCCATCAAGACACACAACCTAAAGAACAATCAGGTCCACACCTTGGAGGACTCCCAGCGAGTTCTCCGTGTGAATCTCATAGGCACCTTCAATGTGATGCACCTGGGGGCCAGTGAGATGGGCCAGGATGAACCGGACCAGGGAGGCCAACATGGCATCATCATCAACGCTGCCGGCATGGCTGCCTTTGAGGGCCAGGTTGAACACGCTGCATCCTCTGCTTCTACGGTGGGCACAGGGGGCATGATACTTCCCATAGCTCAGCATCCAGCTCCCATGGCATCCGAGTGGTAACCATTACTCCAGGCCTACTTGGCACCCTGCTGCCAATCAGCCTCCCAGAAAAAGTGTGCAACTTCTTGGCCAGCCAGGCGCCCCTCCCCAACTGGCTGGGTGGCCCCACCCAGTATGTTCATCTGGTATAAGCCATCATCGAGAACCCATTCATTAGTGGAGAGGTCATCCGGCTGAATGGGGCCATCCCCATGCAGCCTTGAAGGGAGAGAGCAGAGAAAACACGTGCTCTTCCGCCCCTCCTTCCCCTGGGGTACTGTTCTGCAGCTTGGGAGGAAGTCCAGTAGCCATTTTGTAACTCTGCCCAGAAGTCACACACTGTGCCTAATAAAGTCTCTATTTCTCACCAAAAAAAGAAAAGAAAAAAAAAAAAACCACTGTTGAACTAAAATGCATAAGGAGTATCCAGCACAGAGGCTGGCTAGAGAAGGCATCTAAAAATTATTTCCTTTCCTCCTACAGAAAAGGCAAACATTCTGGGTAATGGGTGGTTCTCCCACTCTGTGAGACCCCTCTATCAGCAGGAATCATTATCTCCACAGAAGATTATGACAACCACCACAATAATACTTGCCACTCTTTATTTAAGCCATTAACTTAAGTAAGGGTCGGATGACTACGTAATCAATCACCCAGAGCAGGACGGACTTCAGAAAGGAAGGACATGCTGTGGATAATTACTTGGGGATAATGTGCAGACACCAGGGCTGACTGTCCTGGATGAACTAGAACATAATCACCCTAGTTTAGCAACTCAAGTTCCAAGTCCCAAGAAGCCAATTCACTATTTTTCAGGGAGTGAGCATGGGTGAAGAGAAAGATGGATCCCTTTGGTGGGATACTTTGTGATTTCAGGTCTTTGAAGAAAGGCTTATAGTACATGTGCTTGAGGGGATAATGGAATTGAAACCTCCAAGGCTACAGGGACACCTTTCCCTTGGCTCACTTCCACTGTGGCCACTAAGTCTCCTCCACTTTAGAATCTTTGAACAGGCCATCTCCCATTCCTGAAGTGCTCTCTGCACCACTCACAAAACTTTTCATCTGGTTAATTTCTATTACCACTCAAGCATTCAGCTTGAAACCTTACTATTTTTCAGAGAATGGTTTACCTGACCACCTCTGCACAAAATCTAAACAGAATCTGTCAATGTACCTGTTACTTTCTATTTCATAGCCCTTACAAAATTACCTGTTTATATGTTTCTTTGAATGACTTCTTAAATTTTATCTTCCTGTAGAATATGTCTCATGAAAGAAGTAAAGCAGAGACTATATATCTCTTTCATTCATTGCTGTAGCCCTCGGTCCATGATGCAATGTCTGTTAGAATTGTTAACTGAACAAATTAATCCATTGATAAAGAAGGTGCATTCAATAAACATCCATGTTCCATTTATTCCTCACAACAACTTTGGGAAATACATATAATTTCCAAAATAAGGATGGGAAAACTGAGACTCTCCAAATTATTCAGGCTGTGCAAAGTGATCCAACGACCAGATTATCTGAGTCAACTCTCCAGATGCTTGTTTTTACCCATGCAAAAATTCCTAGGATACTGAATTAGTAATAAGAAACTAGCTAGTGACAGAGTTAATCATAACAATGAATGGTGTCCGTCGTTCTGAATATTTTGTCCCAGCTGAAGAATCCATTCTGCCCCCACCACAATGAAACCCATGTCCCTGGAGCCTGTGGAATGTCTCTGCCTACTCTCTTCTGGGTTCCTCCCTCCTAGATGGGATTACATGAACCTTGCTAATTTCTGAGGACTTCATTCCTTTTCCCTGGGGTCCATGCAGACTCTGTCCTTCTATTATCATGCTAGCAGAAAAGATAAATTAATTAAGTTGCCCAAGATCATGCAACTAAGCAGCAAAGCTGGTTTAAGCTCAGGTCTGCCTGACTCCCAGCCTCTTTACCCCATGTTAGAATAGTAAAGTCACAGCTTTTCATAATTATGTTCCAGTCCTGAGCACAAGGTCTGGTCATTTTCAATCACACTTCAGTGATTCCCAAGTTACCTCATTGCTGAAGTCTTCCTTTTACCTAAAAAGTCATTTTTCTACAAAGAAAGATCATCCAGAAAAATGTCTCTTGGAATTGTTTCCCACATCACGTTCATTAATAGAAATTTGGACCCCAGACACCTCATTGTGAGGGTATCAGTCCCTTTTCCGGTGGTTACTCTCATTCATTACAACATGAGGGTAGTGTCCACCAAAAAAGGAGGCCTTTATCTGACCCCATGTCATGTAACCCCACTGACATAAACAGCAATCTTTAAGTAAAGAATAGACCTTTATTTCATTGAAAGCCCAGGAAAAGAATGCCTATTTCCTGCTTCCTATCATACAGGCCTCTGGGTACTTTGACTGAATTTCCTCTTGCTTTCTTTGTACAAGCTTACTTTCCACTGGTTAGTTTCTTCCCAGATGTGCTCCTTGATGGGAGGTGGGCATAGAAAGTTACCACCTGCCCCTGGGGCTGCGAGGCCGGAAGAGCCTTCCCAGTGGGTCTCTCTCAGAGGAAGGAAGGGCACTTGTGTGACCTGAAATGACCTGGGTTTGGGGCAAAAGCCTCAGGTGTCTCTGGCACCTGCCACTTGCACGCAGTACCTATTAGCTGCTGTTGCCCAATGAACAGATGCCACAGGAAAACTCTGTAAATCACTAAATGTTAGTATATCAGTTACCTTAGAAGATGTCTTGTAAGTTATCTTTGCTGGTTCAAGGTGGCCAAGACCCTGAGATACTATAAAAGTTTAAAATATTACATGAGCTAAATATATTTATATTTATATAAACAAATTTATATATATATATATATAAATATAAACATATATATATACCCACATACATGTATATGTATACGTATATGTGTGTATATATATATATATATATGTTTCCAAAAGTTAAATGTTTTTATTTCTTCCTGATGCATTTTTTTATTTTGAAAATATTTCTCCAATATTGGAGAAATCATGAATTACTTTCATGATTATATTGGTTTACAATTAATCAAAACAGTATTTTTTTACTCATAATAAGACTTGATAAGCTAATTAAAATGTCAAGTTTAATAATAATTTGAGGAGGTAAATGAGAATGGAACATTGGCAGAAGAAGATACATAAATCCATTCCCTAACACAAATCAAATGATGACACTTCACATCCCTTTACACAACTACCCTTTACACAACTACTGTGCAAAACCACGATAGTTTCTCATGACACTTAGAATAAAATTCTAAATCCTCATCATAGCCTAAAAGGCCCAACGTAATCTGGCCCCACCAGCGTTTTTGATCACACCTTCTGCCATTCACCCCCTTACTCACTGCAATTAGATTCTTGACTATGACAGCCTGTCCCTGTCTAAGGACATTCACACAAGCTGTTCCTTTGTCCTGGAACACTGTGCCCTCCTGCCTGCACGTGACATCTCCTTGAATGGATACACAAGTCTCAGTTCAAATACCACGTCTTCAGCAAGACCTTTCCTGATTACCCAGTCCAAATTAACAGCTTCCCATATCCCCACAGTCACCCTCTGGAACAATGCCTATCTCGTTTTCTCAATGATATTTATTACCATCTGAAATTACCTTGCGCACTTATTTGTTCCAAACTGCTATACATTTTAATATAAGAGATGATCACAACTCATATACATATGAAATGAAGATGTATCAGAGATCCTCTTTAACTCAAAGACTCATGAGGTAACCAGCGAAATGTTACAACCAGTTCAACAGAGAAGTTCACGTGCCACACATGGATGTTCATCTAAGGAATGCTGAAATCAATTTATAAATTGACGTCCAACTGGCAAAAATGCTCCACATTGATAGGTGATAATCGAATGCATTCCACCAGACACGGTTTGCATTTTTATGGAGGGGAATTCACTGCATTACTAACAGTTTTCTACAACTTCTCTCTCTACAAAGTTGTAAAACCACCTTTGGAAGAAGAGACACAAGGACTCCTCCCCCACCCCTACAGTATCTAATAGTCTCCAGAGACTCCAGACTCACTGACACGACATTTCAGCAACAACCTCTTCTGCCCATTTCAAAGTCATCTACAGTTTTTCCCTATATTATCTATTACTACCTGAAATTATTTTGTTCCTTTATGTGTTCCTTTTTCTAATCTCCCTGCCCTGGAATGTAAGTTTCATGAGAACAGAAACTGCCTGCCTTATTCATCCAATTTTCCCCAAAGCCCAGAACTATAGCTGATTTATATTATGTGTTCAGAAATATTTGTTTAATAAGTAGGTGACCAACACTACTTGAAAAACAAGTGTCACACTCACAATTTTGAAAAGTGAAAATTAAAATAATTTAATCACTTCTTCCCTTTCATATTTGTAAGGGACAGTAAAAGGCTCCATCAAGTTCCACTGAGTCTATGAAAAGAAGGCATCGCGGACTGTCAGCGGCCAGCACCAGCACCGATCCTTCTAAGACATGAACTGCATTTCCTAGAATCTCCTTTCTAGGCAGTTAGGAGTTAGACTTTGCCAAAGGGAAGAATTCATGGGAAATGTGGAAGGCAGAAGTGAAGCAGAAGTCAGGGACCCTCGTGGCCAGAGGCGGTGACATGTTAGACCTGCCCATAGTTACTGCTCCGCAATCACGGTGACCGGTGGTATAGACTCTCCAACACCTCCATGGGCTCTGACTTCTCTACCCACCTTGGGATGACGTGCTTAGTGATGGACTTTTCCAACTTCCAGCACAGTCTTCCAGACCCTCAACTTCTACACCCTTCCCACACTCGTGTAGGCCTAATTCCTATTTAAACTCTATTCCCTAAAAAACGTGTAGGGAGTTTTTATTTTCTTGACCAAACCCAGACTAACACAGGAGGAATTTCATACACAGATTTCCTCTTTCGTTCAACAAGTATGTATGCCTTACTTAGTTAGTGGTCTTAGAGAAGAATTCAGTAATAGGCAAAAAGTTTACAACCCTTGATCCAGTTACTCCACTCCTAAGAATTAATCTATTTTGAGGAAGTAATCATTAAACCAGATAACGATCTAGGTTTATGTAAAAGGTTGTCAGCGGGAGCAGAATACTACCTTTTTCCCAAATAGGTGAAAACCAGAAAGTTCAACAACAGGGAAGTAGTTTAAACCTTAAGGTGTATTCATCAAATAAAAGATTCTGTACTTTATATGAGTCATAGGTTTTCTCTAAATTGCTTTATGATTCAGTAAAATTACAACTGAAGTTAAGTGAAAATACAATATATCAAATAATGTATGAAATATCTCAGTTTGCTAAAATGAAAACAAAATGAATACCATGCTCTGGAGCACATTATCTTTGTGATTTGGGGCAGATCGGTTAACTTTTTGAATGCCAGTTTCCCTATCTGTCAAGTGGAGATCATAACACTTGCCACGGCTTTCCTAAAGAGTCAGACAGTACAAGTGTTTTATCGGAAGCACCAGACCAACGTAAGGGGCCTTGCATGCTTGCACCTCACTGCCTAGCAGGAAGGGTACAGCACTGTGGTTAGCACCAAGCCCTTAGGAGCCAGCTGCCAGGGTTCAAATCCTGGCTTTGCCACTTACTAACAGTGTCATATTAAGAAAGTCACTTTGGGGGCACCTGGGTGGCTTGTTGGTTAAGCATCCAACTCTGGGTTTTGGCTCAGGTCATGATCTCACGGCTCGCAGGTTCAAGCCCTGCATCAGGCTCTGTGCCTACTTGGGATTCTGTCTCCCTCTGTCTCTGCCCCTCCCCTGCTCACTCTCTCTCTCTCAAAAATAAATAAAGATTTAAAAAAAATTTTTTTAAAGAAAAGAAAGTCACTCTGCACCTCAGTATTTCCATCTGAAAAATAGACTTAAAACTAGTATTATTTCATATTGTTATTATGAAAACTAAATTAGATAACTTAGGCAACGTTTAGGACAGCACTTAGGACATGGTAAAAGTTAAACAGATGGTGTATCTTCCTCTAGGACTGGTTAACTTTTCCAGCATCATCTAGTTAATACTGATACTATAGAAATGAGCATATAAATTGCAATATTAACACTTGCATACTCTATCTCATCAGATATTCACAACAACACTGTGAAGTAGGCATTGTCACCCCAATCCTACAATCAAGGCATCTGGAGCTCACTGAAGCTGTGACTTGTCCAAGGGCACACAGCTGGAAAATTTAAGAGTATGAGCTTCACCCCACATCAGGCTAACTCCATCCTCCTAGGACTCTTTCCATGGGGCCATAAATCATAGCAACTTTTAATTTCGGGTTTCTGGTAAACTTGTCATTCACTGTCATTCACTGAAGTATTCTTAACCTCCCATATTGTGGGATCCTTTTTTCCCTCAGACATCAAGAATTAGTTCTTGGGGCACCTGGATGGCTCAGCTGGTTAAGCGTCCAACCCTTGATTTCAGCTCAGGTCATAATCTCACACTTTGTGAGTTTGAGCCCCACGTCAGGCTCTACACTGCCAATGCAGGGCCTGCTTAGGATTCTTTCTCTCCCTCTCTCTCCCTCTCACCTTCCCTTGCTCATGCTCTCTCTTTCTCAAAATAAATAAATAAATAAATAAACTTTTAAAAAAATCAGTTCTTAAGCATTAGCACTGTCCCACAGTACCTAGTACAGTGCCTGGCTAGTAGTAGGCTCTGATACATCAATGTCAAATGAAAGAAGAAATGCATGCATGCCAAGTCAAGGGGGAAAGACAATAATTTTCTCCAACCTATTAACGCTTTTTTTAAATAGCAAGAATAAATGCTGAGATAACTAGCCGTGAAAATAGTAACCACTCAGCTCCCAGCGAACTACTGTAATCTCCCTGGCTAGTCCCCCATCAACTTCAGTCAATAGTGCAATCCTATGGCACATTAAGCTCAGAATTTGATCCAAAAGAAACACAATCAGTAGGCACATAGGCAATTGTTCTGATTAAATACAGCCTGCTGGAATTAAAACACCATAGGCTGTTTGCAAAACTCCATGGCTTTAATTAGATGAACCCCATTTTAATAGCAAAGATACAACAATGTATTCTTCAGGCCCGGTGAAGTGACTAATGTAATTAGTCTATGATACAGTGTAGCTGATCTGCATCCAGTTGTGGAAATTACAAGATGATCAATTAAAGCTGCCCAACCTAATTCCTCAAAGTCTCATTGGGCGGACTGAGGTAGGCACTTCCGTGTCAGCCTTCAGGGAGCAATTGATCTTGCCAACATTCCCACTGGAAGGGAACTTAACATTTGTTACCAGCTGATTATGCGTTGGGCTCTGAGCTTTGGTATTTGCATAGACCACCTCTGTCAATCCTCCCAGTGGCCACGATTTTACAAATGTGCAAACTGAGGCTCAGAGAGGTTATGTAACTTATTCTGACATGTATCTGGTATGTGGCAGAACTTGGATTCAAACCTGGAGTTGCCTGGTTTCAAAGATGTTGGTGTTGGTTGGGCCAGGTAAGAGGTAGGCCTGCCTGAGTTCAAATCCTGGCTCCTGTACATAATAAGAGAGCACCTTGGCAAGCTTCCTAAATTTCTCCATCCTCAGGAGTCTCGTCTGGCAAGTGGATATTGTAGCAGTACTGTTTCATAAAACAGGCATGGAAAGTAAATCAGACTGCATGAAGAGCAAAGAGTTGTTATTAACTGTTGATTATAATTTCATGGAGTGTTGCTAGCATACAACTCTGAGGGGTCACAGAAATCAGCAAGTAGAGTCCAGAGAGTTCCACATTGTTGGGATGAGGTCACAGATAGTAAGTGCCAGAGCTAGACTCAACTTAGCACAGGACCCCTTAAACACTCAATCAAGTGCCGCAGATGTGTACTATACCTCTGCTGATCCTCAGAACAAACCAGCCAGATGGGGAGCACAGAAGCGCTACATAAGGAGACTGACTGAGCTCAGAGCAATGAGGTGACCAGACCGTGGCACTCATATGTTGCAACAAAGAGGCAAGCTTAACCTCCTCCCACCCCATAATGTCTGTGGCACTGCTGCTGTGAAGGCTGAGTGCATAATTAGGATGATCGAGGTCGAAATGCCAACCTCGCAGCTTATCAACTGTGAGATCCAGCTCTCCCACCTACAAAACAGAGATGGTAGGGGTCCCCAGCACATATCGTTGTTGTGTTAAATAAGTGATCGTTGGGGAAATACTTAGGACTGCACTTGGTACTATTTTGCCTTGCTATAGCCAAGTTCCATTATCTCTGCATGGGAATACAACAATTCTTACCTTCTGTGATGCTTGTGAGTGTGAAATGAGTTGATCCATGTAATATGCTTAGCATGGTGTCAATATATGATGGAAACACTAGGTAAATGTTGCTTGTCTTCATTATGTAGTAGCAGTGATGATGGGCGTGGTGATAAAAAGCCATCAAAGTACACATCTCCCATAGAGATAATCTTCCCTAGATTGCTACCAGACCTTCACACCATAACTCGAATGGTATTTTTGTTGGTCTTGGCTTCTTTCCTGAAAAACTTACTTGTTCACTCCCGGGGAGAATAAAGTGATAATTCTATGCATTAGTGCCAATAATGAGGAGAGTCCATCTTGCTAAGGAGACAGAAAGACAAATTTCACCCACTTAGTATTCACCTCCTTGAGCTGCTGTAAGGATGAAATTGGACAAGGCATGGAAAGATCATGGTTGTTGGATGTACCAGAACTTCCCAGTACTTCACAAAACTAGTGTTTTAGGATACCACAGCAGGGGATCATAAGGTCTTCCAGCTCTAACATGCTTCAAATGGAAGATGGCTTGTCTGCATATTTGTGTATATGCTGTCTGAGGATGGCATTAAAGACAATTCTTGGACGGCAGAGCCCCCTGACGCTCCCATACCGATTTAAGACACTACAAGTCCAAACTTTCTTAACCCAAGAAATTGGTGCTCAAATGACCTCCAAATAACTCCAAAATGATTTGGTTGTTTTCAACTCTTTCCAGCTGTGTTCTAGGCACCAAAGAGAAATGCAAAAGATTCAGAAAATGTGGTGCCTCCTGGTGCTGCTTCAAGAACTAACCCCTGCATATCTCTTTGGAAGGAACACACACCTCTCATCCTGCTCCTCTGTGTTCCAACCACATTGACCTTCTTTTTGTTACCTGCAACAACCACTCTCCTGACCTCAGAATCCACAAACTTTATTTCCTCTTTCTGAATGGTTCTCTTGCCCTGTCCACCTGCCCATTCAGGACTTCTCCATCTTATCATCAGCCATCTTTCAGGTCTCCCACAAATGACACAGAAAAGTCTTAACCCCAAATCCATGGCAAGGACACGTCCTCCTGTTAGATGCCTCTATCGCAGCCTTCATTTCTTCTCAGAGGCCTTATCAAAACCACAATTACACCACTGATCGGGTCATTGGGTGTAGTGTCTATCACAGCAACTCAACTAGACTGTAAGCTCCTTGAGGGCAAACTCAACCTGTATCTCTAGCCCCTAATAAGGCACTGCACGCACTCATTAAAAGTGTGTTGTTCATTTATTTCAATAATCACAACAGAGTGTGAGGTATTTTGGTGTTTGAGTTTACTTTTGTTTCTATTTGCTTTTTCAGAAAAGGAATAGTGGCAGATTAAATTCCTTAAAACAACCTGGTATTAAAAAGCATTGATCGATACTACCCAAAGCAATCTATATATTCAACGCAATCCCTATCAAAATAACACCAGCATTCTTCACAGAGCTTGAACAAACAACCCTAAAATTTGTATGGAACCAAAGAAGACTCCGAATAGCCAAAGCAATTTTGAAAAAGAAAACCAAACCTGGAGGAATCACAATTCTGGACTTCCAGCTGTATTACAAAGCTGTAATCATCAAGACAGTATGATACTGGCACAAAAAAAGGCACACAGATCAATGGAACAGAATAGAGAACCCAGAAATGGATCCACAAATATGGCCAACTAATCTTTGACAAAGCAGGAAAGAATATCCAATGGGAAAAAGACAGTCTCTTCAGCAAGTGGTGCTGGGAAAACTGGACGGTGACATGCAGAAGAATGAACCTGGACCACTTTCTTACATCATACACAAAAATAAACTCAAAATGGATAAAAGACCTAAACATAAGACAGGAAGCCATCAAAACCCTAGAGGAGAAAACGTTAACAACCTCTTTGACCTCGGCCTCAGCAACTTCTTACTCAACATGTCTCTGGAGGCAAGGGAAAAAAAACAAAAATGAACTATTGGGACCTCAGAAAGATAAAAGGATTCTGAACAGCAAAGGAAACAATCAACAAAACTATAAGGCAACTGATGGAAAGGGAAAAGATATTTGCAAATGACATACCGGATAAAGGGTTAGTATCCAAAATCCGTAAAGAACTTAACCAAACTCAACACCCCAAATAAACAAATAATCCAGTAAAGAAATGGGCAAAAGACATGAAAAGACACTTTTCCAAAGAAGACATCCAGATGGCTAACAGACACATAAAAAGATACCCAACATCACTCAACATCAGGGAAATACAAATCAAAACCACAATGAGACACCACCTCACACCTGTCAGAATGGCTAAAATTAACAACTCAGGCAATGACAGATGCTGGCGAGGATGTGGAGAAAGAGGAACCCTTCTGCACTGCTAGTGGGAATGCAAACTGATGCAGCCACTCTGGAAAACAGTATGGAGGTTCCCCCCAAAATTAAAAATAGAACTACCAAAGCAATTACCCTAAGAGTTATTTATCCAAAGGATACAAGAGTGCTGATTCGAAGGGGCATATGCACCCCAATGTTTATAACAGCACTATCAACAATAACCAAAGTATGGAAAGAGTCCAAATGTCCATCAACTCATGAATGGATGAAGAAGATGTGGTGTATGCATGTGTATATTTTGTATGTTATTATGTATTATACACCGAATTCATACAATAGCATAAGCTAAAGAAAAGAAAGTGTCATTAAGAAAATCACAAGGAAGAGAAAATACATTTGCAGTACTGTGCTGTATTTATTGTTTTAAAAATCCACGTATATGTGGACCCCATGCACTTCAAACCCACGTTGCTCACGGGTCCACTGTACTATGTGGTCACACACACACACATACACACATAAATGAGGACAATCTCTACATAGTAACATGGAGAGTTCACCAGGGTAGATTGCTGAGTGAAAACTGGAAAGTACATAACAGTTATAATATGCTACCTTTTGTCTAAGAAAAAATTAAGAATCTCTATGTTTCATACATTTGCAAAAATAACAACAACGAAACAGAGGAACTGTAAATGAGAAATCAACAAAAGCAGTCACCTTACAGGAAATGCATTAGGGGCTGTGTGGAAGGGAAAGACACAGAAGAAAACCTCCTCGTATATACCTTTCCAGGCCATTATGCCCTTTGAATAATGTCACTTCATTACCTATTAAAAGTAAAGCTAATTCTTCAAAGCACTTCTAAAACTGAAAATAAACCGAGACAAATAAATCTAACCATATATCAATTTAGTAACATAACCACACAGAAAAACGATTATTTCCCCCCCAAGATGCTCTGACCACAGCACTTTGACTGAACATCTACAGTGGGATATGCTCCATGGACAAAAAGAACTACAAAGAAACATAAACCAAACCTATTTTACGTTACTAGTAAAACTCATATTGTTATTTTGAAACTATTTTCTTGTACTGCACAATAAAGACAATGAAGAATTATATTAATGATGGTCTAGGAAAACATAAAATTCAATTATAGAATAAAAGGTTAACTGTAGAAGTAATGCCAGAATTAAAGCAACAATGGCTAAATGAATGAATGGTTTTACTGACTGTAGATTATCTACCTTAGTCCATTGAAATGGCCCCGCCACAACATCATCTGTCACCGTAATCACCCCCCATGCTCAGATTAGGCTCTATAAAATCAGGATTTCTTGGAGAACCAGTTGCTTTCTCCAGGACTGGATCAGGGAAGGTACGAGGTGAGCCTGGAACATGCTGTCATGTTCAAAGGCGAAGAAGCTTTCAAATAGTAATTAGGTACGTCCAAAGGACACAAGCACCAGTGGAAAGGAGCTCACGCTGCCCCGAATTGTGAACACTGGAGCACCAAAAGAACAGTGATTATAATGGACTGAAACACACTGGACCTACCAGAGCCATGAGTCCATAATGATTCTCCAAATAGAGAAAGCTAGGAATACAAATCCATTTGTCATGATTGGAGGTGGTCATTAAAGCAACACCTTCCTCTGGAAATTGCTAAAAAGAAGTAATTAAGTATTCATTCTGCCTTGTCAGTAAAAACTGTATTATCAGGGCAAATGGATCCACTTGTGACAGAAAGATCTGTTTCAAGCAGTAACTGCAAAAGGAATGTTAGCATTATCAAGATGACCCTTCCCATAGATTCTCAGGCATGGGAGCTTCTATGTTAGCCCAGAACAGTAGGTAATTAAGTTCAGGCGAAGAAGGATCAGAGAAAGCTTCGAGGGAGTCTGTGTGGGCTGAGGTTTGAATGTGAGCCAAGAACAAGAACTCAGGAGAAGGATGTGTCAGAGGGAGGGATATGCTGGAAGCCTGGAAAAGCTTACAGACCTGCACTGATACTGGAGGGGGCTGTTACCCATTAAAGAGATCCAGAGTCAGCACACAAAAAAATGAAAATTGCAGAGAGTCAAAATTATCCTTAGGAAATCCTTTGGAAGGAGCTTTGTTGTGGCCCACTATGTGGCCTCTCAGGACTGCCAGTTTCCTCACAGAGCTGGGACCACATCACAATCTGAGAAATGTGAGGCAGTTAGCAACTGAAGGTGACAGCATGCTCTGAGGGGCACGTGGGACCTGAAGCCAACTGAGGGGAAAGCAAGAGTCCTGTCTCCCAGATTTGGCTTTTTGGCACATTCGACACATTCCCATATGGCACGTTTGGCAAACTGGCTCCCCATTACTGACACAGTTTGTTTACACTGTTCATTGTTATCCCCACCTCCTCTCATTGTAAGCAAGACACCCACATCCTCAGCCTCTGCCGTTGAGTGTTCATGGCGCAAAAGTACAAAGGGCAAGGGCCAGAGATGCAGGCAGAAGTCACCTCTGGAAGGGATAGGTTGCTAAACCAAGCAGTTTAGACTCTTGGGGAAGAGGAAAGCTACTGGAGAGCTTCAAGATGAGTGAAATGGCCAGAGATGTGAGCTCTGAAAAGACGACTCCAGCTTCCTCGTGAAGAAGGGCATGGAAGCCATGTGGAGATTTGGGTGGGGCTAAGAATATAGACAAGAGGTAGTGGTCACCATTGTATTTACATCTGACTTGTTTTTCAGGTCTTCCTTAATAGAAGCCAAGCATCACATGCACTGGACCTGAGTGTAAAGTTTTAGATCTGAAGGGAAAAGCAAATGCCAGCTTTAGAAGCCCGGTGCACAAAGGACAGGCTATTTAGGGATCTAGATTCTTCAGCCACAGAAAGCTAGTGGGTGAGAAGTGGCTGGTTCCCACTGAACTCCCCTGGGCAAATGAAAGGAACCAAAAGGTGTCTCTTCCCAATAACTGACCATAGTAGTAGAAATTATAAATGGGGCCAGGAAGTGGTCCCTTTACTTCAGCCCACCTAGAATACATTCAAAATAGCTGCTGCTTGCAAAAACAAACCTCGAAATTCTAAAAGAGTCTACTTAGAACATACCTACACATTAAGCAAACTTCACTGAGCATCTACCATGTCAGGGACCGCACTCTGGGTCAGATTTACAAAAATTAGAAATTAACCCCCTGGGAAGTAAAAGCCTGACCAATGAAACACACAAGTGAACAAGAAATTCAAAACAGGGTTACATGTGCTCTGACGGGGGTAAGCACAGCCAAGACAACTTTATTGACCCTGGGAAGCCGCACGTGATGGATGGAAAGTGGCTTCCTACTTACTCTAGTCAAAATACCATTAGCCTGAAGTATGAAAAAGAAAAGAATTCTGGTAGATTTCATTTCTAGCTTGCCTCTGCATCAACCAAATATGTTTTTAGTTTCCAACCTGATTGTTAGAAAGATTCTTAAAGTGAACAAGACAACCATGATGGTTAGCAGCTACAGTAAAATGAATGAAATTGAATATCTCAGTGATACAGTAGTCCCCTCCTACCTGAGGGGAATACGTTCCAAGACCTCCAGCAGATGCCTGAAACCGTGAACAGTGCCCAATCCTATAAAGACTACATTTTTTTCTATGCATACACACATGTGATAAAGTTCAATATACAAATTAGGCACAATAAGAGATTAACACCAATAACTAATAATAAAATAGAAAAATTATAACAATATACTGTAAGTTATGTGAATGTGGTCTCTCTCTCAACATATCTTACTGAACTGTACTCACCCTTCTTCTTGTGATGATATGAGATAATAAAATGCCTCCATGATGAGATGGAATGAGGTCATTGACGTAGGAATTGTCACATAGCATTAGGCTACTGCTTACCTTTTGACGATATGTCAGGAGGAGGATGATGGCTGACCCGAAGGTGGCTGACCATGGGTAACTGAAACTGCAGCCAGGGGGGGGTGGGGGGATGGGGGGGTGAGCGGAAGGACTACTGTAGATATCACATAACTAAAAGAATTTTTTTTTTTTTTAGGATTTGAGAGCTACAGGTAGGAATGTCTACTTTACTCCTCTGCTCCTGAATACGAAAATAAACAGTGATGATCGACAGATGCATAGGTGATAAAGACGTTGCTAGACAGAATAGACAATAAATTCCCCTTCTATGTCTCTCGTATGGTCTTTGTCACATGGTTATTTGCTTTTTTCAAAACTCTTAATCAAAGGAAAATAAATCTCAGTTAATTTGGAAATTCTGGTGAGTCTGGATCTAGTAGCACACAGTGTTGTACAAAAATACACTTTACATCCAAATGCCCATCAATTCATGAATGTATTTACAAAATGCAGTATTATCCATATATGTGACTGAATACTACTTGGAAATTAAAAGTAGCAGACTGTGATATACATTATAACATAGATGAACCTCAAAAATGTTAAGCTAAGTTTAAGAAACCAAATGCAAAAAATTATATATATATCATTTACATGAAATGTCTAGAATGACTAACACGTTTCATCTACAAGAAATGTCTATAAAAGCAGTCTGTATAGACGAAATCAGATCATGGATGCTTATGGGTGGTAGTGAAGCAGGAATTAACTATAAACAGGCACAAGAGAACTTCTTTTGGAATGATGGAAATGTTTCAAAATGGATTGTGGTGATGGTTGCCTAACTTTATAAATTTACTAAAATAAATTAAATTGAACACATATAATGGGTATATATTATGCTGTGTAAACTGTAGTCTAATAAAGCTATTAAAACACTTGTCCACACACACACACACACACACACACACACACTGCATATATTTTCAACCCCAGGTAAACAGGAAGTACTTGAAGATGATGCCATGTAACTACCTCACACTGAGCATCTCCTCAAGAGCCAGGTACTTTTATCTCTGTTCCAGAAACCCACTTTCAGACAGGTAATAAGATTAGCCCAGGGACGCAAAGCACAGACAAGCTAAGTTAGAAATGGAAGCCAACTGGACCCACCTCTAAATCCTGTACACTATTTGTTCCATTATGCCCCCCAAATAGAAACAAGCAGCCGCCCCAGATTCACATGGTGTCTTCAAAGTAAGAAATGAGACTCCCCCTGCATCAATTTCCTTCCTCTTTCCCGGCTATTGCGAGGCTCTGCTCCCCTGGTATCCTGGCCAGTGCCTTGGGATATGCTCTAAGTTAACTCTGGGCATGTCATTCCTGTGCTCAGAAATGGTGCTCTGATGCTGAAACGTTGGCTTGAGCCCTTTGCAGCCCAGCTCCAGCACCAATGATGCTCCCAGCACTGCTCACTGCTCCCCGCTCCAGCCCTGCACTGCTTTGCTCTGAATTTCTCACCATGCTTGGAAGATGATGGCCATCTTCACCATCTTCTCATCTCTCTGCCTTTTGTCCATGCAGCTCCTCTCACCTGAAATGCTTGACCTCTCCTTGCCCCTGCCAGGCATTAGCAAACTCCTGCTCTTCTTTTAAAATCATGAACAGGGACACCTGGCTCAGGTCATAATCTCGCAGTTCATGAGTTCCAGGCCCACAATGGGCTCTGTGCTAACAGCGCCGAGCCTGCTTCAGATCCTCTGCCTCCCTCTCTCTCTGCCCCTCCCCCACACACTCTTGCTCACTCTCTCTCACTCTTTTTCTCAAAAATAAACATTTTTAAAAAAATAAAAATGAAATAAAATCATGACCAAATATCATATTCTTAGGAGAGCCCTTGCACTGCTTCTCTAAGCAGCTAGTTATTTCAGACAGCTTGTGTGTACTTTGATCATTTTCTTTAGTCTCTTAAGCACCATTTAAATACGCTTACCCATTATCAGTCTAGTGTATTTGTTATATTTTCTTTATAACTAGAGCATGCATCATTGAAGAGGTTACTTGGATTCAACTCTCCATTCCATCACTTAGTAGCTCTATGAGTTTGGACAGATTATGTAAACTCTTGATACATCAATTTTCCCAACAGTAAAATAAAACCAATGAAAGAATATACTTCATGGGTATTTATAAGAATTAAATATACTCATAATCATTAAGGAAAAAACATATCTTCTGCTCCATTGTAAGTGCTTAATAAATATTAGCTCATAATATTAACTTTCATTATTATAGTAAGGGTTCAATAAATGTGAATTGAATAAATGGAAAAGAGAAGGAGGGAAGGAGGGAAAGAGAAGGCAGAGGCCCCTTCATAGCACAGAGAACAGCACGAGTTTTATACGCAACAAACTTGAATCTTTGCCCTGCTGCTTCTACATTGGGTAATTTGAACAAGTTATTTGGCCTCCATGTGTTTCAAGGTGAGTAAGTATTCTATTGGATAACACACATAAAGCACTTAGCACGCAAGACCGAGCCCACAGTATGTAATGGAAACATAGTTTTGTGAAAAAGAAAATCCTCTGCTTAACTCCTTCAGGCAAAGGCTGCCTGCATGTACACTGTTAGGATGCGACCTGAAAGCCCAGGACTGTGGGATGATTGAGAGAGATGAATGTGAAACATTATGACCTAGTCTCACCCCCACCTCCATCCTGTCCCAAAGCTCACGGGTATTATAGAAAAGTTTCTTCCAAGATGGTCACCTTCAATGAATCTTCATTTGTTTTTCACCTACTTCCTCATGAGAATAACATTAAGAGCACAGGGAAAATAGTTCAGTGAAAAAAAAAAAAACTAGCCAAAAATCAATGAAGAAATTCTCAACAAAATATTAGCAAACCATACAGACACATAGAAAAAGAATTAAACACCTGGACCAAGTGGGATTTGTCAAAGGAAAACAAGGCTGTGCTAGTAGCTCTTTTTACAGAAACTGAAACAGCCAAACGATATTGAAAAATAAGAACAAGGTTGCAGGACTTACACTTCCCAACTTGAAAATTTATTATAAAGCTACACTAATCAAGATGGTGAGGTACTGGCATAAGGACAGACATATAAATTAATGGAACTCAGAGCCCCAAAATAAACCTTACATTTATGGTCAACGGTTTTCAACAAAGTTGCCAAGAAAATTAAACAGGAAAGAAAATCTTTTCAACAAATGTTTCTGGGAAAATTGACTATTCCACCTGCAAAAAAGATGAATTTGGACACCTACCTCACACCATACACAGTCACTCAAAATATATCAAAGACCAAAATGGAAGAGTTAAAACTATAAAGCTCTTAGAAGAAAACACAAGAGAAAAATTGTCATGACTGTGGGTTAGGCAATGATTTCTCAGATACAACACAAATGCACAAGCAATAAAAGAGAAAACTGAAAAATCAGCCTTAACATTGAAAATTTTTGTGAGCGAAAAGACACCATCAATAAAGTGAGAAGACTTCTACAGAAGGGGAGCAAATATTTGCAGATCATGTATTTGATGAGGCAGTTGTCCCTGGAGTCTGTAAAGAACTCTTACAACTCAATAATAAATAGACAAACAACCCAATTTAAAAATGGGCGAAGGATCTGAATTAGACATTTCTCCAAAGAAGGTACACAAATGACCAATAAGCACATGAAAAGAGGCTCAACATCATTATTCAATAAGAAATGCAAATCAAAACAGTAAGATAGTACTTCACACCCAGTAGGATGGCTAGAAACTAAAAGTCAGATAATAACAAGAGTTGGCAAGGACGGGGGAAAGATGAGAACCTTCCTACATTGCTGGTGACTCGTAAAATGTTACAGCCACATTGGTACATAGTTTAACAGTTTCCGAAGAACTGAAATATAAACTTACCATATGACCCAGCAATTCCAACCTTAGGTATCTGTCCAAGAGGAATGAAAGCAAGTATCTACAAGAAAGTTTTTAAAAGAAGGAAAAATGAATGTTCATGAATGTTCATAGCAGGATTACTTGTAATAACTAAGAAGTGGAAAAAAAAACTCCAAATGTCACTGCACACTTTTTATATGGATTTGTTAATCCCGCTAATTTGAATGACAGTTTCTCTTGCATTTTACATTTGTCTCTGAACTTTCAAAACAGTCAACATTTTGTACTCTGAAAACGAGACTTTAATTTTATCAACTTTGCTATTTTTGCAGCCTTATGCCCCAGTCCCCTCCCTACCCAAGCCCTGCCTCTGCTATAGTCCCTAAGCAAAACTCATCCACCCTTGCTAGGAAACAGAGCAAACCATCCTAGATCTGGTTTAAAATATTTGCTTCACAGTTTTCAGGGAATTAGGCCAGTTGAGCTTTTTAGCAAAATTATTTTCACTGAACAGGTTTACAGGGAATTGATGTTTTGGTGAATTGCCTTTTGGTAAACGGATTTTCAGCAAATTGACTGAGAGCCAGTGAACAACTCAGTTCTTCTCCTGTACATTCTACCTCCTCCTAGCTACATTCCTTGTTCACAGAAATGAGTCTACATGCTTTCACTGTTTGAACCTCTCAAGAGCTTCCAGGCCTTGAGACCTACAGCTTGTCAGTTCAGATTTATTTCTGGGAGTGTGGATCATAGCAAGGGTGAAAGATGCAAACCAGGTAGCATTCACTACTTGTCCCCTCCCCTTTTTATCTTCACTGGCCATGAAATCCTGTCTTCAAAGTATAACGAGGACTAATACATAAAGGAGACAGAAGGAGATAAGCTCTTGCTGAGGTGGGAGCCATTAAGCTCACCACCACCACCTCCCCACCCCCACGATCTCTCCGATGTGAACACCTGTCCCTCTCATAGCCTGAGTACCTTGGAAGGTGACTTGGCACTCTACATATCACAATTCAAAAATCACTACTTTCCAGCCGTGGCAACATTTTTCTAGGTATGTCTTCTGGGGCAAGGGTAATAACAACAAAAATAAACTATTGGGACTATATCAAAATAAAAAGCTTCTGCATAGCAAGGAGACAACAAAATTAAAAGGCAACCTACAGAATGGAAGAAGATATCTGCAAATGACATATCTATCCATTAAAGGGTTAGCATCCGAAATATACAAAGAACTTATACAACTCAACACCCAAAAAACAAATAATCTAATTAAAAATGGGCAGCACACAGGAACAGACATGTCTCTAAAGAAGACATACAGGTGACCAGCAGACACATGAAAAGATGTTCGTTATCACTTACCATCAGGGAAATGCAAATCAAAACTACAGAGATATTACCTCACACCTGTCAGAATGGCTAAAATCAAAAACACAAGAAATAACAACTGTTAGCGAGGATGTAGAGAAAAAGGAATCTTCTTGGACCATTGATAGGAAGGTACATTGGTGTAGCCACTCTGGAAAACAGTATGGAAGTTCCTCAAAAAGTTAAAAATAAAACCATCCTATGATCCAGGAATCACACAACTGGGTATTTACCCAAAGAATACAAAAACACTAATTCAAAGGAACACATGCACCATTATGTTTCCTGCAACATTATTTACACTAGCCAAGATATGGAAGCAGCCCAAATGTCCATCGAGAGATGAATGGATAAACAAGATGTGGTCTATATAAATAAATGGGATATTATTCAGCCATTAAAAAAGAATGAAATCTTGCCATTTGCAATGACATGGATGGAGCTAGAGAGCACAACACTAAGTGAAACAAGTCAGTCAGGGAAAGACAAACACCATATGATTTCACTCATATGTGGAATTTAAGAAACAAATGAGCAAAGGAAAAAACAAGATACAGACAAACCAAGAAACAGACTCTTAATTAGACAAAGCAAACAGATGGTTACCAGAGGGGAGGTGGGTGAGGGGATGGGGGAAATAAGTGATGGGGATTAAGGAGTGCACTTGTGGCAATGAGCACTGGGTGATACATCGAATTGTTGAATCACTGTATGTAGACGGGAAACTCACATAACACTGCATGTTAAGTATGCTGGAATTTGAAATTTAAAAAAAAAGAAATTTTAATGACAGCATGGAGCCTGCTTGGGATTCTCTCCCTCTCTCTCTGTCCCTCCTCAGTGCTCACTCTCTCTTTCTCTCCCTCTCTCAAATATAAAAAACTTTTTAAAATACAAATAAAAAACTTTTAGGTCACTAATGTCATCTATTCATATCTCTTCACGGATGAGAAAGCTGAAACTCAGAGAGTCCCAGTGACGTGAGTCAAATTCAAAGGGAAGAATACAAAAATAATGAATATTAACTCCTCCCAAAAGTAAACTACAGCTATTTCTCACTATTTGGTATAGAAATCCATGGTACTCAAATGACTTCCCAAAATGACAATGGAAACAACATGGATATCTACTCCATCAGATCAAATTCCAGCTCTATTTCTTCCTATCTGTGTAATTTGGACTGTCTCTTAACCTATCTGAGCCTCGGTTTTTTCATCTATAATGAATGGATAAAAATGTCTAAGTTAGCAGATTTCTGTAGCAATTAAATGAGCTAATATCTACGAGTGCTTAGACACCTGCATGGTAGTAGGTACACCAAATGTTATTTTCTTTCCTTCCTCCTCGCCTCCTACCTTTCTTTCTACTGTACACAGGACCTGAGGATTTGCATGTTGTGCCTATCTTTCAAATGCAATCCTCCCCAAAATTTCACCAGCACTCAAAATAGTCTGTGACCACAAGTCCAAATAAAGTTCACATTGATCGGTCATTTAAAACCCACAAAGTAATTAAATAAATGCTACAGGGAGCAGCAAATAAAGCTGAAAATAGTTAAAACCCATATAAATTTGCATCAGAAATATCAGTTCCCTTTGACACCTCTCAAACATCTATCACCTCATTTTGGCGCTTTACAGCCTTTTCTCCAAAATTCTACTGGAAGCTTCCTCTGTGCATAGAGGAGATAGGAACCAATAGCTTTTCTAGAAGTTCCCAGGCTTCACGGCTCTCCATCATGCAGGCTCTCAGGGGAAATAATGCCCAGTCCCACCTGCGGAACACCTTAGGCAGTTTCCCAAGTTAAGGTATCCCTAGAAAGCTTAATGTACCAGTGGAAAGAAGACTTCCACATGAAATTCTCAGGGCGTACCTGGAATTCCTGTTAGGGCTTCAGCTGGGGGGAAGAGAGAGGAGAAGTAGGAAGAGAAATATACAGATTAGAACTACAAGGAAATATGAGAGAAAAGGGCAGGCTCTGATATCTAGCTTGCCCTCTGTTTCTGACGGGTGAGAGGCAAGCTGTCCCACATGGGCAAGAGAATGACCTGCATCGTGGTCACCCGCCTAGCTGCCTTTCCTTGGAACGTCTTCTTTGTAACAGGTACCAGGCTAGCAGCTTTACATACAGTGTTACATTTGAAATTAGACCCCCATCTAAGACTTCTTAATTCTTACTTTTTAAGGAAGGAGAAAATTTTAAACTTTGACCAAAAAATGGCAGTTTCATCTCCAAAATAAGATATGAAAGATCTCAACGGGCTCACTGATTCCTCTTCAGGATCCCTGAAATGCCCTTACTTAAAAGTCATCAAAGTTCACTGCTGCTTTTATTTATTTATTTATTTTACTGTTTATTTTTGATGGGGGTAGCAGAGGAGAGGAAGACAAAGGATCTGAAGCAGGCTCTGCACAGAGCCCAATGCGGGGCTCGAGCCCCGGAACTTTGAGACCATGACCTGAGCTAAAGTTGGACACTTAACCGACTGAGCCACACAGGCGCCCCCTCACCCCTGCTTTTAGACGAATAAAGCAAACTCCTTACATCAGCCAAAATGTCCAACGTGATTTCATTCCTGCTTACATGTCCTGCCTCTTATTTTCTGCCAGTCCCTACTGTAATAGCATATACTCAACACAAAAACATAATTATGTGTTATCACCTGTCCCTGTACCCTTCCTCCTCACTTTTGTGCACTCCTTCTCTCTCTCTCCCTCGCTTGGTCTCCCTTTCACTCTATCAGAAACTCTCCCCCAGGTCTTCCTCTCCCTTCCTCAGATTTTCAGACCCTTCCTTGCAAAGTCTTCCCAACCATCCCAGGACTACATTGGATGACTCCCTAATAAGACTGCCTCCTCATCATGGATCCTTGAATCACTGCATCACAGATTCTGATCAGAAACTCTCACGGCAGGAAACCTTATTCCAACCTTCTCAGGGTATTGACTGGGAAACGGAGCCCATCAGAAAACACTACTGAAAAGTCAGACGTAGGACATGAGTTCTACCCCCATCCTCAATGACTTGGTGAAAACAGGCCCACTAGGTGATTATAATAATCTGCCGCCCAGTCACCCAGGTCCTCAGTGCAGTTCTGTCCTGATGAATGAACTTTTAGGCCTGACTTTTCCGTCCCTATCTGTCTGTCTCTGCCTATTTCTCACCTCTACTCCATCACACCACCTCATTTATTGCACAGGAATGTTGCTGATGAAATATTTTCACCAAGTCATGCATAATTGGTTTAATGTCTCATCTCCCAAGAGCATTTGCATTTTAATAGGGGACAATATTTTATTAGCATTAATGTTAATTATTAAGTAAAATAGCATTCATTTTTATAGCACTTTAGAGTTTACAAGACACATTTTCATAGAGTATCAAATCTATAGGCACAGAGGTGAAAAGAGGAATGTGCTTTCATTAAAAGAAAAAAATTACCTTGAATTACAATTTCTTCCTGTGTGATGACTCTTCTCTGCACTTGGGGAGAAAGGGCATTTAAATTGAGATATTACACACAAATAACAAGCAATGCTAAACTCTACACTGTAAGAAAGACTGTGCGGTATTCCTCCATTTTAATAGAAAAATTTTAGTTTGTTATAAATTATGCTCATTCCAACAAATTTAAGGAGTGAATTGTTTCCTCAAAAGGTAACTCCTGATTAGGAGTATGTTCTTAATGGAATGATGCTCTGAGAAAACATCAGTCACCACTAAACACGGCAGAGTTCCATTCACGATCATACTGGAAACACAAAGCTAGGGTGTGAGGACATATGTCCAGCTTCCAATTTTGTTCTTCTCTTTGTCCTCTCTTACATTTGGAAATCCATTAGAGAAGAAAACATGGTAGGCTTTTCTGGTTGGATCTTAGTTCTCTGGATTCAGTCACTGAAGCTTTTGAATAGGAGGGATGTGATGAGACGGGATTTTGCAAAACTTAATCAAACGGCTGTTGCCAGACTGCAATGAATCAAGAGTCCAGAAATGGAAATATCGGCCAGAACTCTAAATAAGATATAATTAGGGTCCAATCCAGGATTGCAGCAGTGGAGAGGGAAAGCAAGTGAATGCGCAGAGATAACATGAATGTATCTCCAGTACTGACTGAAGTGCCATCTTCCTGCCATGATGCCACATTCCTAAACTCATTAACGTTGACAAGCAACTCAAAAAGAATGAAAAGCCACGTTCAACATGGTGATGTAATCAGAGCCTCTATTTTTTTTTTCATGTAAAATGCCCAGCGTTTGTTTAATTATTAGTAAGAATAAGAAACAGGACTTATAATTACTAAAAAAAAATCTTAGTAAATATGACTAAGAATAAGAAACTGACAATAGAAACAAATACACAAGTGACCCACTTATTGGATTTAAAACTGTGTTGATGTTTTCAAGAACAAAGATAATGGGATATAGAACATTATCAGATAAATGGAATCTTTAAGAAAGAATCGAATGGAAATTCCAGAAGTAAAAAATAATATAACTGAAATTAGAAATGCAATAAATAGTCACAACGGGTTGCATATAGCTATAAAAGGATGTGTGAACTAAAAGAGGGATCAGTAGAAATGATCCAGATTGAAGCACAGAGGGACCAAAAGAAAAAAAAAAAGAGTATGAAAAACAAATAGAAAATAGTGAAAAAGTAATACATATATGTAATTGAAATTCCACAAAAGGAAGAAAAAACATCCTGACAAGTATGTAATTTTCAAACACATGTGGGACATTTACCAAACTGACCATACAGTCCTATATAAAGCAAGCTTCCAAGCGTCCACACAATTCACAGGACTGACATTATTTGAAATGGGTTTTACGACAGCACCAGATATAAACTAAAAGTACCTAATAAAATGCCAAATAGGCAACTAGAAAACTCACAAATGTTTGAAAGTTTAGACAGTAAACTGCCAAACAATACATTCAATAATAAATCAGAAGAAGTATTAGAAAATATGTTAAATGAATGATATTTAATATTTGACATTTAAAACTTGTGACATTCACATATATGAAAAACTTACAGCTAACATCAACATTAATGGGGAAAAAACAAACAAGGCTTTTCCCCTAAGGTTGGGAACAAGACAAGGATGTCTACTCTCACCATTTTTATTCAACATAGTGAGGAAGTGCTAGCCACAGCAGTCAGAAAACAGAAAGAAATAAAAGGCATCCAAACTGGCAAGGAAAAAGTAAAACTTTCACTACTGCAGATGACATGACACTATGCAGAAAACCTAAAAGACTCCACCAAAAAACTGCTAGAACTGATAAACGAATTCAGTAGAGTCACGGGATACAAGATCAAAGAACAGAAATCTGTTACATTTCTATACACCAATAATGAAGCAACAGAAAGAGAAATTAAGAAAACAATCCCATTTACAATTGCACTAAAAATAATGAGTAAGATACATAGGCATAAATCTAACCAAAGAGGTAAAAGACCTGTACTCTGAAAACTGTAAAACATTGATGAAAGAATGAAGACAACACAAAGATATGAAAAGACATCCCATGCTCATGGGTTGGAAAAACAAATACTGTTAAAATGTCTGTACTACCCAAAGCAATCTACAAATTTAATCAGTCCGTACCAAAATACCAACTGCATTTTTCACAGAACTAGAACAATCCTAAAATTTGTATGAAACCACAAAAGAACCAAATAGCCAAAAGTTTGAAAAAAGAAAATCAAGGTTGAAGGTGTATCATAATTCTGGACTTAAAGTTATATTTAATCAAACAATATGGTACTAGCACAAATCAGACACATAGGTCAACAGAACAGAATAGAAAGCCCAGAAATAAACCCACAATTATATGGTCAGTTAATCTTTGATAAAGCAAGAAAGAATATCCAATGAGAAAAAGACAGTCTCTACAACAAATGGTGTTAGGAAAACTGGACCACTTTCTTTTGCCATTCATAAAAATAAATTCTAAACAGATTAAAGACCTAAATATGAGATCGGAAACCATAAAAATCCTAGAATAGAACACAGGCAATAATTTCAATGTCTCTGACATAGACTATAGCAATATTTTTCTAGATATGTCTCCTGAGGCAAGAGTAATAAAACCAAAAGTAAGCTACTGGGACTATATTAAAATATAAAGCTACTGCACAGCGAGGGAAACAAGTGACAAAATTAAAAGGCAACCTACAGAATGGGAGAAGATATTTGCAAATCACATTATCATATGAAAGGTTAGTATCCAATATATATAAAGAACTTATATAACTCAACACCCAAAACACAAATAATCCAATTTGAAAATGGGCGGAATACGTAAACAGACATTTCTCCCAAGAAGACATACAGATGGTCAATAGACACACGAAAAGATGTTCAACAATCCTTCCATCAGGGAAATGCAAAACAAAACTACAATGAGATAACACCTCACATCTGTCAGAATGGCTTAAATTGAAAACACAAGAAACAAAAGGTACTGGTGAGGCTGTGAGGAAAAAGGAATCCTCATGTACTGTTGGCAGGAATGAAAACTGGTACAGCCACTCTGAAAACAGTATGGTGTTTCCTCAAAAAGTTAAAAATAGAACTACCCTACAAATTCAGCAATTGCACTACTGGGTATTTATCCAAACAATACAAAATCACTAATTTAAAGGGATACGTGCACTCCTATGTTTCCTGCAGCATTATTTACAATAGCCAAATTATGGAAGCAGCCCAAGTGTCCATTGAGAGATGAATGGATAAAGATGTGGTCTATATAAACAATAAAATATTATTCAGCCATAAAAAAATGAAATCTCGCATTTGCAATAATATGGATGGAGCTACAGAGTATAATGCTGAGAAAAATAAGTCAGCCAGAGAAATATAAATACCATGATTTCACTCATATGTGGAATTCAACAAAATAAATAAGCAAAGAGGAGGTGGAGAGAGACACAAATCAAGAAACAGACTCTTAATTATATAGAACAAACAGACGGTTACCAGAGGGGAGGTGGGTGGGGGGACGGGCGAAGTAAGTGGTGGGGACTAAGGAGTGCACATGTTGTGATTAGTGCTGGCTGATGTATGGAATTGCTGAATCACTATACAGTACACCTGAAGTTAACAGAACACATTATGTTAACGATACTGGAATTAAAATTTAAAAACTTAGAAAACACTTGTGGCATGTAACTAAAACATATATTAGGAAAAAAGAAAAGCTGAAACATCTATTCACCTCAAGAAGTTTAAAACTTAAAAAGAACAAATTAAATCCAAATAAAGCAGGAGGAAGGAAATAATTAAAATAATAGAAAATAATGAAATAAATATAAACTTGGAATACAGAAATCAATGAACTCAAAAGCTGATTCTTTGAAAAGACTAAGAAGTTGAAGAATCTATAGCAAGAGAGAGACAAAGCAAATAACCAGTATAAGGAAAGAAAATATAGGCAGTCCTCTGTGTCTAATGATATTAAAATTTTTAAGTAATCTCCACACCCAAAGCAGGGCTCAAACCCACACCCTGAGATCAAGAGTTGCATACTGTAACAACTGAGCCAGCCAGGTACCCCTATTCTATTCTTCTTTTTAAGAACAGAAATGAAATGTATTGGGGAGCCTGGGTGGCTCAATCAGTTGGTTAAGCGTCTGACTTCAGCTCAGGTCATGATCTCATGGTTTGTGAGTTCGAGCCTTGCTTCGGGCTCTCTGCTATCAGTGCAGAGCCTGCTTCGGATGCTCTGTCCCCCATCTCTGCCTCCTCCCCTGCTCACACTCTCTCGCTCTCTCTCAAAAATAAAAACATTTTTATAAATTTTTTATTAAAAGAATAGAAATGGGTTTGGCACCTGGGTGGCTCAGTCGGTTAAGTGCCCAACTTCGGCTCAGGTCATGATCTCACAGTTTGTGGGTTTGAGCACCGTGTCCGGGCTCTGTGCTGACAGCTCAGAGCCTGGAGCCTGCTTCAGATTCTGTCTCCGTCTATCTCTGCCCCACCCCCACTTGTGCTGGGTCTCTCTCTGTATCTCAAAAATAAATAAATGTTTGGGGCACCTGGGTGGCTCAGTCGGTTGAGCGTCCGACTTCGGCTCAGGTCATGGTCTCACAGTTTGTGGGTTTGAGCCCCGCATCAGACTCTGTGCTGACAGCTCAGAGCCTGGAGCCGGTCTTTGGATTCTGTGTCTCCCTCTCTCTCTGACCCTCCCCTGCTCACGCTTTCTCTCTCTCTTTTTTAAAAAATAAATAAATAAACGTTTAAAAAATCAAAAAAATAAATCAAAGCAAACACCCCAAATATCGTGTATATTTCAAATATTATAACATGGAGAGTAAGACTCTTGTTAAAAAAAAGTCTAAGACGTACAAAAATTGCAACTCATAATCAAAATATTAGGAAATTAACAGCAATACACAGACAATTCCTAAGGTTTTTTCCTGAATTACATGCCAGGGGCATACAGATTCGACTCTCTAGATTAAACTCCAGATCTAGCTGAAAATTTCACAAGAAAAGGACACAGTAACATCACCACACCATCTCTTCTGCTCACTAACTGGCAAATCCTCAATTACACACTGCTCAGCTCCTGTGCACGTTAGCCAACTAGCAAGCACATGACAGTGGTCGCTGTTGTCCGCACCTAAGCCACAATGAAAGCACAAACTTTCCATCCATCTGAATTCCTCCACAGCCTCCCCCCAGTGGGCAGCCCTAAACACAGCTGTTTGGTATCCTAAGCAGATGTGGAGCATAAGAACCCCAGTGGGGCAGGATTCCAAGTGTCTGTCTGCCTTCAGATCCTCAGCCCCAAACTATCTACTTGCAACAGAACCTAGTCTGGAAACAGACAGTTCTCTCTTCTGGTGGGGGTTGCAGAGAATAGAGGAAGAGAGCTTGGAAAGGAAGGAGAGTTCAGAGATGGGAAACCAAAAAATGTGGTGTTCGTTTTCAGGAAGCTGCTAGGCTGGATCTTTCAGAGCAGCCCATATTTTTCAAGATGCATTTTCTTTGAGGTACCCCACTCCGGATACCCCAGTGCCCTCCTCTCCACCCAGCCCTTGCATCACCACCAGCCAGGGGAAGGGGCCGTGGCATAGAAGTGGTCACAGTCCTCTTGGATAAGCTTTACCATAATCTTCATAAACCTCAATGCTCAAGGTGCAGCGGGAGATTGGAGGAAACTGTTTTTCCGTTGGTTTCTTCTCTGACTTGTGTGGCTAATCATTCCTACAACAGGAAGCTGGAGAAATTTAGGTGGGAGACACTCTTCCGACCAGTCAGGTTTCCTCACCCTCCTAGGGTACAACTGATTAGGAAAAGCTTCGGGGTTACATAACCTCCTTCCTCCAGGGTGGTTTCTCATCAAAAGGTGAATGAGTTGCCCACCCCTGAGTAGGAGGGCGGGAATGTCTTGGCTGTATTTTAGTATTGCTGCTGGCTGTGCTGCAACACCCCAATGGACCAGTAGGGCAGGAAAACTGAATGCATTCATTCATTCAAGAAGTATTTATTGAGTGCCTACCATTCCAGGTTCTTGGGGCATATCAGGAAACAAAAGGAAGACTCCTATTTTTAGTGGAGTCTTATAAATAAATTGTATAGTGTGTGCAAAGCTGATAAGTGAAACCAATAAAAGCAGATCAAGGACAAAGCAATGGGGGAAAGGGGGGGCTGCAATTTTAAACAAGGTACAGGGCACAGGCCTTGAAGAAATGACAACTGAGCAAAACTGTGAATAAGATAAGGTTGTCAGCTATGCAACTATTGGAGGAAAAGCAAGGCTCTAAGGTAGGTATGTTCCCAGTGTGCACAGAAGACAACAAAAGTGGTCAGGGTGGGAGGAGCAGAGTGGGCAAGGGAGAGACGAGTGAGAGGTAATATGGCGGAGATACAGGGCCAGAGAAGGTAGGGCTTTGCAGGTAACTGTAAGGCTCTGGACTTCCATAATATATAAGGTGGTAGCCATTGCTGCTTTGACCAGAGACGTGGCAGAATCAGACTATCCACCACTGTGCTCTGCTCACTATGGAGCGAGATAAAAACAGGAAGGTCCTCTGTTGGCACTGGAGATCTCTACAAGCTTCTGAGTGAAGTCAGATTGACCTACAGACCCATCCCACCCTCACTGGCATGGTGGAGGGAAAGTGGAGGGCAGTGATGCCAACAGCCTACAAGCTAACGACATGGTTCAAGTCATTGAACTGATCCATTAAGATTTGTGAAAACAATTTTGAGTTTATTTTCCTATACAAGGAGTGGCACAACTCGAAGTCATTCCTCTCTCCCTTTTTCAAACTTCTTGTGACCAAAGAGACACATTCCAAGGACAACTAACTGAGCACAATCTCTACCCTCAGAACACAGCAAAGATAAATGGTTACTCTGGACCCTGATAACATCAAAAAATGTTCCAACTCTCTGCACTGGCCACCTATAATGCTTTATAGAATACAAGCTTTTTTAAAAAGAAATAATGTCATAGTGGGCACACTATTATTTCAGTGAAATGGTAGATTGGGGGAATTCTTTTAAGCCTATCAGGTCATTTTGAACAGCCTCTTTAATAAGAAAGTATTGCTTGTTGCTCTGAAGGCATGAAACCAGTGGGGAGAAAAGACACTCAGAAATAATGACACTCTCACCCCAAAGTTCTAAGAAACAATAACAAAAAGGTGAAGTTAGAGGTAGTGCAAGCAATCAGCCTAATGAGAATCAGTGACCACTGAATGATGGATCAAGAAAGTCATTTAGACATTGGCCAGTCCTAATATTACCCTGTGGCCTACAGTTTCAAATCCAACTAGCATATATGTTTGAACTATTATGGCTTTTTTTTCTAATTTCTTAGATAGTTGCAAGATACAGCACACACAAAGAAATCTGTATTTCTTGCTTCTCTTTAAAAACATGAATATTTTAACAAATTTATTTTTGCGGAGAGAGAGTGTGTGCAAGCGAGCAGGAAAGGGGCACGAAAAGAGGGGGACAGAGGATCTGAAGCAGGCTCTGAGCTGACAGCAGTGAGCCTGATGCAGGGCTAGAACTCACGAACCGTGAGATCATGACCTGAGTCAAAGTCAGATGCTCAACTGACTAAGCCACCCTGGTGCCCCAAACATGTATATTTTTAAATGGTCACTGGTATTGTAACAGCATCGTATGGTGACAGATGGTAACTACATTTGTGGTGAGCATATCATATGGTATAGACTGTCAAATCACTATGTTGCACACATAAAAACAGTGTCAAATACAGGTTTTTTTTAATTTTCCTTAAGATCAATAAAAACAAATGTTCACAATTGTTCTATAAATATATATACATATATATGTATATTTATACATATATATACACACACATTAATACCTGGCAACACCAAGTCTGTATCCCAGCACAGCTAGACCTTAATCATGGCTCTTTGCATGAATCAAGTTGATGGTCCCCAATTCACCCCAGCCCCTTCCACTTACTGTTACTTACTTCTGACTCATTTCACTCATTAAAGCTCCAAGGTTGTCAAGCCTTCATCTGATCTAATTCCTTTTGTATAAAATACAGAAGACTGAGGTCTAGAAGGAGGACTAGTAGAGTCTACTCTAGTAGAGTCCTCAGTCATAAACAAATGCATGTGCTAAAAATAAAAACCTCATAGGAATTAGGTTTACATGGGCCACTCCTTCCTCCTAATGCAATCTGGTGGCCCAGCCTCCAGAGTCCTCTGGGGGTCAGGTTCTTGGTTATATTCCAGAATTATTTTTAATTTGGACCAGATTCTGTCTCAATATCCTACACTGAGCTGCATTTGTGGCGAAGGGCTTGAGCAAACAAACAGGATTAGGGGCCCCAAGTGGAAACCTCTTGTCCTGCCTGGTTAGTGGCACTTAGTTAGTGGCTGGAGTCAAGGTGATGAGTCTGCCTGCTGCTCTCTCTCTCCAGGACTGTGGCCTGTGGTGAACTGGCAGCCAATGGTGAACTGGTGAACTTCCTTAGGAAAACCCGTCTTTGGGACCCGGCAGCATGGCTCTCTGTGCTCTTTCCATTTGGTTCATGCCCCCATCCCCCTTCTGTGCTTACAAAGGCCCAGGTTGTTCCATTTCTTGCCCATTTTCGTAATCTTCAGCAAAGATCTAGAATTTGGTGCACAGTAACTTGCTGCCTTTCTTGGGGGTGGGGCGGGGGGGGACTCTGGCATTAGGCTTTGCTACAACAGGGGAGGAAAGAGCTCCAGGAGTCACAAGCAGATAGAGATTTGAGCAAACAGAATGCTTCCCTATTCATTCCTTCATTTATTCACCCAGTCGTGTAACAAGTCAATACTACTGGGCTGGGTGTCTAGAAGATCTAAATATGACTAACATACCAGCCCTACCCTCAAGAAGCTCACCAAACCAAATCCCGACCTTATAATGTAACACAAGTATGACTGAAGGACCCCTCTGAAGCCTCAGTTTCCTCATTTGTAATAGAAAGACCCTGTTAACTTCTACACTGGCCAACTGAGAAGAACAAATGAGACCAATGGATACTAACTTTCTTTACAAACTACAAAGCCCAACGTCAGCACCTGATTACCATCCTGTATTACTTGTGCTCAATGATGTGAACCATTGGGGAGCAGTCTTTTGAGAAAATAAATACAAAAGGGAAATCTCTTCCTTATAGCAGAAGGCTAAGAAATGTAGAAAGAATGATAGAAATATAAAACCATCATGTGGCTATCATTATGACAATAATCAGGCAAGGTTCATCAGCAAGCAATAAAACTAGCAGCTTAATGTGTGAAGAGTAACAGAATGTTTACATAATAAAGTATCTTCTCAAAAGACTCTTATTACAGAAGAAAAAAAACAGTAACTTTAAAGTACAGAAACCTGGCAGACATCACCTTAATCTAAGTCAACATCAACGATAGTAGGAGAAACTGACATCCCATGCCTCCTGATATAATGCAGAGAAAAGGACATATCACTTCTATGACATTCCATCTGAAAATGCATAACCTGAATCTCACTGTGAGGAGACATTAGAGAGCATGCTACAAAATACCTGACCTATATTCTTTCTAAACTGTCACTGTCATAAAAGAGAGTAACTGAGGAACTGTTCCACCTAAAAGGAGGCTGGACAGACACAAATAAATTCACAGCAGAACCAGTATTTTCTTTTGCTATTTAGCAGTGATATAAATAGCAAAAGTGATAATTAGTGAATCTGAATAAGGTCATTAGATTAGGTGATAGTTCTGTATTAATGTTAATTTTCTAGTTTTGATGATGTTACTATGGTTATATGAAAGAATGACTTTGAGGAAATATACACAGAAGTATTTAGGGGTAAAGAGCATCATGTCTGAAACTTATTCTCAAATAATTTAGAAAAACAATTATATATATAATTATGTATGTTATAAATAATATATAGTTATGTATGTTATAAATAATTATATATAAACACATACATGTCTATATGTACACACACACACAGAAGGGGGGGGTGGCGATTAACCAAAGTTGGTAAATTATTAACACTGGGAATCCCTTGTACTCTTCCACAGAAAGGTCTGGCTGCATTTTCTGGAAACCCCAAAGCCAAATATGTTTTGCCCATTTTTCATCCCTATCTTCAGGGCTTCTGATATTCATGACAAGATGGGAGATGATGCTAAATGGGCCCATTCCCTCGGTGATGGTTTTCCCATAACTACCCATCCACACGACAGACCGGCATCGTTAGGACTAGCTATCACTGCCGAGCCAGCTGGGGTCTTAAAAATTTATCTCCTGGAACCCATAGTCCAACTCCATCTCTTCCATTCCTGATGGAAGGCAGAAGGATGTCTCTTCTGCAATGCATCATGCCAGCACCCATAGATCATGCAGAAATCAGGTGACAATTTGGTCCCTGGTGCTATCTGCACCATCTGATGGCTGTTGTGCTGGACTCTTCATGTACCACTTGGGCCCTGTGGTCAGCTCCTATCCATCCTGGAAAAACCACGTGTAAAATCAGTCCAGGCCTGGACCCTCTGCGTTTTGGAGAGTCATGAAATGGCCAACCCCAAAGAATGGGTACACTGTAACCCACCACCCCCACAGTGGCTCAAGGATTAAACAGGACTTCTTCCACCGAGTTAAGACAATCCAGAGAAAGTGCAAGAGTGCCCCCTTCTGCCCAGAGCTGGAATCTTTCTCCTCGGCCCTTCACACATTTCCATCTCAAGAGGACATAAAATCAAGCCTTCTAGATAAAAACGTGATTCCAGAACACACATTTTTAAACACTATGCTACAGCTGCTCCTCACACCATCACTTATATACAAGAAGATTTCACCTTTATTATTTCATTTCATCCCTGCAATGACCACAAGAGCCAGGCAAAGCAGTGACGTCGCATCCCCTAACAAATGATTTGAAACAGACAGTGGTGACTTGGAAGACTCTCCTCCATGTCTCCATTTTCAAACCTCGGCAACTGCAAAGAATGCCTTCTAAATTCTCTGCACCCCCAACAACACAGAAGAGATTGTGTACATCATCCTTCATGAAGCAGGCTAGGGAGAAGTGGTGAACCACCATGTAGAAACTATCCAAATGACTTACACCATTTTAAGCCAAAAATACAAACCGAACTTTCATGTGGCGATGTGACCCACCAAGAGCTATCTTCTTGGCTTTCTGGTGAAGCCACTGCTCTCTCTCCCTTCCCTCAATGACAACAGCCAGAATGGAAATGACTGTCACATCTGAAGAGAAAATTGACTAGCCATGGGCCACACAGAGCATGGGTCCAGAACATATACATACTGACAGGCCCAGACATATAGAAAAAAGTCTAGAAGGATGTGCACAAAAACGTCAGTAACAGTTACTTCTGAGAAAGTTCAGGGCGTGGGAAAGACAGCCCAAAGGGGACTTCAGTCTTATCTGTGATGTTTCACATTACCATATAAGAATGTATTTATGTACTGGAAATGCAAGTGAACATTAATTTTTTTCTTAAAATTCAAAACATTTCTATATGGACATCTCAAATGTCAACTGCGGCATGGAGACAGCTTGTTCTTCCCAGACCAACCACAGCAACTGTAAACTGTAAATGCAAATGGGGCCCTTCACAGTTCAATCAGTTGGTAGGATTTTAGGAAGACAGACCCAAATATCAGTCAGTGTTGGAACAGAAAAGGACACTGAAATCCCTTCCAGTCCAAAGGTAGAATTAAGAGTGCTAAGTGTATATTAGTACACTGTGCAATGTTAAGGCCTGGTTCAAACTGGGTGGAACTTATCTACCTTTCACTGCCACCCAATGTGCTCCTCACACACAAATTCCCCACTCCCAATTATGTGTAGTGAAATGAGTCAGCTCCCATTTGAAGCATAATCTCATGTGTTCTGGCCAAGGATTCTAACCTGGGGGAGAGGATGGGGTGAGACTCTATTGTAGAAGCACATTAATAAATGTGTGGTTCCTCCCCAAGAGACATTTCAGTTGGCAGGAAAAGAGAAGAGATTTCATGGATGACGAGGGCAAGCTAACTGGGTCCTCAGTGAGTGTCTGTTGCTTTCTCCATCTTCTGGGTAGACACAGATCTAGGCAGATGCAGTGATCCAGCTGTCTGGGATTACCTACACATCTGAGTAGGGTTAGAAACATTGTTCTTTTATTAGAAAGTCAAGAAGTTATGGTTTTGTGAGGGGAACTGCAGAGATAAACAGAAGAACTTGAGGGACCAAACTAGGGCATGCTAGGAGCCGACGCTCTGTGGTAGGGAGAAGGTGGCTGTCTATAGACCCTTCCCTCAAATCCAGACACTGTTTGGTATTAGATTGCACTTATCAGTCATGGAAGGAGGTTTGCATAGACTCAATGTTGTACAATGGCTATGTTCATCTGGAAAAATAAAGCTACTTTTTTTGATGTTCCTGAAAGCTTAAAATAAACATTCCCAAGAAGGTCTGTTCATAGCTGCTAATGGTACCAGAATAAAGAAATGTTTTCCTGAATAGCTCTGAGAGAATAATTAACTAATTATTTGGGCTGAAAAATGAGAAGAAATAAAAAAAAATACTACACTTGGAAACTGAAGACCAATGTTCAACCCTCAGCTCTGCTCCTCACTAGTTGTGTGATCTTGAACAATGCAGTAAAACTGTGATCTACAGTTGTCCTCTGTAAAATGGGTATAATGCTAACATGTAATTGGTCATGAGGTTGTCATACAAGACCATAAAATAGTGTTCATTAGCGCCAGTTGGTAGATGAGTGCATTGAGGCTGAAAGGGTTAAATGGATCCCCCAAGGACACACAGCTAGGGAGTGGCAGAGTCCAGATTCAAATCCAGGTATACACAGCCGCGGTGTCTCAGTTCCTTCCACACTGCCTACGCCTACTATTGCATGGGGTTTAATATTGATTATTTAAACGCCCCACCCAGAATAAAGTCTATCACCTAAGAGGTGCTCATTACACATATTTGTTGAATGAACCAATCCATAAATCAACAAATGAGGTAACTGTTGATTCGCTTGCAAATAATATTAAATAGTTACTTGCATAACACATGGAATATGACTGCTTCATGTTCATAAAGTCAAAAATACAGTTCTCCCAAGTTGATGTGGCTGTTTCGAATATGAATGTATATATGGGTGCTTGCATCTATAACAAATACCAAAGAGAAAGGATAATATGAGAATAAGATTAAGAAAAAAGCAATCATCAATATTAGCAAACCCCTCAGGACAAGAAGGATGCCAGGCACCTGTCTTTGGAAACCCTGGAAGGTCCCTGGGTATTATCCCCTCTCCACACCTCATCTGACAGCTCGTACTCTGAATTGCAGAGGGAATTGTCTAGCTCCTTTCTCCATTAGCCTTTGGTGCTCAGAAAAAGGTCAGGTTTGAAACTGGATCTATTCCCCGCATTTCCAAGGTTCTGGCTTAAAGTGAAACATGGGAGAGCTTTGTGATCAAATAACCAAGGTGATCAGATAACCTTTCATTATACAATAAAGGCCACCAGAGCCTGCCTCCACCTTCCATGCTACAGGAAGGGGATCCGTGGAATGCTGAACTGCTCAGGCCAGCTCAGAAATGCAGCTCTGGCCTCCAAGACAACATCCAACCTCCTTTTCCATTTGCATTCTACGTTCTTGAGATCTTCATTCCCCCAAATCCTCTTGGCTATAGTTTTCAGGCTCAACTGGAAAGTTTAGTGAACTCATTGGTAGTTAGGAGCCACAGTTCTGGTTCTTACTCTACCACTTTCCAGCTGTATTTGGGCAAGTTCTTTGACCCCTGTGAGCCTGGACTTCCTCATCTGTAAAATGGGGGTGATACCCAGAGGCTTTAATGAATAGCACCTGGAAAGGGCAGAATGCTCATCAACTGGAAGGGTTCACGGAGTTGAAATATAGTGAAAAGTGTTAGTTTTGATTGTATAAAAGGGAGAGTGGGTTTCACAGAAAAAAGGTGGGCTTGAAATTATTCTTCCTATTCAAGACCCAAGTTTACGCCTCATCTCCTTGGGAAGCTTCCCATGAGTCCCTTCAGGCCTAGAGGGACAGGCCTCCCCTTGCTCTCCAGCACTCTCAGCAATTCATCTACCATCTATAATCCCCCAACCAGAGTGGGCCACAGGGTCTCATGAATGCTTCTGTGACGACCAGTCAGCACAGATCATTCAATGAAAAATGCTTACGGAAGTCGCTGACTTGAAACTGTAATAACCAACATGAGATGGCCATTTAGTCACTAACCATGGCGCTAAATTGTAGTGCAAGGGAAGATTCTTACGACCCCTTCTGAAAATGATGACCTAGAGACTCAGACATAGGAGGGGATTCTCCTAAGAATAGATAGCTGGGGTCTTCTGCCCCAAGACTAGTGATGTTTCCAGCCCCAACCATCTTCTCCCAGAGAAGGGTGCCCACTTAAATTTGAATTTTGAATATGCAACAAATAATTCTTTAGCATAAGTATGTTGCATGCAGTATGCAGGACATACATAGAGTAAAAAAACCATTTGTTATTTACCTGAAATTCAAATCTGAGTGGCCTGTATTTTTTCCCCTGAATTTGGCAGCTCTACCCCCAAAGTCCAACACGGACCTACCTCGTCAGCCTGCAGTCACCTGGCTGATGTGGGCCAGGTGGCACTTTTTACGAAAGTGGGAGGAACAGGAATGGAAGAATGGTTTGGCACTGGGTGGGGAGCTCTGGAGTCCCCAAGTCACAGGAGACTCACTCCAGGCACCTGGGGACGAGGCATTCTGAAAAGTATAATTAATAGCAGCACATGACAGAGGGGAAAAAATGAGACTTTGTAGTTAAACCCAAAATCCCATAGAGACATTGCCATGGCCGATCTTGAGACTCTGTAAAATTGCAGTAATAATATAACGACCTCATACAGTCATTTGCAATGATTACATGAGATAATGTGCTGAGTGCTAAGGCCTGGCACTTACTAAACTCCCCAAAGTAGCTTCAGTGATCATTCTTACTTTTGAGGGAATGAGAAGGAGCATTTATGGAACACACTGCATACTGCAATGAGACCCATATATGTATTATCTCCCACAAACCTCACAATTATCATCCACGGTGCTTACTATTATGAACTGCAATTGAGGAGGGTTCAGAGAAGTTGACATCTGCCCAAGGCCACATAGATACTAAGTGACAGAGACAAGATTTGAAGCCAGGTGTGCTTATGTCTCAGTCTGCTTAACTTTCAAACTGCTTGGAAGTATTTTTTGGGGGTCTTCGCTTTTTGATTCTCTGTTCAGTGCTGGCACCCACTAGGAGACATCAAGCCATTTCTGTCTGAATGGCTTCGGAGCCATTCCTATCTGGAACCGCCTTTCGGATCCCTGCCTGAGGGAGGGGACATAGGAGCAGGAAGCCTGTCCCAGGCTGTCTCTCAGGGAGTAAGTGCAGGACGGTCCAACCTGAAATGGGATATCCATTCACGGCGCTTTTTCTCTGCCAGAGCCCCCTACGTGACCAGCCCTGGGAGCGAGGCTTGCTTCTGGCTGTGACCTCCCACACAGGCCCTCGGAGCCCACTCTTTGCTCCATCTCTCTTGGAGCCAGGGGTGGGCTGTGGAAACATATGAGGGTGGACAAGTCTGACTGGAGCCCCCCCCCCCAATGGTCACCCCCCCCAGCCCCAATTCAGTTGAAGATTGCAGGAAGTGGTTTGTCCGTTTAGAAGTCATCTCAACTCTGGGGCCCTTCTGAGAAATGAGTTTGCAGTTCTCTAAAGATAGATTGCGCAAAACAGGAGGGGGCAGCCCCCAAGGACCCTCCAACAGCAATTCTCCTGAGGGCTTCCAGAGAGCTCTTCAAGTGCCTCACACCCCCCATCCGCCTCTCTAGCAGCTGCTGGCCCAGGATGGACCAAATCAACGCTCCACGCTGTACTGTGTACTCTTGTGCAAGGTTCAGGTTTCGTATCCCCAGTGAACAAATTTCTCTCGGAGGAGGGGAGGGGAGCTGAGGATGGTGGGGGCGGGGTTTTCAGCTGTTGGTGTCATTTATTTTCCATGGGATCTTAACTGTAATTTCAAACTGCATCTGGGTTTTCTGAAACTATGTGATTTGACGGGAGGTTCACAGAGAGTTTAGGCCTCTCTCCAGACTTTGGCTTTCGTGCCTAGGCGAACAGGTGGCAAGATCTAGGAGCGAAAGTGATGGGAAGAAGGGGGTACCGCAGCCCCTGACAGAGGTGCAAGTCAATGAGCAAATAAGCAATTGGCTTGGGCATTGGTAGAAGGTAAGGACATAGAGGTGACTCCACTCAAAAACTGAAAATTTTCTAGCAATCAATCCAACAGGGCTGGCCTATGGTGGAACAAATCTACACCATGTTTTTTACTTTAGACAATGAGTTTTTAAGCAACTGGTTTTGGAGAAAGAAATAACTCACCCAAGAAGGACTAACAACAAGTTTGAGGCTTATACATGCCATCAACCCCACAGCCCAGATTACGACTCTGATCAGAATCACTCCTTCACTTAAGCAGCTCTCAATGCTTATTTCAGTTTGTTTCTTGATCTTTTCTCCTAAATATTGGGACAACAGAGGCAACCAAGACACAATGAACTTAGGGTCTAGTGAGAGACTAAGAAAAAAAAAAAAATGTAGACCAAAAAAAAAAAAAAAGAGCCTGTGATTCCATATAATAGGATGAGTATTGCAAAATATAGGCTGGCAGAGAAGGGAGCGAGCATCTCTCTGGAGGGACGTGGAAGCTGAGCAGCTGAGCCTGGAGAACAATCAGGGAAGACTTCCTGGAGGAGATGGCAGCTGAGCTAGGTCTTAAAAGGTGAATTCACCAGGCAGACAAAGTAGGCAAGGCCAGTTCTGGCATGAACAGATGGCCCGTGCAAAGGCAAGCAGACATAGAACTGCCTGGAGCGATGAGGGTTTGTAATTTCCAGGAGGAAAGCCTACTGGGTACAGTCCCAGTGCATCTGACCAGTGGAGACAGGCAACAAGCCATCTGTTCTGAGCTCCACCCAGGCAGAGTGGGCTTTGAGCCACCCTGGAACCTGTAAAAGCAGGCGCAGTGGGGCTTGGAATCCCACGGTCAGAACCCTCCAGCTAGACAAGACCTAACCATCATCACTGCCCCCCAAACCCCGCCACTGGTGCCCAGTTCACCGTGACAGACATGCCTTCACAAAGATCTCTGCCGTGCCTCTCCCCAAGCCTGACCCCAGATTCCCATTTGGAGCCTAGCAACAAGCTGCGAAGCCACCGCTCTTAACCTGGGTGCTGCCCACATCCCTAGGACAGGCTTCTCCAGTTCTCACACCCCCACTAGCTCTATCAGAGTCTCTGCCCCCCACCCAGTACTCTCTGTTCGATCTCTCACATTCCCACTCTTTCCCCAGCACCTTATTTCCCGCTAACCTCAACCTTTCCATGGAACGCTCAGTCTTCCTCCTCACCTCAACTCAAACCTGACCCAGAAGTACTACAGGGCTCTCCCTCCCCGCCTCCCTGCTCAGAATCAGGAGTCACCAGCTACCACTGTCTTCCCACCAGCCCTTTACTGCAATCTGGAAAACCGCAAACCTGAGTTCAACTCACACTTGCCTTCTCTGTTCCTCTCCGGGACGGCTGACCACAGCCAGAGAAAATCACCAGACCGGGAAGCAACCCAACACCCTCATCATTCCCCTTCACAGGTGTCCTCGTCCGCACCTGACACCTGGGCGAATGAAGGTCACTAGTCAATTCTTTTTCTTCCACTAGTTCAGCTGCCCTGCCATTGCCTTCCAACATCTTTCCTTCCAGCTTCCCTATCCAGCTCCGCACTCCTAGCACAGAACCTGACATCCTAATGCAACAAAGATGAGGACATTAGGGGCGCCTGGGTGGCTCAGTCGGTTAAGCATCCCGCTTCGGCTCAGGTCATGATCTCACGGTTTGTGGGTTCGAGCCCCGCGTCAGGCTCTGTGCTGACTAGCTCAGAGCCTGGAGCCTGCTTCGGATTCTGTGTCTCCCTCTCTCTCTGACCCTCCCCTGCTCACGCTGTCTTTCTCTGTCTCTCAAAAATAAATAAAAAACATTAAAAAAAAAAAAAGATGAGGACATTAGCTTTCCCCTAAGTTAACTATTCCTGCATCTTCTCTCCCTCCAGTATCAGAGGTATTCATTTCCTATTGCTGCTGTGACAAATTACCATAAACTTATTTATTCTCTTACAAGAAAATTTTTTAAAAATCTTACTCTCCTACAATTCTAGAGGCCAGAAGTCCAAAATGAGTGTCACAGGGCTAAAATGAAGAAGTCAACAGAGCTATTTCCTTCTGGAAGATCCAGGGGAGAATCGACTGCTTGACTCTTCTGGCTTCTGGTGGCTGCCAGCATTCATTGGTTTATGACCACAACACCCAATCACTGCTAATGTGGTCGCACAGCCTTCTTTTCTATAATCAAATCTCCCTCTGCCCCCTTCTTAAGGGGATACTTGTGCTTACATGCAAGGCCCACCCAGAATATCCAGGATGATCTCTTTATTTCAAGATCCCCTAATTGAATCACATCTGCAGGGCACCTGGGTGGCTCAGTCAGTTAAGCTCTTGACTTCAGTTCAGCTCATGATCTCACAGTTTGTAGGTTCAAGCCCCACATTAGGCTTGGCGCTGGTGGTGTGGAGTCTGATTGAGCTCTCTCTCTCTCTCTCCCTCTCTACCCTGCCCCTGCTCATGTGTGCGTTCTCGCTTGCTCGCTCGCTCTTTCTCTCTCTCTCTTAAAATAAACTTTAAAAAGAAAGACAAAAATAAATAATAATCAAATCTGCTAAGTCCATTACGCCCCAGAAGGTAACATCGGCAGGCTCTGGGGACTAGGACTGGACATCTTTTGGGGGCCATTATTCAGCCTAGCACAGCAAATGAGTGTGGCCCCTCTACTTGACGGCCACCCCGCCTCTACCTTTGGTCTTCTAGGTCTCCCATTCCCTGTGGGATCTCTTCCAGAAGCCTATCAACAGAATCAAGTGGCTTCCATATAAATATAAACACTCCAGATCTAACATTTCCCTCCAACCTCTACTCTATTTCTACTCGACTTTTCTTCCAGAAAGCTCTGGAAAGAGTATTCTTCACGTGCCATCTCTACAGGCTGTGACAATCTCCCTTGCCTCCTAGCACTCTGCTGGGGGTGCTCCTCCCAAGGTGTCCAGTGAGCACAATCTTCCCAAAATAATGAACATGGTGCAGTCCGGTCCTTACCGGACTCTCTGCCGACCAGTCAGCTTATTTGAAACTCTCTTTCCCTTGCTTTCATCCTCCTCCTATCTTGCTAGTCATTCCTTTTTATTGTTATTCGTGGGCTCCTTCTCCTCTTGTCACTTCCGAGTCCTGGAATTAAGTCCCTGGTACACTTCCTTCTCTCGGCTGGTACTGTGCTCGGGGTCTATAACCTATTCTCATCATTTTAGCAACCATGTCCTTGCTGATGTGCATTCCCAGCAAGAACACCCTGCCTGTGTTCTCTATTCAACGTCCATCTGACACCTCCAGCCTGATATACCACAGGCTTCGCAAGGTTACTAAACTTGGCCATCCTCCTGTGTTTCAGTCTCAGCCAAAGTCATCACCACCCACCCAAAATATCACCTACTTTCTTTCAGTCACCAAATCTTAATGATTTCACCTCTCGGTTTGTTCTCATCTACTGACCTACTGACCTAGTTTAGGGCATGCTACCTGGCCCATCCCTGGTCTTACACCGCCCCTGCCAGCCGAGGCCCCATCCTCCACGCAGCCTTCAGGGGCCTCTATGTGATCCCTCCACTGAAAACGCTTCAGAGCCGGTTCAAGGTGGCAAGTAAGAGAATCCTGGGCTCCCTCCTCCCAGGGACACACGAATCTGCATGTGGGACCATCTCTCCTGCAAATAACCTAAAAACGGAGCAACTCGCATACATCCAGCAAAGGAGGGAAGACCCACATGTAAGCCGGGGGTAGAGGCATGGCCACAGCCTCGCCATGAACCCCAATGCTGGGCTCAACAACTGACACTCAGGAAGGAATTCAAATACTGGAGCTTCGCCCTAAGGAGTGGAGGGTTTGGATCCCACATGGAGCACCTCCACCCTCAAGACCTGCACCTGAGACACGAGGCCGCAGTACATCTAGCTTTGAAAGCCACCGGGGCTCCACGAGAGGAGCCCCCATAAAACGGCAGCGATCTGAGAAAGAGCTTCTGAAGGACAGACTCCCCCCGCCTCGGGGCTCAGCGCAGCGGCGCCGGCAGGGAGGCTGCGAGATGGGAAGGGAAAAGAGGCTCACTTGCTAGCCTTCGGTCTCCGCTGGAGGGGCGGGCATCCCATCTAGGCCGTACGGAGGCCTGCAGGCTGGTGGCCCGTCTTCCCGCTCTCCCAGGCCCAGGCTTCCTGAGCGCCAGGCCCTCTGGGAAGGGAGCTTTCTCTCCCTTCACTCACAGCCACACCTCGGGTTTTTGCAGCTGCGGCCCCCCCCACTGGGGGGGGGGGCACGGAACTGTTATTACTGAACCCTAGGAGTTCTTCGTTTACTCTAGATACAAGTTCCTTACCAAACTGTTAACCTTAAAAATAAAACTGCCGGTTATTTTACCAGCAAAACATGGGTTTATTCGGGAACAGCAGAGAACCGGGACGCAGACCACGGAGCTTCTGCTAAACCAAGTCGGCTGATTAAAGGAGAGAAACACTCCCGTCATAGAGGAAAGGAGGGACGTGTGAGGGACTGTTGTAAACAAGAAGCCTATTGGAAGAAACTGGGAGCTCGAAGTATGATGGTTTCTCATTGGCTGAGTGGTGACTGTCTCTCATTGGCCAGGCTGTTGCCAAGGGAAGTGGAAAGTCCCCCTGCTGGGAGAGTAAAGCAGTTTCAGGGAGCAAAGGCCAGCTCTTCCTGTTCGGTGTGCAATTGATGAGGAGTGGTAGGGCACTAGAGCTCCCCTGCTGGCCTCCACTCTAAAGATTTCCTTTAATTAATTTTCACAAAATGTATGATTTAAATATTTTGCCCGTTGGGGTGCCTGGATGGCTCAGTCAGTTGAGCGTCCAACCTTGCTCAGGTCATGATCTGACGGTTTGTGGGTTCTAGCCCCACTGCGGGCTCTGTGCTGACAGCTCTGAGCCTGGAGCCTGCTTGGGATTCTGTGTCTCCCTCTCTCTCTCTCTCTTCATGTACTCGGCCATCCGTGTAGATTCTTCAGAGAAAAGTCTACTCAAGTCCTTTGCTTATTTTTTAACAGAGTTGTTTATCTTGGTTTTTGAGCGGTAGGTTGTTTTTTTGATCACTAAGTCAATCTCTTTGTTAAAAGTCTATTAAAAATATCTATTTCTTTTTGAGTCAATTTCAATAGTTTCTGTATTTTTAAGAATGTATCCATTTCGTACAAGTTGTCTAATTTTTTTGGCATGCAATAGTTATTTCTATAGTCATAAGTAATATCCCCTCTTTGATTTAGGATTCTAGAAATTTAACCCTTCACTCCTATTGTTCAATCTAACTAAAGATTTGTCAGTTGTGTTAATATTTCCAAAAAACTGCTTTTGGTTACACTGATAATCTCTATGTTTTCTATTCTCTATTTGATTTCTACTCTAATCTTTATTATTTCCTTCCTTCTGCATGCTTTAGTTTTAGTTTCTTTTTTTCCCCCAGTGTCTTAACATGGAAGGCTACATTGATTTAAATCTTTCATCTTTTTAATATAGGCATTTTACAGCTATAAAGTTCCCTCTAAGCACTGCTTTAGCTGCATCCCATGAGTTTGATATGTTGTGTTCTTGTTTTAGTTCACTCAAAGTACTTTATAACTTCCCTTTTTATTTCTTCTTTAACTCTTGTTTTTAGAAGTCTGTTGTTTATTTCCATATATTTGTGAGTTTCTCAAATTGCCTTCTTCTTTTCTTAGTTTCTAATTTCGTTCCATTGTGGTTGAAGAACACAGTTTGTATTATTTCTGTCCCTTTAAATTTATTGAGAATTTCTTTATGGCCCAGAATATGTCTCTCCTGTATATTCTGCTGTTGTTATATTAGTGTTCTATAGATGTCTGTTAAGTCTACTTGCTTTGCAGTAGTGTTCATTTCTTATATTTCCTTGTTGATCTTCTGCCTGCTTGTTTCACCCATTATAAAGTGAGGTATTAAATTCCCCAATTATTATTTTTGAATTATTTATTTTTTCATTTCTGTCAATTATGCTTCATGTGTTTTGATGTTCTCTTTTAGATGTATATATATTTATAATTGCTGTGTCTTTCCATTGAATCAATCCAGTTTTCATTATAAAATACCTCTCTACGTGTCCACTAAAATTTTTCTTTTTAAAGTCTATTTGGTCTGATGGACACTCGACCTTTCTTGCTATCACTGTGTATGAAATACATCTTTTCCATTCTTTTCTTTCACTCTGTTTGTATCTTTGAATCTAAAACATGTCTCTTGTAGACAACATATTAGTTGGAGTCTTTTTTATCTAGTCTGACACCCCTGCCTTCTAATTGGATTGTTTAATTTATTCACATGATATAATTAATATAATTGAAATTCCCTCTGACATTTTATTGTTTCCTATGTGTCTCATGTCCTTTTTATTTCTCTATTCCTCCTTACTGTTTCCTTTTCCATTATGTGAAATTATATTTTCTAATGTACATTGTCATTACTTTAATGATTTTTTTCAGTTTTTGAAAAATAAAACTTAGTAGTTGTTCTAGAGATTGCTGTATACATCTTAATTTGTCAAAAACAAAAGCTTCAGTTTACTTATTTGCATTATAAGCAAAGAAATCCCTGTAATATGGATCTAATACTTTGCTTTTGTGGCAGAATGTGAAATCAGTATATAAAGTGAAAATACTATAAAAAGTATAATGAAGATGTCCCTTAGGAATGCTGAGACTTCAGTAAACCTGAGTCAACCTCCCCCTACATTTCCAACATATAAATATATTTGAATACAGTCTTTCTTATGATAGCCCCAAATTCTCTTCCTCTTGCGCCGATCAACCTCCCTGCCCTCTTCTACACCTGTCATATTAGTTATGCTCTCTGTCAATTGCCAAGAAAAAAAATCCACTGAAGCCAAACATCTAGTGATTTGAGAAATCACACTGAAGACCTGGGGTGTCAGAGCAGAGAAATATCATTTTCCACCTCATGGGATTCTGCCATCTTGTCGAGTCGGTATCTCATCACGCTCTCTTCCAAAGCCTATATTCCCAAAACATGGCCCTCTCTGCCTTGCACAGCCCCCTGGAAAGTACACCCATCACCCCAGTCCTGCTGCTTCCCTCCTGGATTATTGGAATTCAACATTTCCTCCACTATATCACATCATGATACTGCATTTCCACAACTGACAAAAAAAGGAAAAGGAAGACCATAAGACTGTCCTAAGAGTACAGATGTAAAAGCACAAATCCCAACGGACTTCAAAGTATGATGGCAAAGAAAAGGAACCACATGTACAAACACACACACAGGATCAAATATGTCTTTTACTCTTTTGCAGTAATGTGGCTGTAAGGAATGGTGTAACATACCCAAAAGTGCCAGGAGACTGTATAAAGTCATCTGTGGCACAGGTGCTTCACATGTAATCAGATCTTCTGTACTTAGGTAGCATTTAACCACAAATCATTACATTCATGTGAGTCATTCGCTACACAATTGTGGGTCTATGTGTTATCCTCTTGTGTTATAAAAAATCTTCAACAAACTTTCAACCAGTGTTTTATAAAGCAACCTCATTCAAAAGTGCTGAAAGATTTGTACAACATGCAGTTTGTGTTTTCACAATGTTTTGTGCTTAACAGGATTTGCCTAATTTGCTGCAATAAAAACACAGAAATATTCTTAATAGTGCTGCTGAGGTCACTATCCATTTGGCACCATCATTCCTAATCACTACTGGTGATAACCTGAATCATCAGCACCTTACACCCTTTTAGGAGCCTTTCATATCTCACTTGATCTTCACAGACCCCAAGCACTCTGCCAGGAAAGCTTACATACATGATTTCAGTTCATCTCTCCTAACCTCTCAACAGTCCAACCTTCATAAGACTGGCATTATGGTTTATATTTTATAAACTGGAGAAATAGAGGCTGATGGCAGGCAAGAAGCTTGTCCAAAGTCACGCAGATCAGGTTCGAACCAAGTCCACCTGACACAGAGATGATGTTCTTGCCACTACATCAAAGAAAAAAATAAAAGTAAAAATTTTCTAAATGTGATTAGCAATTAGATAAACATCATCTTGTGGAAACCCAGGACATACTCAATTGTACTTTCACCCTCCCCTAGTTTTGCAAGGGGACAATCAGTCTACTTTAACTTGACCACAGAAATAGAAAAATCAACATTTCCTAATATCTGTGTTAGGGACTAATGATAAGTGATTATGTAACTAATAATACATAGATTTCATGTCCCATGTCTCAACTTAGAGTTTGATTAAAATAAAAGATGAGTCAGAAACATTTTGAAAAATATACATTAATGAGTTCTAATGTTCCCATGAAGAATCAAAAAAGTCTGTTAAGAACCTAGTTTGGGGGTGCCTGGGTGGCTCAGTCGATTAAGCATCCAACTTCAGGTCATAATCTCATGGTTCGTGGGTTTGAGCCCCACGTCAGGTTCTGTGCTGACAGCTCAGAGCCTGGAGCCTGCTTCAGACTCTGTGTCTTCCTCTCTCTCTGCCCCTTCCCCACTTGTGCTCTGCCTCTCTCTATCAAAAATAAATACACATTTAAAAATTTAAAAAAAAGAACCTAGTTTGGAACCAAATAAGTGCTCTGTGCTTTCCTGCTACATTCCATGTATTTCCTTTTTCAGGAGTATCAGCAGCAGTTCCAAAAAAAAAAAAAAAAAAGGTAATTTGTCTTGAAAAAAGCCAATAAAGGAAAGTCTCCAGAAATCAAAATCCCCAACATGGTACATGACTCTACAGTTTACAAAGACCTGTCAGGCCTTATCTCATCTGTCACCCTCAACTCTCTATGAGATGAAATGTACAGGAATTAATGATCTCTGATATATATTCATTCAGTCAACAACATTAATTGCGAGCCTGTTGTGTGCCAGGTTCTTTGTTAAAGAACTAATCACACACAACCCCTACCCACATGGAGCTCGTAGTCTAGTCACCGAATGGATATTTCACAAGTCAATATACAAATTAGAGCCTGCACATTGTGAAACAGCTAGTGAGCACTGAAACCAAGACTCAAATCTCCAGCCTTCTGTCTTCAAGATTTCTGATTGTGCCTGCAGGGTCCTTTAACTTAGAGACTCTATTTCCTCATCTGTGAAATGGAAGATGATGGTATCTACCATATCTGGTTATGGTGAGGATTAAAAGAGAGGACACATATAAACACTCAGCACATAGTAAGTGCTCAAGAAATATTTGCTCCCTCCTTCTGCTCCTACAACCTTCTTTCCTTTCAAGATTCATCTTTGGTGTGAAGGCCTGCGTACTCTATCCCTCACCTATCAGAGAACCTTCTCTCTGAACTGCAATCAATCTTGCTATCTATGTCACTCCTATAAGAATTTTAAAATAAGTTACTTTTAGTGTTTACGTATTTTTTATTATAATAGCAATATACACTCATTATAGAAAAATATGTAATAATTAATAAGGCAAAAAAAAAGGAAGGAATGAAGACAAAAATAAAGCAATTGCCTTAAACTCTGAGATAACTACTCTGGGTATATGTATTTTATGCATTTACTTCCAGATCCTTCTCTAAGCATATTTTCATTAAAATTTTTATGACCATTTTATAATATGCTTTCCCACTGGATACTACAACATAAATAATTTTGCATTAAAACAAATACACTTTGAGTTATTTATTTCATCCCATGCATAGCTGGGAGGCTATTCCATTGCATGGATGCATTTTCTTAATCAGTCTTATACATTTGCACATTTACATTGTTTACAACCAGTGTTGCCATGAATAGCCATCCTTATAACTTTTTTTTTGCACATCCTGAATATTTCCTTAGTACCCACTCATCCCTCTTAACACAAAGCCTTGTCCTGATCACAATTTCCATGAAATTGAGGTCTCTGTGTCGTATACTGCATACATTCTTCCTCAATGCCTAGAATGGGTCCTTGAGAATAAAACTTCTCATTAAGTTTAACCTGATGAGACTGTCTATCCCATTTTCTTTGAAGTTTGTGGGTCAAGAGCTGTGCTGTTCCATATGATAGCCACCAGCCATGTGTGTGACAATTTAATTTTTTTCATTAAAATTAAATAAAATTAAAAATTTAGTCACTCAGTCACACTTGTGACATTTCAAAGACGGAATAGCCACATATAGTTGGTGCTGCCATATTGGGCAGTTGCAGATACAGCATATTTCCATTAACATAGAAAGTTCGATTGAGTAGCCCTCTAGAGGAATAAGGGCTGTGAATTTGCTTTAAAAAAAAAAAAAAAAGATTAAAGCAGTCACTCTTGCTCCCTCATCCAATTCTCTTCAAGACAGGATTCAAGTGACTCTAAAACGCAGATCCAAACCTCTGTCATCTCTTTCTATAGCTTTTTGTGGGACTCCCCTGCCCTCAGGATAAACCCTAGGGTCTTCTTCACACTCTCTCATCAGCTGAATGCTGCTCTCGGTCTCCTCCTCCTCTTCCACCCCCAGTAAACAATAGGCATTTTCCTGCACCATCTCACACTTACATGCTGAAGCAAATCATGACCACTGCCTTGGAAGACCCTTCCTTTCTTTCTATGGTTGGCTAAATTCCATCTGTCCTTCAAGACTTGGTTTAAGCTCAGGCTTCCTCTGCTAAGTGTTCCTGGACACTTCAAGGCTCTCCTGTTCCCTTCCACTGTGCTCCATAGCGCCCAATACATATTTACAGGTGCACCTGCGTGGCTCCATCCGTTGAGCATCTGACATTGGCTCAGGTCATGATCTCACGGATTCGTGAGTTTGAGCCCCACATCAGGCGCACTGCTGTCAGTGCAGAGCCCACTGCAAATCCTCTGTCCTCTTCTCTCTCTGCCCCTTCCCCCTCACGCACGCTCTCTCTATAAATAAATAAATAAATAAATAAAAATAAAACAAGACATACTACATTAAACAACATAAGCTTAAGCCAGAGGCCCCTTACAGGCTTCAGGCAGAAGCTCTAGCACTGTGTTCACAGGGTGATACATTGTTGTAAAATTGGCAAAAATAAGATATTTTGACTGGAACCAGTTAGGAAACTCTTCCCATTATACTTTCTTTTATGTCAATAGAATTACTGAAGCTGCTAGCATTTCAGAATAGCTTTGGGAAAGGTAAATTGGGAATGTGTCCTTTAATCTGTCAAATGGAGAGATACTTTCTACCATTAAATAAGTCAGAAATGAAAGACTCTTTATGTGAATATATATCAAGTTGCCTCTTTGTCATCTTTACATATTAAATAATGGAGTGAAAGAACAGATAAAAAATAAATATGGAATAAAAGCAATATAGAAAAGTAATAAAATCAATAGAAATTATCCTGACCTCAAGAAGTAAATTACCAAGAAAAAAAAAATTAGACCGTACCAAAAGTAGTATTTCACTAAGACAAGCAATTTTAAATAGAGTAATGAATAGGATCTCAGATAATTTGATAGTCCAAATAATGAAAGGGAGTGAATCTTATGAACCCGTTGTAAAAATATTTAAGTTTCTTGTTAATTTAACTGACATTGACAAAGACAACAAAAAAGTCATAGTACATAACTAGACAAAATATGGAAGACAAATCTGTTCATAATGCTGTTAAGGAAAACAGAGTGTGGTAAGCAGAATAATAGCTCCCCTCCTCCAAAAGATACCTAATTTCCTGGAACCTATAAATATGTACCTTGTATGGTAAAACGGTCTTCGCAGATGTGTTTAAGGAACAGACCTTGAGATGAAGAGATTATCCTGAATTATCTGGGTGGCCCCAAATACTCACAAGGGTTTTTTAAATTGGAAGAAGACGACAAACAAGTGACTCAGAGGGAAATTTGACTATAGAACATTTTGGGCTTCAAAGATATTGAAAGCGGGCTAGACCTCACAGCTAAGGAATGTGAGTGTCCTCTAGAAGCTGGAAAAGTCAAGGAAATGGATTCTCACCTAGACCCTCCAGAAATGAACACAGCCCTGCTGATGCCATGATTTACTGCAGTAATATCTGTATTGGACTTCTGACCTAAAGAAAGGCAAGATAATACATCTGTGTGGTTTTAAGTCACTAAGTTTATGGTAATTTGTTAAAGCAGCACTAGAAAATGAAAATATACACAGGCTTGAAGATTAGCCAGTGTATAAGAAGTGTCCCGAAATCTGATTGCTCATGTACAAAGAAAACTTGATGAGAATTTTCCAAAATTTGATAAGAAGCCCAGAAACTCACAAGACATTATTTATTAACAGTGGACTATGAAGTTGTAACTCTTCTAAGCTACCAGTAGTTTTACAAATCTTTAGTGCAACCATGTTAGAAGACTGAATTATCTTTCCAATCTCTTTACAAGAAATATCACAAAACCACTGCCATATAGATGTAATAAAAATGTAGCCAAAAATTAGGAAAAATATTAAAGATGGATTAGGCATTTAATTAATAAAAATGTAACTGTTGTCTTCCTTCTCAGATATTTGTGGAATGTCTCTATGTCACAGTTTGGGTTTTCCAGATGCAAATCCTAAGGCAGGGAAAGCACGCAAGTAGTTCAATTGAGAGAGGACGCCACCAAGGACCAGGACCTGCTTTATAGGCCTCCGACCCATGTGATCACACAGGGCTTGTGTTCTGAAGGGTCTTGTGTTTGGTTTAACTGCCATCGCCATCTTGAAATGTGCAACAATTTTCCAACAAGGGGCCCTACAACTTCAACTTGTACTGGACCTCACAAGTTATGTAGCTGGGCCTGACCAGGAAGTACCCAGAGGGGAATGGGGGACTGGGAAAGAAGGGAAGCAAGCTGATAAAGGATGTGTTATTGGATGGGTTGCAGCCCTGGGAAAGTGAGACTCAATCCTTCGAGGCAACTCGGGGAGTTTGTGTGGAAGATATCTTGGAGTTATGCCACCCAACAAAGTGTTTATCCTCCAACAATGTATTTGTCCTCCACCATCTAAGGGCACCTGGCCCCTGACAGCACTAATTCCGCCATGCTTTGTCCCCACTACCCAATCATGGGCCTTGGGAGGAGAGTTGCAAGTGCTTGTATTAGGAACCTGAGGCATTTCTGGAATAGCAAGTGTGAAGAAAATATGGCCAGGTCCCTGACATTGCACACTACAACTGAAAAATTGTAATTTGTTGTAATATTTCTTCTCACGCTAAATGAATATTTGGTTTCCTAAGTAATTCTGTTTTTCGTTTTTAGCAAATGCACCAAATATATATAAGCTTTAGGCCCCTCAAAACTGAATCCACTCCTACATGACATCATATGCTTTCCTTTATGATAGCAATCATTGGTCCAGTTATAATTATTTCCTTTGCCATCTACCTTAATGGGCCAGAATGATTCCTCTAGAGGTCCTTAACTCCAAAGAGATCATGTTTGCAGCCATCATCCCCCCCCACCGCCTTTAATAATTCAATATAAAACAATATTAAGCAAAATCAATATCTCCCAAGCTTCTGGTAGGACCTCAGGGTGTGGATTTGAAGGTTGCACACTGCACAATTTCAGGGGCCACCATTTATATCACAGCCTCCTAAAAGCACCTCCTAGAGTTGTGCTGTGTAGCCCTGTGACATCTAATATGCCCATTGGAGTCTGGTTTTTTTTGTCTGACATGAAATCCTCAACCATTTCGTTTCCACATATGTCCATCTCTCCCTACGCTGAGCTCCCATAGTTTTTCCTTTGATATAAGAGCACTTACTGTACTATAAGATTTAATCAGTGACTTTCCTAGCTAGACTGAGATTCTGGGAGCTATTGGAATATCGACTCTTCATCTTTTAACCCCTGATGCTGTGTTGTCTTGTCTAATTGCCCATGTTATCCTACTCATCACTGCATGATGCCTGGGCCATAGTGAGACTTCAGTAAATATTATTTGACCACATATGTGAATGAGTAAATGAATGAATGAATCCTCATATGCTGCAGGTCTTTACCATTTTACCCTAGTTATTCTCTGTACCCTAGATGTATGTTCCATGGAGGTAGGGAAACGTCTGGTTTTCGATTAACAGAACCTTATTCAGTGCCTGCCACATTAGAAGATGCTTATGAAAGGCTTGTTGAGGGGCACCTGGGTGGCTCAATCAGTTAAGCATCTGACTTCGGCTCAGGTCATGATCTCACAGTTCGAGCCCCACGTCAGGCTCTGTGCTGACAGCTCAGAGCCTGGAGCCTGCTTCAGATTCTGTGTCTCCTTCTCTCTTGCCCTTCCTCCACTGTGCTCTGTTTCTCTCTGTCTCTCAAAAATAAATAAATGTAAAAAACAATTTTTTTAAAAAAAGAAAAGCTTGTTGAGAAAGAAGGAAATAACAACCAACACCACAGAGATACAAAGAATTAGAACATTATGAAAAATTATATCTCAACAAATTGGACAACCTAGAAGAAATGGATAAATTCCTAGAAACATATTACCTACCAAAACTGAAGCAGAAATAAATAAAACCACAGAAAATGTGAACAGACCAATTACCAGCAATGAAATTGAATCAATAATCAAAAAACTCCCAACAAACCAAAGTCCAGAACCGGATGGCTTCACAGGTGAATTCTACAAAACATTAAAGGCTTAACACCCATTCCTCTCAAACTATTCCAAACAATAGAAGACGCAAAGCTTCCAGATTCATTCTATAAGGCCAGCATTATCCAGATACCAAAACCACATAAAGATGCTACAAAAAAAAAAAAAAGAGAACCACAGGTCAATATTCCTGATGAACACAGATGCAAAAATCCTCAACAAAATAATAGCAAACCAAATCCAACAATAAATTTTAAAAATCATTCACCACAAGCAAGTGGGACTTATTCCTGGGATGCAAAGGTAGTTCAATATTCATAAACCAATCAATTTCACATATCACTTGAACAGGAGAAAGGTAAAAACCATATGATCACTTCAATAGATGTAGAAAAAACATTTGATACAAAGTACAACAACCATTAATAAAAGCCTCAACAAAGTAGGATTAAAGGGAACACACCTCAGCCAAATAAACACCTTATAAGAAAAACCCACAGTGAACATCATACTCGATGGCAAAAATCCTTGAGCTTTTTCCCTAAGGTTGGGAACAAGACAAGGATGTCAACTCTCACCACTTCTATTCAACATAGTATTGGAAGTATTAACCACAACAATCAGACAACAAAAAAGAAATAAACGGCATCTAAATCTGGAAGGAAGAGGTAAAACTTTAACTATTTGCAGATGACATGATGTACTATATAGAAAACCCTAAAGGCTCCACCAAAAAACTACTAAAACTGATAGATGAGTTCAGTAAGGTCACAAGATTCAAAACCAACGTACAGAATCTGTTGCATTTTTATACACTAATAATGAAGTAGCAAATGAGAAATTTAAAAGCAACCTCACTTAAAATTGCACCAAAAATAAAATGTGCAGGAATGAATTTAACAAAGAAGGTGAAAGACCTGTACTCTGCAAGCTATAAAATTTGATGAAAGAAACTGAAAACAACACAAGTTACTGGCAAGACATTCCATGGTAAGAAGAATAAATACTGTTAAAATATCCATATAATCTGGGCACCTGGGTGGTTCAGTCCATTAAGTGTCCGACTTTGGCTCAGGTCGTGGTCTTGCGGTTTGTGGGTCTGAGCCCCACGCTGGGCTCTGTGCTGACAGCTCAGAGCCTGGAGCCTGCCTCAGATTCTGTGTCTCCCTCTCTCTGCTCCTCCCTGACTCACACACTCTCTCTCTCTCAAAATAAATAAGCATTTAAAAATTTTTAATAAAAATAAAAAATATCCATATTACCTAAACAATCTACAAATTTAATGCAATCCCTATCAAAATACCAATGGCATTTTCACAGAACTAGAACAAATAATCTTACATTTTTCTGGAACCACATAAGATGCCAAATAACCAAAGCAATCTTGAAAAAGAACAAAACTGGAGGCATCACATTCCCAGATATCAAGATAATACTACAAAGCTGCAGTAATCAAAACAGTATGGTACTAGCACAAAAATAGACACATAAATCAATAGAACAGAGTAGATAGCCCAGAAATAAACCCACAACTATATGTGGTCAATTAATTTTCGACAAAGGAGACAAGAATATGCAATGGGAAAGACAGTCTCTTCAACAAATAATGTAGGGAAAACTGGAAAACTATATGCAAAAGAATGAAACAGGACCACTTTTGCATACCATACACAAAAATAAACTCAAAATGGATGAAGGACCTAAATATGAGACCTGAAAAGAGAGCACAGGCAGTAATCTCTCTGACATTGGCCATAGCAACATTTTTCTAGATATGTCTCCTGAGGCAAAGGAAACAAAAGCAAATATAAACTACTGGGACTACATCAAAATAAAAAGTTTCTGCACATCACCACCACCCCCACCCCCACCACCACCACCCCCACCACCACCAACAACAACAAAAGGCATCCTACCAAGTAGGAGAAGATATTTGCAAATGACACACCTAATAAAAGGTTAGTATCTAAAATATATAAAGAAATTATACAACTCAACACTAAAAGACAAATAATTCAGTAAAAAATGGGCAAAAGAAATGAATAGACATTTCTCCAAAGAAAACATCCAGATGGCTAACAGACACATGAAAAGATGCTCAACATCAGTCAACATCAGGGAAATGCAAATCAAAATTACAATAAGATATCACCTCACACCTATTAGAATGGCTAAATACAAAAACACAAGAAACAACAAGTGGTGACAAGGATGTGGAGAAAAAAGAAACCGTGTGCACTGCTGATGGGAATGCAAACAGGTGCAGCCACTGTGGCAAACAGTGTGGAGGTTCCTCAAAAATTAAAAATAGACTGACTTATCATATGATCCTGTAATTGCACAACTGGGTATTTACCCAAAAAAATACAAAAATGCTAATTCAAAAAAATATATGTTCCCCTATGTTTCTTGCAGCATTATTTACAATAGCCAAGCTATGGAAGTAGCCCAAGGGCCATCAATCAATGAGGGGGCAAAGGAGACATGGTCTATATAACTCAGCCATGAAAAAGAATGAAATCTTGCCATTTGCAATGACTTGGGTGGAGCTTTAAAGTATAATGCTTTATAAAGTATAATGGAAAAAAGTCTGTCAGGGAAAGACAAATACCATATGATTTCACTCGTATGCACAATTTAAGAAACAAAACAAACAAAGGGGGAAAAGAGAGAGACAAACCAAGAAATAGACTCTTAACTACACAGAACAAACTGGTGGTTACCGGAGGGGAAGTAGGTGAGGAAGCGGATGCGATAGGTGAAGGGGATTAAGAGTGCACTTGTCATGAGAAGCACTAATACATGAAACTGTTGAATCACTATATGGGATGCCTGAAAGTAATCGAACACTGTATGTTAACTATACTAGAATTAAAATTAAAAAGAGAAAGAGAAACTCCTTAAAAAAGACTTTCTGAGGGAAATTAGGAAAGGCTTCTTAAAAACAAAAAAGAAAAAAGAAAAGCTTGCAGAATAAATCAACAAAAGAAAAAAATAACAACCCAACAAATTGTAGTTATTCCCATTTTATGGATGGGGAAATGAGCTTTTTGGAGAGAAGTAGCTAGTCATTGCCAGTGCTATTACTCAAACTCAAATTGGTTTGACCTCAAAATGCATGTTCTTTCCATTACTCCAACCTCTCCACCATTACAGTAGGAGTCCTCTTAACTGCACTTTCCTTTTTTTTTTTCTTAATGTTTATTTTTTGAGAGAGAGACAGAGCGGGAGCTGGGGAGGGGCAGAGAGAGAGGGAGACACAGAATCTGAAGCAGGCTCCAGGCTCCGAGCTGTCAGCACAGAGCCCAATGGGAGGCTCGAACCCCCGAACCACCACGAGATCACGACCGGAGCTGAAGTCGGACGCTTAACCAACTGAGCCACCCAGGCCCCCCTTGACTGCACTTTCTTAGTTCGGATTAACTGGCTTCCCCTTGGCTTGTGCACACAGAGCGGCGGATGCCCAAACCCAAGAGCTACAGCTAGTAGGCTACCTGCTATTCTATTACACACTTCTGAACCCACTTGTTGAGATATAGGCTCATCAGGAGTCATTAGTATATTTTTCTCAAACCAGTTCATGTCATTATCTCCCCTGGGAAATGGGGATAATTATATTACTGGCCTTACAGGCTGGTTGTAATGATTATTAGTGAATTCAGGTCAAGCACTGAATAGTAACTGGCAAGCATGAGCCCTCCCAGGCAGCTAATAATATGTATGCCATTTAGTGAAATAATCTATAATCTTGTGCAGTCCAAGTATTAAAAAAAATTACGATTTCTGTGAAAACTAAATTGAATTTTTTGGGGAAAAAAACTGATAAAGGTGGTTGGTATCAAGAATTCTTCATTGAAATTAATTACGGACAAAACAATCATAAAATATTGGGGAAGAAACTGCAGAAGTCTAAAATCAAACTGCTTCAAAAATATTTCTAAGCTCTTGATCCACTTTAAAGAAACTGGAACTTGAAATAGGGTTGATGCTTAATGGGTGTGGTTTGGGCTTTTTTTTTTTTTTTTTTTTTTGCAAGAAAGATGAAAACCAACATACAAATGCCTTGCAGCAAAAGACAGATGAATGCATATGCTGACCTAAGTTTTAAGTAACACCAAACCAAAAAATTAAAGATAAATGTATTTTTTAAATCATTCCCTTCTTTTAAAATCTTTGATTAATTGGTCACAAGCAGGTTCTGCTCATGTTAAAGATAGGACCTCTAGTAGGGATGCTCAAACTTTTGAGTGAATGAATGGTGACGCAGAAACAAGTAAAATGGCTACTTAATCGTCTGGCTCTCCTAATAAACAACCTATTTTACAGGCACACTGCTAATCAAGGATAAACATTTTTACCCCTCTGTTCCTAGTCTGCAGGCTTGTTAGACCTTATAAATAAACAATGTGGGGGACAGCTTCTTCTGGCTTTCTCTTCCTTTTCAAGTTCCTAAAGCTCTTCTTTTCTCTGCCATCATTTTCCCATTTTCTTCACCTGCCCGGGTGGATGAAAGAATCTTAGTGAAATAAAAAGCTCAATGAGGTGAAAATACATCCCATAAAAACTCCCATTAAGGAGTTTACTGGCGGGGCTTGTACTTCCCTCACTTAGATGGCCATATTTTATCCCTCCCAAGGAAACCGGACACTCCTAATCCAAAAAGAATGCAATGAGAATCAAAGCGCAAGAGGCAGGGTCAGGTTGCAATCCTTTTATTTGCCAAAGAGGGCTCAGGGGAAAGGGATGGGAAGAAATTTACAACTAGCTATTCCAGAGCCTTCTGAGCACAAAAGTTAAATCACTCTAACTTCTGCCTGACTTACTCGACCTCGACCTGATGAACAAAGCCAGATTCTGTGTGAAGGGGGAAATCAGGGCAACACTGAAAATGAAGGAGCTGAAGTATAAATAATAAATTTAGTATACAGCTTTACAAATAACATGTAAGTGTGTTGCATTGACGGATTTTGTCTTAAAGAAGGAAAAGGAACACGGGACTTGGAAGGGCACAGAATTGGGTTCAAATCCTGACTAAGCCATTTGGTGTCCCTGTGACCCTAAGGTGGGTCATTCAGCTTCTTGGAGACTCGATTTCCTCATCTGTTACATGAAGACTGGAATATCTGTTTGGAAAATTTATGCTGAGGATTATACAGAATGCTAAATATAAAAGTGACTAGCACAGTGCCAGTCTCAAAATAAGTTCTGCTTATTGATTTAAAGTAAGAGCTTTATTTCAGCTGGATCCAAAACTCCACCATCCACATCCTGGAAGAATGAGGTCTGAAGCCGGTCTCCATAAACTGGGAAACAGGATGGAACCACCGATCTCCTTGCTTCCTGGGAGAAGAGCCTTCTCACTGCCTCTGACTGCATAGCCATTTCATTTCTACCATCCCCTCTTGGCAGCTGGGTTGGCCTCACTTTATGAGTGCTGAGGTCCCATTTATGGGTCTACAGGGCTGGCTCCACCTCCAATTCTTTCAGCAGACGGCTAGCAAGCAGCTTGCTGTTGATCACCTGGTTGATGATGGTGCACACACAGCATGCCTTCATTAAATGCTTGTTGAAAAGCAATGGGACCGAGCTATTCTAAATAGCATCACCTCTGCACAAACTCAATCCAAACCAACATCGACAGCCAGCATGGAAGGAGCAATGATGGGGACAGGAGTATCATTCCCCAGGAATTTCTTGAGAAGATTCCATTATTAGTTCCTCCCCCCACCACCACCTGTGTGATTCCCATCAGCCCCTCCCCCAAGGCCTCAATATGGACAATCATAGGGTCATAGGCACATTCACATTTACGATAAACGCCCTGGTTCCGCCCCCTCTTCACTAATCTGTGGTTAAGTGGCTAGTTTCTCCAAAGAAGAAACTCAGAGGATGCTTCTGACGCAGAGCACGGGCACTGTGATGCAAGACCACAGTTGACTTGAGATGCCCATGGACATGCCAGGGGAGGGTAAGAGAAAGATACTCCCTCCAGGCAGGGGCAGCGGGACAATAGCAACAAAGGCAAGGAAGATGACAGAGCATAAAGAGAGGTGGGTGGCTACAACCTCCGGGGACAGGAGCAGAGTCTGGACGAGGGCAGGGACAGCCAGCGACGCGGTTGGCCTCCATTTTGTAACAGCAGAATCAACAGTAAGGGTGACAGTAGTGCAGCAAAGCCAAGAAGGGAGCCAGCGCTGAAATGGAGGGGGCACTCCGCCCACCTTCTCCACCACCAGGGACAAAGGGCCAGTTTGAATCTGTGCCTCCTGATTTTAACAACCAAAGATTTCACTTGGCAGTCACTGTTCATACAGCACAAACTCTCTTTCCTCTGAAATAAATTCTTTCTTTAAGAGGAAAACTAAGAAAGCCTCCATCATCAGAGCCCACGGAGGCAGACAATGGCAGGAGCGTGGCTGCCAGCGCTCAGTGAAGGGGGCCTGTGTGCCTCGGCGGCCGCCCTCCTTATCTTTTATCTCCTGCCTGCGCCCCAGCTCTTGTTTTTTCTGGGTGTTTTGACGACTTCTCTCCTTCGGCTGCTTTGACAGAATTTGCCGGCTGCCGGCGGATGCAAAACAACCGTCTTCTTGTGCCTGGGCCGCTCTGTCTTCACTCCAGGCCACAGGGGAGAAAACGTGTCTTTGTGGCTTCCCTTCAATAGCTGTCTGAATCCAAACCCCTCGTGGGCTCTGGCAGGAGGAGCCCGCAAGGCTGTGAATAGATGGTGTTGTTTGCCCCTCTTTGCAAAGCCGGCCTCTGGACATCCAGAAATGCGTCCACAGCCCAGGCCTGGTAGTTTGGGGACAGATTCATGGGCGAGCTGGCAGAGGCCCCGGCCCATGGAGAATTATTATCACTTGTGTGTGTGCAGCTCATTCAAGTCCATCTACAAAATGCTCTCAGAGCTGCTGGCTCCTTCGCTTACCATTGACAGTGGACCTACTCTGTGCCTGGCACAGCCCTCGCCAGTTATAATCTCCCAGAGCCTGAAGATTATGCTCCACCGTGGGTATTGTTCTAGTCTCTTCATTTTACAACTGAGGAAACCAAGTCTCAAAAAAGTAAGGTGACGTGCATATGGCCACATGGCTAAAATGTTAATAGAGATCTACACCAATAGTTCCAGAAATGCTCAGGACGTCTTAAAAGACATCTTATTCTCTGCTAAGCGACAGAGAGGGAACATAACACCCACCAGCCTAGATGCCATGTGCTGCACCCCCATTTCCCCACAGGTAAGGAAAAGGAGGAAATAATCATTCCCTCTCCCTCACTTCATATCCCTCCTTCTCACACTCAACATCCAAAGGCCCTTTCACATAAAAAATTGAATTTGTTACCACGCTGACCCTGGCCTTCTTCACTAGAACAGTCTGAACCCAAGCATCTCCAATGTCTTCATCTTGGCCATGGCTGACAATGTAAGGGAGCCTAGGAAAATCCCCAGACTCAGGTAGCAAGGCTGACCTAGAACTACCAGCCAAGTGACCTTTAGCAAGCCACCTCTCTGTGCCTCATTTTTCCTCAGGTAGAATGGAGATGCTGATGATACCTCACGGGATGTTGGAAGAATTAAATGAAAACAAAGAAAACAACTGGCTTTGGAGGACATAGCAGTAACACCAGTTACATTAGAGAAGCAGCTGCACAAATACTGGTAGAAGGGATAGTGACGAGGGGAATAACAGTGATCTTACTTCTGCCCTGGTGACCGGAAGCAGTAATCCTTTACTCGGTCAATTGTACAACAAACATTCCGTGTGTGTTACCAGGAACAATGCATTATTCCAGAAACCTTCACAGCTTCTGCATCTGCAAAATGACTGGAGGTGGCGGCAGGGAGGTAAGAGGCAGGAAGATAAGACATCTCCCAGTTAGGGAAGAGTACGCTGCCCTCAGACTGCCAATTTGCCAGATTGAGCCCACAGATATGTTTTAGTTGGCACATCGCTTTAAAACAAAAAGTGAGCCAGGATTTTAAAATTGGAAGTTCTTACAATAATGAGGCTATATGTGCATGAAGCAGCAATCAAGTAGAGTTGGACAAAGACTTCCTCCTTATTCAGGGCAAGCAGGCTCTTTCAGTTCACCACAGGCTCTACCACCCTCTATTGCCTCATGAACGCTGCTGCTAAATGTCAGTTCTGGTTGTTATTGTCATTAGATTGTCATTGTCCTGATAATGAACATTCCATCCATGTGTTTTAGGGTAACACTAGCTGCTATAATTAATAAAGCCCCAAATGTATGTGACATAATGCAATAAGCATTTATTTCATGGTCTTGTGACAGTCAGTGGTGCTGGCTTTCCTCCAGATGGTGATTTCGGGACCCAAGCTCCTTCCATCTTATGGTTCTGCCATCACTTAGGGCTCTGAGATTTGGTCTCAGCCAGAGAATGGGGGAAAGAAAATCCTTATCTGCTTACGAAAAGCCCCGTACCTCATTGGTGTGTCCTTATTGGTCAGAACTAGTCACATGACCCTGCTAGATGCCAGGTGGTCGGGGAAATGTACATTTCAACTGGATAGCCACCTCTCAGAATAACTGGAGAGGGGGGCACTCAGTTTTTTTGCCGTCAGTCTCTGCCACACCAAAGGTTCAGGAAAAGCATGGGCAAATAAAATATAGATGAAGACCTTTGTGATTTTCCTTACACTCACCTATTTTACTCATTTACATTCTGTATTTTTTTAATTTCAGAGAACTCTCCATAATGTCTCGTAGTATTTTTTATTGTATTTAAATCCAAGTTAGTTAACATATAGTGTAATGATGGTTTCTGAAGTAGAATTTAGTGATTCATTCCCGACATATAATACCCAGTGCTCATCCCACAAGTGCCCATCACCCATTTAGCCCATCCCCCACCTGCCTCCCCTCCAGAAACCCTCAGTTTGTTCTCTGTATTTAAGACTCTCTTACGGTTTGCCTCCCTCTCTGTTTTTATCTTCCTTTTCCTTCTCTTACCCTATGGTCTTCTGTTGTGTTTCTTAAATTCCACATATGAGTGAAATCATATATTTATCTTTCTCTGACTGACTTATTTTCCTTATCATATTACATTCTAGTACCATCCACATTGTTGCAAATGGCAAGATTTCATTCTTTTTGATCGCTGAGTAGTATCCCATTGCATATAGATACACCACATCTTCTTTATCCATCCCTCAGTCCATGGACATTTGGGCTCTTTCCATAATTTGCCTACTGTTGATAGCGCTGCTATAAATATTGGGGTGCATGTGCCCGTTCGAATCAGCATTTTTGTATCCTTTGGATAAATACTTAGTAGTGCAATTGCTGGGTCACAGGGTAGCCCTATTTTTAATTTCTTGAGGGGCCTCCATATTTTCCAGAGCAGATGCACCAGTGCTCATTTACATTCTATCCCACGTGGGCACGGTAGTTTCTATGTCTGGGCTGCAGGTCCAGGAGCAGAGCAGGTTCTGATTCCACAGTCAGAGGGTGAGCCTGAGACTCGGCATTTACGACAAGGTCCTGGGTGATGCCATGAGGCTGATCTGTGCAACACGCTTTCAGTAGCAAGACTCTAGAATTCTAGCCTTCCTAGACCACCTGCGTCTCCTCCAAACTCCAACCCCCATCCTGTCTATGCTCCTGTAGGCTCGCTCTACTACCTCTGTCCCACTTCAATGCAATTAGGTTTATTAATCTGAAATGACATGTGTTAGTCTGTTCCCCAGTGGAGAATAAGCTCCTCAGGAGCAAAGACTATATTATTCAGGCTCAATTACATGTTTGCTGAAAGAATGCATGAACATTTACTGAGAACCTAGCTATATTCTAGGCATACAATGCTGTATATTCCAAGATACATGGTAAATGCAATAAACAAACTCTAAGTATTTGTCGTGTACTCACCAAGGTGATACAAGAGCTGGGAGCCACAGGTGGCAGAAACATTCTGACCTGAACAGACTTTCTGCCTGGTTTGGATAATGAAGCAGAGAATGGGACTCAGACCAAACAAAAAGTCAGGGGGAATAATCAAGTGCCATCTTACATGCTCCCCACCCAGAGAATCTGGAGAAGGAAGAATGGGGGAACTAATTGTTCTTTCTATGCAGAATCAGCCACATATTCTCACTGGTGCCAACCACACTCCTCTCGCGTTACAGGCTGTGTTGTGTCCCCATAAAATTTGTATGTTGAAGCCATAACCCCCAGGACCTCAGAATGTGGAGACAAGGTCTTTCAAGAGCTAATTAAGCTACAATGAGGTGATCAGGGTGGGACCTAATCCAATACAACTGGTATCCTTATAAGACGAGAGCAGGACACAGACACACAGAGAGGGGAAACCATGTGAGGACGGAAGCAGAAGACAGCCAACTACAAGCCAAGGAGAGAGGCCTCAGAAGAAACCAACCCCTCAACACCTTTATCTTGGACTTGTACGTCCAGAACTGTGAAGATAAATTCCTGTCGTTTCAGCAACACAGCCTGTGGTGCTTTGTTACAGAGCCACCAGAGCAGACTAAGACACCTTGTCTATTAACTTCCTTATGAGTCAGGATCTGTACCTTTCAAAGCAGGTTAAATGCCTCTGTTGTGACTGCGTGTTAGGCAACTCATCTCATCTTCTTTAATCTTCATCACAACCCTGTAGAATAAACAGCCATATTATTTTCGTTCTGCAGATGGAGGAAAGTGAGGTTTGGAGGGATGAAGAACTTCCCCTACAACACAGTCAGAGAGAGAAGCCAAGGAAGCCAGGTTTATAACTGCCTCCATTTACCATGAAGCCCTAGGCTCCTGGGGCTGTCCCACATTGCCTCTCTCCAAGTCAGCCCACAGACCTGTTGAGAAAAACAAAAGGCAAGCTCCGTACAGGTGCCAGAGAAAATACTTTTAACCAGTGTCCATCTGAACAGCAGTGCGGTTAAAAGACAAATGTGATGCTATTCCAGAACAAAGAGGATGTAGGAAAATAGTGGGGCTACAGCCTTAATACCCACAGTTCTAACATTTTAACACTAAACAGCCTCCAACGATAGTGAATTTTACTCATGCTCTGAATCTTTCCCCTCAAGTTGGCTTTGTGAGTTGTTGATTTTATCAAAATTGAGTGAGAGTGTGTTCAATACAATGTTGGATTCATTGGGGAGAAAAAAGCAAAAGAAAAACCTCAGTTCTTCAATGCCAGGAGCTTACAAAGACATATAAACCATGAGGAATTCCAAGGACTTACTCAGAAGCCGTTCTGCAAATGCATTTCTTGAACAAAGGGCCAATGTTCCTTTCAGGGAAGAGCGCGGTACTGGTTTCCGGCATTTTTCTTTAAGTCATTTAGGACCATGCCAACAAACAAACATATACTTCTCCTGGGAGAAAGAATCTCATTCAATACAGCTTACAAGAGTTCGATTATTGGGGAGGGGGTGCTTCATGGCACGTGCCTCGCCAGCCGGGCCCCAAATGTACAGATCTGCTTACAGGGCTTTATTGATGGTGGCCACAGACAGATAGGAGCCTGTGGAGAGAACTGACACCCCATGGATGCTCACTGATCAGCACCATCCTAACCAACACTGGGCTCTGCCAAAAAGAGCTGAAAAGTCCACCCTCTTCCTTGAAAAACTTGTTTCCTAAACATGTAAAAATATAGAAATAATACACTCATGTCTAACAGGTCTGAGATTCCCTTCACTGTGACAATTCAAGGGTTTTTGGAGGATCTGGGATGATAGAAAATTGAATGACATTAAGTGATGATTGACCCTTCAGCCAGATACCTATTTCAGCTTTTAATGAACTGAAAATATGATAGGGCGGGCTCTGAAAACACACAGGCATTGGATTAAGACAGGCCATAGCTCAAACACCAGCTTAGCTGCATACTAGCCATATGACCTTCAGTAAGTACCTTAACCTCTCTAAGCTTCAGTATCTTTACCTCTAAAGCAAGGATAATAATACTACCTCCTAGGACCTATGGGACAATGAAACCAGATTACACAGGAGTGTTCAGATAATGCCTAGCATAAGGATAAACCCTTGAAATATGTTACCAGTTCTTCCTTTATTCCAAGGAACTGGTTTCAAATATACAGCATGTTTCGGGGCGCCTGGGTGGCTCAGCTTGGTTGAGCATCCGACTCTAGATTTCAGCTCAGGTCATGATCCCAGGGTCGTGGGATCAAGCCCCACGTCGGGCTCTGTGCTGACAGCATGAAGCCTGCTTGGGATTCTCTCTCTCTGTCTCTCTGTCCTCTCTCTCCCTCTGTCCCTCTTCCCCACTCATGCACTCTCTCTCTCTCTCTAAAATAAAAAAAATAATAAAAATTTTAAATATAAATACGGCATGTTTTAAAGTACAACCAAGATTTAAGCACTATTACTAACAGTACTGCTCAGTAAGGGATAGGTTGTCCCACTCCAGCAGTTAGCAAGGGGTGGGTTTTCTACTCATCTGCATCTTGGCCTCTAAATTCATTCATTTATTCAAGTGTATTTATTGAGCACCTGCTCGGTACTGTGCCAGCGTGCTGGAGCAGGGAGGGCCTCAGAGATGAATAAGAGAGTACCTGAGGGCTCCAACACAAAAGTGGGCGACGGATGTGTGGAAAACAGACCATACAACACGCAGAAGAAAGCAGGGCTGTAATAGAGGAATAGCGTTCAACAAAGAGAAGTCTGGCTGATCCCATCAGCAGCACCCCATCCCCAAACACACATACAATGTACCATCACGGACTGGAAGTTTCACAAAGGTTAGGAATTCGTTTTCTACGTTTTGCATGCTAGCACTGAGCACACTGCCTGGTGCTCAAGTAGGTATCCAAAAAAGCCCTAGACTGTGTACTAAGTGAATTGATAACTATCTTAATCCGTTTTGACCAGAAGACACTAGATGTGGATGCCACTGTCTTCTGGAACAGAGTGCAAGAGTACGGAACATTGGTGGCCACACCCAGATGCAGGGGACCATCGAACACCTTCATGAATGGGTTGGGTGGTACTCAAGACACAGGCTGAGGCTGCAGATCCAGGTGTGGGGTCACCTATGTGGAGACAGGAACTGAAGTCAAGGGAGGCAAACATCCAGAAAGGAAAGGAAATGCCGAGAACCTGTACAGAAGAGAGCATAGGAGGCGCCTGCTCCATGACTGGCGAGCCGAGGTGTAGACGAGGAGGGAAAGGCTGATCAACCACCATTCAGGAAACACCAGTGCGAAAGGCAGCCCTGGAGGAGGCATGGGTCCCCTGGGTTCCCAGCCTTGGTGCAAAACGTTATCTTCACACGACCACACACTCCGACGGACCCTTCTCACACCCTAGCCCTCCCTCAACTATTTGTGTGGACGCTGTGGTTTTCCTTTCTGACCCTTCTTATTGACATTTTGGAAGAAAAGGGGAAGAAAGCCAGGATGTCACAGAAGGACTGGGGTTGCCAGAGGGTGAGGGCCTTGACCGTAGGTGGTCCTTGGGGAGGCAACATGAGGCCATAGAAAGACCATAGATTTTCAGCCTCCTACTTTCTAGTGACATCAGCTATTCTGTAACCCTTCGGTGCTTCTGTTTCTGCATCTGTCAAATGAACACACACGTACATTTCACAGTGTTCTCTGGACAATGCAATAAAATCACGAATATGGAAACCTCTCATATCATGTCCGGTACATAACAGGTACCCAGTAAATGGGAGCTTCCTTTCCTTTGGGCAAGCTTTGTAACTGCTCTGGGTCTTCATTCTTCTAGAAGGCAGAGAGAACGAAAGACAGTGCTACCCATCTCACATGGTTATTATTAGGACCCACTGGGTGGTGTATAATGTCTCTCTCTCCCTGATATGCTTTTCCCTGCCTGGCTCTCCTGTTGGAAGAGCGAGATATAAACAAAAGAGTCAAGATGCTGCTACTTACATGTATGTGAGAGATTTTTTAAAAAGAAGTGCACGTATGATGGAAGGTTGGGAAGATGACAAGATGGAGAGAGGGGTCTGACAATTTCTACAGATACAGAATCTTCCAAATTCAAACTGCTTTAGCTTCTGAGCGGTCTCCTGAGAAACAGCGGTCACAGAAATCATCCCAGGGGTCTGAGGACTATGAAAAAGACCTTCTCCTTACTTTGTATACCCCAAACTAGCCATTCTTCATCAAGTCTTGTTTAGAAATGGTTGTGCTGCCTGAGAAAATTGGGTTCGACTTGCCATGTAGAATTTTGTTAATGGAGTTGCATAAACATAGCTCTTTATTAATCTAAATTACTGGCCTTCAGGGTGAGTTTATTTTATTTGCACACATGATCTTCAGTCCCTGGGAACGCTGAAGGACAAGTGTGTTCCAGTGAGAACAAGGCTTTTGTGAACCACTTAGAAATAGGCCCTCGGGAGGTGCTACATAAACAAAATGTAATGAATTGTTCCCCCTGTCAAAAACGAACAATTCATAATGTGCCCCTGAATGGAACCAACTGGTCCTCTTGTCAAACACTCTGTACTTTGATGTCTATTTCATTGGTTAGAAAAAAAAAAAGAAGAAGAAAATAACAGTCCTTTTTAAAGATTTTTTTTTTCAGGGTAAAAAGAGACAGAATAAACTCTCAGCTACCAAGCCACCAGCACCTTTCCTGGCAATCTGCAGAGGGGGCACTTTGGATATCCGAATTAGACTTCCCTAACTAAAAAAGACTAGGATAATGCAGCTAAAATATTCTTTGCTAGCCCTGCAAAACAATTTAAGACAGCAACAATATTCCTACAGTAGCCAATGGGTGCAGTGAAAATAACAACAATAGTAATTACTAACATTTATCTCTCTTACTGTGTACCAGGTACTGTCTATTCATATGGTATTAAACGATATGATCCATACACCCATACAGGGTAAGTACTATTAGTCTCCCAACTTCACAAGTGAGAAAACAGAGGCAAAAAGAGATTAGGCGACTAGCCCAAAATCACACAGATAAACATATCATGGAAGCAAGTATTCAAACCAAGGAACTCCAGGCCTAAGGATCATTCTTGAGCCACTCTGTGCCAAAGAATACTAGGCCAGGAATGACAAAATATCCTTTGCATCAAGATTCTGCTATTAACTCCCCATGTGACCTGAGGCAAGTCACAGAGAGACCTCAATTTTTCTACCTCTATAGCAAAAGGTTTTCATAGGATGATTTCGGCATCCGTTGGGGTTCTCTGTTTGCAGGCAATTGAAACCCACTTTGGCAAAGTAGAGTTAGAGGAGGAGGAAGAAAAATAAGGAAGACTTCATTGGCAAGATATTTAATCAATGCACAGAATGGACAGAAGGCTAGAGGCTGGAGAGCCAGGCTTGGAGACAGAGCATGCAACAGGACAGAAATTGGCCTGCCATTTAGGGTCTGGTTGAAAAGACTACTAAACCATCTCACAGAGGTTCCACTACAGAAGTAAATGAGCCCCCCAAATTTGCTCCATTCTATGTCATCCTTTAAGATTTAAAGTTCCACTGGAAAGTACATTGGCCGTGTTGAGTCAAGTAACCACCCCTTGCCAGGGGAGAGGGGGGCACTTGATATAAAATCCCACCAATACGGTACCCACCAATGGGATTGGATTTCCAAAGAAAATCCGAGTCTTGTTAAGAAGGTACAGATTTCTTTATAAATCCACTGCTACATCAAAGGTCACTTTCAGATGAATGCATAGATTAAATAAGATGTATGTAAAGTTGAATTGGGGCCAGGGCACCTGGGTGGCTCAGTCAGTTGAGCATATGACTCTTGATTTTGGCTCAGGTTATGATCTCACGGTTCATGGGATCGAGCCCCGTTGGGACTCTGCACTGACGGCATGGAGTCTGCTTGGGATTCTCTCTCTCCCTCTCTCTCTCTGCCTCTCCCCCCACTGTCTCTCTCTCTCTCTCTCTCTCTCTCAAAAATAAACTTTTTTAAAAATTTTGAATTGGGCCAAATATATAGTCCAAGTGCCATAAATGTTGGAGGTCATCATAGGAAGGTGGTGACAGTTATTTTTTCCACTGCTGTTGTCATTCTTAACCTAGAAACTTGTAGGGTTCTGTGAAGCAGCCAGGACTAGGTCAGGGGATTTATGTCACCATATCACTGATAGTCTGTCATTGCCACTTCCAGTTTAGTGGGGTGTTCCTGGCTTCTAAGAGACACTGATCACACTAAGTTAAGCCCTTTGATGTGATTTCTCCTGCTAGGAATAGTATGGAGAATTAACTAGAAGGTAAGCCATTAGGGTGGTTTTTGCAATATTTCAGATAAGAGATGATATATGTCTAAACCGGGTCAAAGATAACAGGAGTGAAGACAAAGCACCCTCAGTAGACACTTTAGAGACTGAATTGACAGCACTTGAAGACATGGAAAATGACAGGGAAAAGTCAAGGATGACCCTTAAGTTGCTGGTACAGATGACTGGGTGTATAGAAAAACCACTGATGGTGGAAATACAAGAGCAATTGGCAGCTTACAAGAGAAGACCATGAACACAGTTTGGGGTATGCTGAATTTGAAGTCTTTGTGCACATTTCCAGAAGAGACAGCTAGAAATCAGCTAAATATAAACATCTAAATCCTGGCACAGAGTTTGAGAACTGTATTAGCTTAAGCCATAGGTTTGCTTAACGGGGAACTGGAGGTAGACCCCCTGCGGTACAGGGGAAGTAGGAAAGAAGCCCATAAGGAGGTGAGAAGGAAGAATGAGGGAGGAAGGAAGAAAACAAGGAGAAGAGTCACAGATGTCCAAGATTTAGAGAGTGTCTGTTAGCAGTTATATGTAAATCTCAGAATACAAGAGTATAAGGAGAGAAATCCAGGTAGAAATCTGCTTTTGCAGGGACCCTTGTGAGAGGCCAGAGCCCTACATAATCCAGTATATAATCAATCACACAGCCAATGGAAAGACTGACCACAGCAAGAGGAGGCTGGAGAGAAGGTGAGGCCAGACCATGCAGAGCCTTGTGGGCCATGATGAGTCTGGACTTTAAACATAATGCAGAGAAATGGCATCAGGAGTTTCAAGCAAGAAGATGATATGATTAGGGGCACCTGGGTGGCTCAGTGGTTAAGCATCCAACTCAGCTCAGGTGATGATCTTGCGGTTCAGCCCCGCATCAGTCTCCACACTGACAGTAGGGAGCCTGCTTGGGATTCTCTCTCCCTCCCCCTCTCTCTCTGTCCCACCTCCCCCACTTTCACTGTCTCTCAAAATAAATACATAAATAAACTTTAAAAAAAAAAGGTGATATGAATGATTGGAATGAGCTTAGAACAAGCTGCAGGGTAGAGATTCCTAGGTCAAGAGTGGATGCACTGAGGGGCACCTGGGTGGCTCAAGTCAGTTAAGTGTCCAACTTTGGCTCAGGTCATGATCTTGCAGTTCGTGGGTCCGAGCCCTGTGTCTGGCTCTGTGCTGCTGGCTCAGAGCCTGGAACCTGCTTCAGATTCTGTCTCCCTCCCTCTCGGCCCCTCCCCCACTTGCATTCTGTCTCTTTCTCTCAAAAATAAATAAATATTTTTAAAAATCTTTTAAAAAAAAAAGAGTGGATGCAGTGAAACCAGTTAGGAAACTCTTGTATAAATGTTGGAGTGATAAAAGCAGGTGGTGGTATAAAGCATGAGCTCTAGGGTCCGACTGCCTGGATTTGATTCTTAGCTCTGTCACTTACAAGCTGTGGGGAAAATATTGAACTTCTTGGTGCCTCAGTTTCCACATCTGAAGATAGGTTCGCAAATGCCTCCTACTTCCAACGACGTTCTCAGGAGCAATTAAGTGCAATCATATGTATAAAACACCCAAAACAGTGCCTGGTACCTGGTAAGGACCCCCAAACCATCCCTCACTATGCAGTGAGAAATACAGCGATCAGAACTATGGCAGAGAAAATGGGGAAAGGTGGATGAATTTAGGAGACTTTTTTCGTGGCAAGAACCACAGAACTTGAGCATCAGCTAAATTCATGGAATTTGCTTTATCTGTAGAAAAGTAGTAGAAAAAGGACCTTGAAACGCTATCTGGCAAAAGCATAGTATTTTGTAAACAGGGTAGTTTTTACGAAATTGTTACGAATTCAGATTTTGTATAATGAACATGGAAGTCAAAGTCCAGATAAATAAACACACAATGTAAAAGTTTGCATTTCTTGGAAAGGATGTGAGAAGCCAACTGTAACCTTATCGGCGAATAGGCCCATTATGTGTGAAGCATTCCCAATTTTTATGCCTGGCTTTTTGGAGAGATTTCCCACAACAACTGCAAAAAGATACCAGTGATGAAGCAGAAAAGCTTGCGATGGTAAGAGCAATACCTCATTCTTCCCTTGACACTGAAGTCCAAGAATCTGGGATATTTTATTAGGGAGGATTAAAAAATATATGTGAAGGCAGAAAGCACATAGCACAGTCCCTAGCTCATAGAGGTTGCCGAATAAATACTGTTTTCTTTCATTCCGTTTGATGATAATTACAAACCACTCAAGGACACACTAGGACACTGTGTGAGAGCTTCATTAACTTCATATGTTGAGAATATGTCACTTTGCTTAAGAAGACAATAGCCCATCATTTGCCATATTCATTTTCATGGCAACATACTTGATTAATGATAAAAATTATATTGGCTGCATATTTTTTAGAACTTAAAAAAAAACTATATAGTCATTTACATCACAAAACAAATAGCAGCATTAAAACATGGTAAAAGTCCCTGCCCGCAGCTCTCTTACCCCCCATGACCCTGTGACCCATTCTTAAACAGTCAGTAGACTGTTTGGGTCAAAAGGAGGAAAGAAATGGCACAGGAGAGATCGAGAGAGGACGTGAAGTACAATGAAGCAGGCTATGCCCCAAATGCTGTGCCATGTGCTCCCCCATACATCTAATGTGAAATTCTCCACTATCTGTGCAGTAGGAATTGTGCTCCCATTTGACAGGAAAACAATCTATGGCTCATGGAGATCAAGAATCAAGGTAACAGGGGTGCCTGGGTGGCTCAGTCAGTTAAGCGTCTGACTTCCGCTAAGGAGATGATCTCGCAGTTCATGAGTTCAAGCCCCACGTCAGGTTCTGTGCGGACAGCTCAGAGCCTCAGGCCTGCTTCATTCAAATTCTGTGCCTTCCTCTCTCTCTGCCTCTCCCTGGCTTGTGCTCGCTCTCTCTGTCTCTCTCTCTCTCTCTCTCTCTCTCTCAAAAATAAATAAACATTAAAAAAAAATAGAATCAAGGTAACAGAGCCAGTGAATGGCAACTTAGGGATCCAAATTTAGACTGGTCTGACGTCAAATCACTCTCCCTTCCCAACGCATGGGTGTGACTGTTAAGGTCCTTAAAGCATGTAGGAAACATTTTTTTTCCTTAAGAGAAAGGAAGCAAAGAGCTTACTTTTAAACATATAAATTAAATTTTAAAAAATATAGGTCTCACTTTCCTAGCAATCGTAGACTCAAAAACTCCTTGTTGTAAGAAGTCTATGCCACAAGCAAAAGTGAGACACCATGTAGAAAGCATCAATGTTCTTCTGGTCATCAACCATATATTTGTTAAGGCAACCCTAGGTGCACATGACACTGACTGGTTTTGCTGCTAGTTTTGTGGAGTCCTAGGAGTAGAGTACACAATAATCTCAACAAATAAAAGAAATACAGCAGTCACAATTAGGGTGAGGGGGGCACCTGGGTGACTCAGTCGGCTAAGCACCTGACTCTTGGTTTCAGCTCAGGTCATAATCTCATAGTTTGTGAGATCAAGCCCACATTGGACTCTGTGCTGATGCACAGAGCCTGATTGGGATTCTCTCTCTCTCTCCCTCTCTCTCTGTCCCGCTGCCCCCCGCCCTGCTTGCACTTGCTCTCTGTCTCCTTCTCCCAAAAATATATAAATAAACATTAAAAATTTAAAAAAACAAGTAGGGTGAGGAATAGTGAAAAGTTGAAGACATTTAGACCAGGAAAGTAGGTAGGAAATAGAAATTGACTAGCAATACACATACACACACACACAACAACAACAACAACAACAACAACAACAACACAGTGGTTTGGAGTTTAGGGAAGTGGTTGTTTTTAAATATTTTTTATAATTTTACTAAAAAAATATTTTATGACTGTTAATTGTTTATATGCCTATCTCTCTTACTTCATTTTGAACTCTTGAGTTTAGCATGCTGTTTGCCCTTGGATCTTAGGATCTTACAGAGTGATTGGCATGTGGCAGATATTTAATATATGCTCTCCAATGGGATGGATGGATAGATAAAAGAATGAAAAATAAAAAGATATTAGAATGAGTGAATGTGAGTGGTTGCATTTATGAATGCATGTGCATTAATAACATTTCTGAATAGTTCTTTAAAAATTTTTAAAGGTTCTTTAAAGTTAAGATTGTTATCAAATCATATCACCCTTTCTGCCCCATTAAAAAGAATCAGGTCTAGATTTGGGAGCAGCACCCTTACAGACAGTGGTAATGCATGGGTTTCATAGGGTCAGGAATTTGGCAGAGGGGGCTCCTCAAATACAAAGGAAGGTAGTAGGTCAAAGTATTATTCTAACACTTTGCTGATATTCAAATATCCAGAAGACCAAGCATAAACCTTACGATGGACTTTGGTTGGCTGTCTCTTTGCCATCCATCACCCTCTTCGCTAATGGTCTGACTTCTACCTGCTCTCGGTACAGAGCTCATAAGTCAGGCCATGCCACTAAGCCCTGTCCACACATAGCCATAAAGTTGATTCGGGGCATTTCTAAAACCTCAGCCAATTCAGAATGAATCTCAAGGCCTTACAATGAGAAACCTCAGGGAAAGCAGTTTTCACATTTGCTGGATAAGGCGAGAAGACATGGAGCCGTTGGTATGCATCTTGGGAACAAAGAAAGAAACAGACTTAGTGTGAAATAAGGAAGAAGGATGGAAAAAAATCAAGTTTTTAGTGAAATCATTACCTGAAGTTGAAGCTTTGTCTCTGAACTTTTCAGTTAGTTGTTTTCCTGCTATGTATAATGTAACACTTCCTGACTGATACCATCATCACTTATCAAATAAAATCACACCCAGAGCAATAGGAGCAAGAGTGGTCCTGGGAGATTCCCTCAACTCCAGCTAGTGATAACGCTTGCTTTTATGGGTTGTGGACATATGATCCACAGTAGTATTCAACAACTTAAACAATCATGAAGGTCAAGTGGAAGTAAAGACGTAGGTATGAGTATGAGTAACTGTATGTAGGTATGACCGTCTGTAGGCACTTGTTTCTTCTTGCTCATCTTTGGAGAATCCGGCTAGATCACACACAGGCACCCCTACAATCAGACTTTAGGGATCACTGGAGACACTACTTGACCTCTCATCAAGCTACATCTCTAGATAACTCCCTTACTCCTCAGCTCTTTCCTAATAATGACCCTATTGCTAAAGCAGGCAATGCAACTGGATATCCCTCTCCCTAATTGCAGCCACACCAAAAGCAAGTATGACAGAATGGGCTGAAAATGTGGAATTTAGGAATTGGGGAAATCATAAAAGCTCTTAAGTGGCTATCATTTTAAAAGAAAGAAAGAAAGAAAATCCCAGAGTGTATCAGGGGCTGGAGGGGAGGAGAAGATTGAGGAACAGCTGTCCGCCGGACACCTGATACAGGGCAACGTAATCAGGATAGATTTGCAAAAAGCTCAGCTGGTTTGCAACAAGGATGGAACTTTCCAAGCCCACATCACCCAAGTTCAGGGATATGTTGCCTTCTGGATGGGAATTGAGGGCACTGGCCACAACCACATCATGTGTGAGCTTTGACATGGATCTGATTATTCAGGGAGTTTCTCTGGTGAGCCAGAGCAGGCAGCCCATCCCCCAAAGTGAATGTCAAGCTCTTTGCTAGCCCATACCATGTAATCAAGCAAGGAAAATATAGGGTGATGCAATAAATTCCAACAGGATGGGGCAGGAACCAGAAAGAAAAACACACAAAAACCCCCCAAATCTTTTCTAAGTCAGTACAGCAACTGGAGGATTTAAAATGAAATTCCAATCCATGGGATGACGGCCAAGCCAGGAGACACCATAATTACAGGAGATAAGACTTGGAATAAGATAAATTACAAACATTGTCCCAAAGTTACAGATTCGAGAGGAAATAAAGATGACACACACAGTGGAATTTTCATGATCAGAAGAGGACAGCGGGATTAAAGAAGGTATATTTGTAAGGAGATATAGTCACACAAATTTAAACTTATATAACTATGTAAGTATGAATGCATATTCAGTAGTTCTCCTTAATTCAGCCAACATTCAACTGTGTGCCAGGCACTGAGTTAGACCCTAGAAATAGAACTGGGTTTCTCGACCTCAGCACCACTGACATTTAGGACTGGATAATTCTTTCCTGGGGGGATAGGAGGTGGTGTGGAGACCATCCTGTGCATTGTAGGATTTTTAACAACATCCCTCTATCTGCTGAGTGCCTGTTATAAACCCCCCACCCCACTCCAGTTGAGACAAACAAAACTGTCTACGGGAATGGTTACATATCTCCCCTGAATGAGGGACACAAAATCCTTGGTGGCTGGAAACCACCGGAATAGAACAGTAATTAAGACAGATTCATCACACAATTCAATGCATGTGCTCCAGGGTGAAACTATCTGTGTTTGAATACTGACTCTGCAAGTTACTGTCTGTGTAACACTGGGAAAGTTATTTAATGTATTTCTGACTTCAGGATCCTCATCCACAAAATGGAAATAACTCTGTGGAATTGTTATGAGGATTAATGAGGAGATCTACGTAAAATATTTGACACAGTACCTGGCCCAGATTAGGAATGTAAATCTTTTTCCAAGGAGCTCACAATGCAATGCAAAGCAATCAGAGCAAGTATACAATTCATTTTCATAGATTTCCCTTGAGTCATATTCAGTATTTCTCCCATATTGCCAAAATCCCATTCCACCTCCAATTCACTCATCTGACTCCACCATCATAAATTAGACTAGAGACTTCACACCAAGCCTCCTCTTCCACCCTTCTCCAAGCATCTTCCATTTTGCTGCCAAAGTTTATTTCCTGAAGATCAAGTCTGAAAACCATGTCATTTTCCTTCCTTCATTGGCTCCACATGGCTCTGTCTGGCATTCAAAGTCTTCCATGATTTGGATTCACCATGGATTTTCCAGCCCAACTGTTATTCAAGAATTAGTACAGCTCCAACTTCCTTCAGAATGTTTTTCCAGATCCTCCTAGGTAGAGTTTCTCTCTTCCTCTGCCATATATTCTCTTGTGCTTTCATGCATCTATAAATTAGCTTCATAACAATCTGTTATTCAGGGGTTCTTTATGCTGATCTGTCTCCTGCATTAGTCAGAGAGCTACTGAAAAATCAAGACCAATCTTTCCATCATTTCTGTACCCTCAATGCCCTCAATACTGTATCTTCTACCATAGATACACTATGGTGGAAGGTATTTTTATATACTATGTATAAAAGTATATAAAGTATATATGTATAAAGTATATAAAGATATACTGTATCTTTTATATACTACACATAAAAGAACATAAACAACACAAGGAAAAATGAAATTCAGACAAGAACTGGCCAGAATTGACACCATTTGGCCAGCCAGTGGTGGCCAGTGGCCGTGGCCCAATTGATCAGAATCTCTTGAACAAGACCCCAAACATCAGTTTTTTTTTTAAATTCTCCAAGTGATTTCAATGGCAGAAAACTAGGACTATATGACTGTATGGAAAATGAGAATAGTTTCCCCCCCTGGGATGGCCAAGTTTCATTTTTGGGGCCAAATCCAATTAATCAATAGTGGCTGCTTGAAGCATTGCCTTGAGAGGAGTTTTGAGGCTCCCCAGACACTCAGCAGAAGAGAGTATGGTGATTGATTAGCAATGTCTGCAATAATCACGCTGCTAATTGACCTTTCTGGAATTGATGCATTAGAAGGAGGAAGTGGATGAGCCTAATGTATATACATATACATACACATGTACACATACATATGTAAACATACACATAGACATATTTGTTATATATAATAATAACTACCATTTTTAGCCATATGCTAAAAACTGTATTAAACGCTGGAGGTCCTATTGTACAACACTGATGTGGGCTCCAGCCTCATATTGTGGACAATCTAGGGAAAGACAGATACTTATAAAATAATCACACAAATAGGGGTGCCTGGGTGGCTCAGTTAGTTAAGCATCCGACTCTTTGATTTCACCTCAGTGCATGATCTCAAGGTTTATGAGATTGAGCCCCACATGGGGCTCTCTGCTGAGAGCTCGGAGCCTGCTTAGGATTCTCTTTCTCTTTCTCTCTGCCCCTCTCCCACTTAGGTGCTTGCGCTCACTTGCACTCTCTTTCTCTCTCAAAATAAATAAACATTTTTTTAAATAATCACACAAATTGATAATTTAAAAGTAAAAAAGGGGGCACCTGGGTGGCTCAGTCATTTGAGCATCAGACTCTTACTTCAGCTCAAGTCATGATCCCAGGATCATGGGATCGAGCCCCGAGTCAGTCTCTGCACTGAGCGTGGAATCTGCTTAAGATTCTCTCTCTCCCTCTGTCCCTTTCCCCCTCTGGTGCTTGCTCTCTCTCTCTCTCTTAAATTTAAAAAAAAAAAAGTGAGAAAGAAAACTAAGGGATGTTCTATAAATCACCAAAAGAGGATACTGAACTAGTTTGAAGGGCCAGAGAAGCCATCCCAAGAAGGTGGCATTTGATGTGAGATCCGAGTGACGGAGAAGAATTAGCAAGGAAGAGAGAGGAAGAGTGTTTCAGGCTAGAGCCCAAACATAACAGGAGGACTGGACCCCAGGCTCCCATACATAGAGCTGTGTGGTCTTGGCAAGTTACTTCAACTCCGACCCCATTCAGGCCACCTGTATGTGGGGGGACTAGTAAATCACAGTGCGTAGCATTGTTTCCAGACCGCAGGCCGCTCCTGCCTGTGCCGTGTGGTAGTGCTGCATGTGGACCCACAAAGCAGGGAGGAGCTGTTCTCCTATAAAAAGCGTGAACACTTTGGAGCCAGAGAGGCTTGCGATCAGGTTTTGGCTCTAGCATTTCCTAGCTGTGTGGCTTGGTCAAATAATTTCACCTCTGAGCCTCAGTTTCCACATCTGTAAACTTAAGGTAGTAATTAATTGGACTGAAAAGACCACAGTGGTTAGGAAGAGCCCAGGCTCTGGAGTCAGACTGCCCAAAATCAAATGCTGGCACCATTGCTTCCTAGCTGTGTGGACTGAGCAAATTAACCTCCCTGTGCCTAAGTTTCTTCATCTGTAAAAACGAGGATAATAATTGGGTCATTTATGAATATTAAATGAGACAAGGTAAGTGAAGGTTTTAACACAGAGCCTCTCACATCAGATGTCCTTGGCAAAACTGACTCTCTCAGTAACTTCTGACTTGGTGGAATTTTCTTTTTCATGGTTTTTTTTTTACACTTTTTAATGTTTATTTATTTTTGAGAGAGAGAGACAGAGAGACAGAGACAGAGAGTGGAGGAGGGGCAGAGAGAGAGGGAGACACAGAATCCAAAGCAGGTTCCAGGCTCTGAGCTCTCAGCACAGAGTCCAACACGGGGCTTGAACCGACAAACTGAGATCATGACATGAGCCAAAGTCGGATGTTTAACCAACTGAGCTACCCATGCGCCCCTGACTTGGTGGAATTTTCTCTGTATTAGGATTCAATTGGAACATTATCTACTCATAAGGAGTAAATTCTGATTATTGCCAAATGAAAACTACAAAAGGCCTTGAATTTTCAGAACTTTGAAGCCAAGAGACCCACAGTGCAGCTGAGTGGGCACTGACATAGGTGATATGCTGTGGAGTAAACTGGCATGTCACTCCTTGGGCCCTGACGCACCACTGCGGGCTTTGCATTTCATGTTCCACAAAGCCAGGTGCCCACACAGCACCTACACACTACAGGTGTGATGCTGGCCTGCCTCCCCAGTGGCCAGCGTGGGGTCAGAGAAGCCTGGAATCATATCATCATTTATAAAAAAAACAAAACAAACAAACAAAAAAAACAGCATGAGGAAGAAAGCTGTAGGAGATAGAGCTTGAGTTTTCCCAAGTCTATAAGATCTTAGCACAACTCAGAACAGCAAGCAAAGCAAGACACTCAGAATATTTCCATCTAGCAAGAGCTGTGCCCTTTGGCACTCAATAAATATATACTTACTGAATTCCTGAAGAAATGGAGATGATGAAAGAACAGGAATAGAATGATACTGTGTTGGCCGTTTACGCAGATTCTCCCACTGGATCCTCCAAGCAAAACCCTAGATAGTGACTATTAGCCCCCTTTAGCAGATGAGAAAACTAAGTTTCACAAATTAAGTGGCAGAACTGTCTGACTTCAAGGCTTTGCTTTTGAAAAACAAGATCAGCCTTTCTTGCCACAAGCTTCATGGATTCATAGATGTTGGCCAGTAAAGGGATAGATACTGAGTCAAATCTCAGTGTTGTAAACGGCCACTTAAATACCTTTAGACAAGTTTTCTCCTGCAGTCCTTCTCAGAGTCTTTAATATCAGAGTGGGCACTACGAACCTGCAAACAGGGGTGTGGTATACTATATGACCTCAGAGCCCATTCTGCACAGACTATCTTGCGGGACTAGTATTCTGTGGCACACATATTGGGGAACCCCAGGCTATGTTATACTACTTTTCTAACTGATAAATAAATAAAAGTATGAATGAAGGAATTAAAGAACTAACTGAGTGATGTCTGACAATAAACCCCAGGTATCAGATATGGAATAAGGGCACGACTGATATACTAGTTTGCTCAGGCAAACCGAAGGCTAGGGACTAGAGGTTTAAACAACAGAAATTAATTTTCTCACAGTTCTGGAAACGTGAAGGCCAATATTAAGGTGTCAGCAGAGTTGACTCCTTCCGCGGCTCTCTCTTTGGCTCACAAATGGCCATCTTCTTGCTGCATCCTCACATGGCCTTGTCTCTCTGTGTGGGCATCTCTGGTGTCTCTTAATTTTCTTAGGAAGACATCAATTATACTGGATTAGGGCCACCATGCTTATGACCTCACATAACCATGGTTACCTCTATGAAGGCCCTGCCTGCAAACAGAGTCACAATGGGGGGTTAGGGCTTCAACACATGAGCATGAACTGGACTGAGCCCATGAGCCCACAAGCCCATGAACTGAGCCTGTTCTCTCAGTCAGAAGGTGTCAGCGGGGAGCTACCTGGCATCAGTCTGTAATCAAAGTCCGGGCAGCAAGAGCAACCTTAGAACAGAAATAACAGTGGAGGTTCCACCTGGCAGGAAGGGACATGCATCAGAGGGTAGGCCGCTCTGTCCATATACACACCAGGAGTAGCTGGTAAGATCCATGGAAGGAGGGAGAAGGGCCTGCAATCTAATCAAATTCATGGCAATTCTAGGGAAATGTTTGCTTGAAGAACAGTAGGGAGGACATAAAAGAGGCAGTGATGTTTTCTGCCCTAGGTCCCTTCTCCAAAAGTAGCATTTTTTAAAATTAAAAGGCATTGAAGCAAGTGGCCTGGGTAAACAGACAAGAGAAAATAGTAGAAGGGCAGCCATTTTTGTGACCTTTCAGTGTCCCTCAGCCCTACTCCCAGCCCCTCTCCAGGGATGTTGAATAGGATTATGCTCCTGAGAAGAAAGGGTCTCAGGAAAGGGGGAGTTTTGAGGGCTCAAAAGCAAAGTCCTAGGAAAGGACTGGGGAAGTAGACAGATTATTGAGATGCTGTCCTTTATCAGTGATGATGTTTTTGGCTGCAAGTAATGGGGGGGGGGGGATCCATTGGCTCAAACGCTAAGGGAATGCCAGGAGGGGAGTGCTAATGGGGTTGCTTAATTCTATGGGTCCTTCATGAAGGATTCAGCTGACTCCAACTTTCCATGCTGCCATGCTCAGCGAGTTCTCAGGTTCACACCTGTTTTGGTCCCCAAAATGGTGGCTGCAGTTCCAGTCACCATAGGTAGGCACATCAACATCCAGAAGCAACAGCACAGTACTCAAAGTTCCCTTCTGAAACTGAGGAAAACCTTTTCCATGAGGCCCTAAGCCATCATCCACTCACGTCTCACTGGCCAAAATGAGCTACTAGCCCATGCCAAAACCAATCACTGTGAAGTGGACTAGTCCCATGGTAACTGGCTTGGACCGGTGAGGAGTCACTCCCCGAGTCTGGGGCTGGTGCTGAGGTCAGCCTTCCCTGATGGCCACAGATGATGAATACCTGAGGGAAATCAGTTCTGTCAGCAAGGAAGAGAGAGGGTCATGGCCACTGGGTAATGGCAGCCAACAATGTCTGCTAAAGACTGGAGCCAAGCTGAACTTCAGTGATACAAACAGGGGGACAAAGCAGAAACCAAAACCTTAGGAATTGGGAGCAAAGAAAAATCTCCATAATGGTGGCTAAATTAGGGAGTATCAGTTCACAAAGGAGTATATGAGGGGAATGTGTAGACCACAATGCACAGACATACCTGCCCTGTGTTGAACGAGGGACGAGTGGCAGAGGGGTGCCTGGCTGCTTGCACAAAAGGAAAATCATTCAGTCACCCCCTGAGTTATTATCTAAAAGCACAGATAAACCCTACTCCACTCTCCTCAACCCCAAAGCAGCAAGCATCAGGTTGACTGACTCTGTGCTTGAGCATTCTTGAGGTTAGTTCCAAGAAGGCCTCACATCTCAGAGTGATGCCCAGTGGCCACCATAGCTACTTTCTAGGCTAATGACACTTGGCAAGCTACCTTTGAGTCTGAATTTCCTCATCTGAAAAATACAAGTGATAAAAATAGGTCTCTCTTCAAAGCTTCACAAGATTCACAGAAGATCACGCAAGGGCTAGGCATTGTCAATTTTATTAATGGCTGTATTAATATAAACTAATGGTTATGTTCATAGTCATTCATATTCTAGAAAAGTCTCTCATCACCTCCGACTGAGCAAAGTATCAGATTCGTCACACAAAATGGAAGACACCCCCCCACTACCACCAAATCCAACCAGTCAAGAAGTCAATTAAAGACACCATACCTGGGGCGCCTGGGTGGCGCAGTTGGTTAAGTGGCTGACTTCCGCTCAGGTTGTGATCTCGCTGTTCGTGAGTTCGAGCCCCACGTTGGGCTCTGTGCTGACAGCTCGGACCCTGGAGCCTGCTTCGGATTCTGTGTCCTTCTCTCTCTGCCCTTCCCCTGCTCACGCTCTCTCTGTCTCTCAAAAATAAATAAATATTTAAAAAAAAAAAAAAAGACACCATACCCAAATTCACTTCTAATCACAGTGGAGATCCCCGACTTTGGTGGCCTGGGGCTCCAAGAATGACAGCTCCTTCCCAGCTCTCCTTCAAGCTCTCTTCCCGTTCCAATTAATTCCTTCCAGAAGGAGAGCTAGTCTCTAGGCCCCTTCATGCTGAAGCAGTAATAACCACCCAGCGTGTCAGCTCTTGGGTTAGAAATTATGGTTTTTCATTTCTGCTCCACAGAAAACACCATCCAGAAATATGATCACAATATTCCAAAGAGAATGTGCGGTCATTTTTCTCATCTCTCCGGCACGTGTGACACTGTCTCCCAATTTGTGCACACCACAAATCCAGCTTTTAAAATAAAGATGGCCTTTGCCCAGCAGAGGTCCTCTGGTGGCACTGTGATTGTGTGGCCAGTGCACAGCGTTTTCGGTTGAGCCCCACTCTTAACTTGCTATGCAACCTTCCCCAGGTTACTTCCCTTCTCTGGGACTCACTTTCTTCATCCAAGAAATGAGGACTAGGTAATTACTCATATTCCTTCCATAGCCACCATTTAGTAACAACCTACACTTTGCTAGCAAACGTTTTAGCTCTCATTCTCACTACAGACTGAGAGACCCGAGTTTCGGCCGGATTAAGTCTGTGTTCAAACTCCGGACCATGTGACACTAGACTGCTCCCTAAAACATCACCATGTTATTTGGAAACATCTGGCCTTTTCCAGTTTCTCAGTTTTTGAATTCTTTTTTAAATAAGTCACTTATTTCTGATTCCTGCTAGATCTGGATTTTGACCCCAGGGCCAGGTTACAGGTTTGGGAACCTAGGTGCCGTTCTGTAGCTCCTACAAAGGACCAGGATGGGGGCATGGGGGGAGGGGGAGTCCCAAAGGGGAAGGAAGTAGGGGCAAAACCCAAAACAATGGAATTCCTTTAGCCTCTCTTGGAACCCCATTTTTGTGACAGGCAGCAGCTTTCCAGCTAAGTGTGTCCTCTCCCCACCCAGGCTTCAGAAGCAACCCAAGCCCCTCTGAATAAGAGGGGCAAGACCCCCCCCCAAGGGGCCCACCTCCTTTCTCTGGTCTCACAATGACTCTCCAACACAGGCCATTACAGAGGATTAGGCCTCAGAGTTCAGGGGACCCCGAGGCTGGGTCACCTCCTGCAAAGCCTTCCTTTTTGGCCTTTCCCAAGCTCCGTGGGCCAGTGCCTTCTCCCCTTCTGGCCTGATCATCGACAACAAAGACTTTGATGAGGGGGAGTGGGATGGGGGAGATATTTAAAGAGGCAAAAATGCCCATTCTCAACTCAGACAAAAGATGAGATTAAATGGTTCAGAGGAGGGCCCCTCCAAGTTGCGGGGGCAGCGGGGAAAGGGCAGGAGGCGTCTGTGAAATTAATACACTTCCCTAGGCCTGCGAAGAAAGCTGCTCCCCTTCTAAATCCATATGTATGAGAATGTCAGCCCAGGAACCTGGTTTAAGATATGCTTAATGTCAAAAAGAGAAAGGGCTGCAGGCAAGAGCCGATCTAAAACCTTTGTCTTTCTCAAGTCACCCATGGGGCTTCGCTTAGGGCACAGGTACTCGAAAGACATGAATTTAGCCACTCCTAACAACCTGGGGAATGAGAGCAAACCTCTGGGAATCTGGATTCTAACTTTATGAGTTGCCACTAGAACAGAGATGCCACTACTTGGGGGATGTGTGGCCTTCAGTGTGTCACTTGACCTCTCAGAGTCTTGGGGTCTTCAGTGGTGTCTCTCCCACCCAATTGTTGGAAGGAGCACGTATGATAAGGCATGGCAAGTAAGTAATTGGTAACGAGACTGCGTGTTTCCTTCCTCCCTGCCTTTCCTCCCTTTTCTTCCTCCCTATCTTCCTTCCTTCCTTTCTTCTTCCCTTCCTTTCTTCTCTTTTTCAATAGAACACACACTTCAGTGCCTGCTGTGGGCAGGTGATTTTGCCAAGAGTTTAGGTTGCCAAGGTAAGTATATTCCCCTCCGCTTTCGTGTCCAATGAAGAGGCAATTTCAGTTGTGTGATAAAAACTATGCACAGAATCAAAGTGTGCACAGGATAGGGATCCTTAAGTATTAAATGTGGCGCCTGTGGGGCTGTCCTAAGCAGTCCCTGAGTCTGTAATTCACCCTTCTTACTCAGATGACCTTTGCATGCCACCAGGGCAGAGTTGGGACCAGGACTCATGTCTGGCAACTCCTGGTCCAGGCTCTTTCCACATGAGCCCAATGACAGAAAATTAGGAGGTCATGAGCCATGATGTAAGAATATGCCATTTAATTCATGTTCAAACAGGAGCTGTTCTCCTTTTTGCTTCTATTTTTCTGTCTCAAAAGAAAAAAAGAGAGAGAGAATGATTATTTTTAAAGTGAGATCATTTGGGTGATAACACAAGTCTATAGAGCTACAAAATTCAGCTTTCAAAAATAGCTGCATGGAAACTAGACCCAGAGGAAAAAGGTCACTGGGGGAGGGGAGCATCACCCTTACCCATCCTTTTTGAAACCAAACCACACAGCACCCTGAGTGGGCTGCTCAAATTGCAGCTGAGACTGTTGCCTGAGACAAATGTTTAAAAAAAATAATCGGAAGCCCAGCTGACCTTTGTAGTGGTGTTGGCTGTGTCTAGAAGGGCAGTGTGGAAAGAGCCGAGGGCATGACGTCAAGAAGGGGACTCTGCAACTGCTAGCTGGGACACCTTCATCTCGCTGAGAGGTCCATTTCCTCATACATACGGTGCTGTGAAGATCCCATATGCCAGCATGGGAGAAAGGGTTTCAAAAGCATACAGCTGTGTTGTCCAATATGGAAGCCACTAGCCATACAAGCCTACTAAACTTTAATTGAAATGAAATAAAATTAAAATGTCAGTACTTTAGTCATACTAGCCACATTTCAACTGCTCAATAGTAAAATGTACCTAGTTCCTACTGTGTTAAACAGTACTGACACAGAACATGTCATCACTGCAGAAAGTTCCACTGGAGAGCACCAACCCAGAAGAATATATGCCTCATGGTTTATCACTGATAGCTCTGGGGAGAATACCAGTGTTGGGAGACATCTTAAATGTTTACTTTGTAGATTTCCACATTGTTTGGTAATTTTGCTGTGAGGATATATCTTATTTATAAGTTTAAAAATAAAGAACAGCAAGGAAGTGATTACCACTAGAGATAGGATAATGGTTACTTCCAGGGATAAAAGGGGTAGATCAGAAAGGGACTCCGATAGACTGGGACACTGGCAATGGAATGTTTGGGCAGAGATACCCAGCAAAAGAAACTGATTTTTCTGGGGCACCTGGGTGGCTCAGTCAGTTAAGCGTCCAACTTTGGCTCAGGTCATGATCTCATGGTTCGTGGGTCCAAGCACCACATCAGGCTCCGCACTGACAGTGTGAAGCCTGCCTGGGATTCTTTCTCTGTGTGCCTCCGGGGCTTGCGTGAGGGTGCTCTGTCAAAATAAATAAATAAGCTTTTTTAAAAAAAAAGAAGAAACTGATTTTCCCATTCCTAAAAACCATAAGTATTGACAAAGATATATGTATGTCCACTCTAAAATTATTTGTAATAGTTAAATTTGTCCTATATACTCTTTCAAATGTGTGTTTTACCTTGCAACATGTAGTTTAATAAAACATTTTTAAATGGAAAAATAAATTGTGCGGCTGTCCTTCTCAATAAGGAGATGCCTTCCTTAACATTAATAAATGATCTCGGGCCCTCATCCTCACCTCTTCTCTTTTAAGCTGCCCTGAATAATGGCAGCCCTGCCCACATTTTCTTGTCACATTCTCCATGCCTAGCTCCCACCAGGGATACCTGTGAGAAACCAGCAGAAGGTAGCAGGTAATAGAGAGAGAACTTAGCTAGAGGGCAATTTGACAATATACACCTGCAAATTTTTTAACATGCATATGCTCTGAAACATCTGTTTTAATCAGAATTTTACCTTGAAAAAAAAAACTGTTCAAAGATTTAGCTAGGAGGATGTTAATCACAGTGATTTTCATAATATCCAGGAAAAATAATTGGAAACAATTTAAATGTCCAAACTAATAAATGGGTTAAATTCTGATATATTCAGACAGCTAAATACTGAATAGCTGTTAAAAATCATACTATAAAAGAATATTTGATGTGGAAATCCATTCATACTATGTTATTAAGAGGAAAACAGCAGATTATAGAAAAGCTCATGCAGTATAATTCTGTTTTGGTCAAAAAATTTTATATTAAAAACTACCTTTGCTAATATACATAGGCCATCCCCCACTCTTGGAAGAGGAGCTTAATTGCCCTCTCTCTGAGTGTGAGCTAGGCTTAGTGGCTCCCTTCCAAAGAACAGTGTGTGGAAAGAGAGATTTAGTTAACTTACAGTGGAGAACATTTTGATCAAGAATAAATCATGTTGATTGCATGTATCCCTGAAATGATGCGATGAGAAGGGCACTTCAACTCTGTGGTATTCTTTCCCAAACCTATACCCCGATCTAATCAGGAGAAAAACATCAGACAAATCCAAACAGAGGGACATTCTACAAAATACCTACTCCTCAAATCTGTCATGGTCATGAAAAACAAGGAAAGGCACCTGGGTGGCTCAGTCAGTTGAGCATCCAACTTAGGCTCAGGTCATGTTCTTGTGGTTCATGGGTTCGAGCCCTGCATTGGGCTCTGCGCTGCCTGTGTGGAGCCTGCTTGGATTCTGTGTGTGTGTGTGTGTGTGTGTGTGTGTGTCTCTCTCTCTGCCCCTCCCGACCTGCACTCTCTCTCTCAAAATAAATAAGCTCTGGAAAACATTAAAAAATAAAAATAAAAAACAAGGAAAGACAGAGAAGATGTCATAGATAAAAGGAGACCAAGGAGACACAGTGACTGTATATAATGTATCCTGGGTTAGACCCCAGGACAGAGAAAGAACGTCAGCGGGAAACTGTTGAAATCTAAATAAAATCTTGAGTTAGTTAATAATATGGTACTATTTTAATTTCTTAGTTTGACAAATGCACCATGATTATGCAAGATGCTAACCTTAGAGGAAGCTGGGTGAAGTGTATATGGAAATGTTCCATATTATCTTTGCAACTTTTCTGTAAATCTAAAATTATTCCAAAATCCAAAGTTTTTTAAACTACCTTTGCCGTTGTTTCTGAATAATGTCCTTCTTTATGCTTTTAAAACTTCATTCTCTAAATTTTCTATAGTAAATATGCATTGTTTTTTAAATCAGATAAGGAGTTCATTACATAATCAGAAGTTAGTTGGAATCTCTTCTCTCCCACATTTCAACGTGCTATGTGAGTGCCGGCAGGAGTTTATAGGATACCTGTAAAAGCAAGTCAGTTCAGGCATCTAATGAACTGGATAGCTACATGCAGATGACCTACACTGGGCCAATCAGAGCCTTTCTCTGGTAGCTGACAACCGGAGAGACCTAAGAGACAAAGCCTCAGGTACTCCCCAGTGATGGAAAGTGGGATTCCAGCACTGTGTTCCTTCCTAGGTAGAAGAGCCAGACTAAGGAGGGGAGGATGAGGCTGGAACGCAGAAAGGAAAGATAACACATGAGGGCAAATCCTGGAGATGGTCCACTTATCCTTGGCCTCAGTTACATAAGTCACCCCCCAAATCCCCTTTTCGCCTAAAATTGCTGGGAGTTGGTCTTCCTTCTCTTGCAATCCAAGAAGGAAACTCCCCTACTTGATTCAGGTCCCAGGGAAGCCCCCAGGAGCACATCTGCCTGGCCTTTAACTGGACCACTCTCAAAACAGGTCAGGTTAGACTATCAATATCGATAGCAATTTCAACTAACATAGGTTAAATTGGATTGAACTGAACTTAAAAATTACCTGTGCGTTCAACACAGGAGGTATTAAATGAATATCTGCTATTCTTACCCAACAACATAGACTAGACTTCTCTTTGCATTACCATCAGTGCAGGAGACAATAAAATGTCTCAGTTACCACCTGACCCTCAGTATCTTACACAGGTCTTGGTGTATAGTTACGATACAATACATTTTCTCTTCTCTATCCATAGCTTTCTAGAAATATATTGTCCCCAATTGTATAGGATATAAAAAACATCATGTCTTCCTGTGGCTTAATAAACTATGATTGAAGTTAACATACTTTACTGTTGCTCTCTATCAGATGAATACATAAATGAAATATAGTATCCTTCTTGCAACTCCTCCTCATCTGAAGAATATTAAAGTTTCAAATGACTCTGTTAATGGAAATTGAATGACACAACGACCACTCAAGACTTCAAATAGCTGCCATCTGAGTGCCATAGATGTGTGCCCTTAGGCAAAATCAGAAATAGGCTGGACTCATTACATTCACTGAGAAATCCAGTGAGAGAGAGAAATAGAGAAACAAAAAACAAGGAGAATGAGTGAAGAGATGTCACAAAGAATCGATCTAAGACAGATGAGGCAAATATCATTCTTAGATCTCAAGGGAAATGTTTAGGGAAGATCCATTTTGAAAAGGAGAGAACCCCTGTTTGTGTACCCTGTCCACCACATTATACTCCAATATCCACATGACTTCTACCATCATCAGTAACATCTATTGGTCACCTACTATGGGCCAAGTACTGTTTTCTCACCCAAACCTCTTAACAAGACTATGAGTCAGAATTATTACTATCTCCACGTTTTACAGATGAAGAAACTGAGGTAATGGAAGGTTAAATAATTTGCCAATGGTCAAACAGACTGTGAAGGGCGACCCCAGGATTTGAACTCAGGAACTACAATGTACTGACTCTCAAACATAAAATTTAAATCACAGAACTTTAAAAAACTCTGCAGCCATTGACTATTCACCAGTAAATAACCCCACAAAACACTACGTTTCTAGAAGGCAGGAACCATGTTTGATTGTTTTTCCAACACCTAGGATCTCATGCAAAGTTTGTGCTCAATGAACGGGTGAGAGATAAGAGCTGCTCAGTTTTCTTAATTTTCTTAATTTTCCTTTTATAAGAAAGGTATACAGCATTTAGTGAGCTCAGAACTCAAAGTTTTAAAATACTGACTGTTCATCTCTGTATCGTTGGGTCCTAGCACTACACCCACAAGCTATGTGATATGTTCTCAAAAGAAAGGTACTGAATAAAAAGTCTTTGTCATGAGTGTCTATGTCCAATACCATACCAGCACTTCAGTTAATACATAAAACCCAGAGTGAAAAACACAGATGGAGATGTGCCTACCTAGTTGAGCCATGTGCGACTAACCCAGCTAACACCCTCAGACTTCTTTCTATATAAGAAAAAAAGTTGGTGTGCTATTGATAATATTTGTCTACCTGCCCCTCAAGCTACAATACAGTACAATAATACAACTTTTGTATTATTATTTTTTAACTTACTATATGTTGCTCACCTACTTAGGAATAAAACAAGATTTGAGATACTAGAATAATCAATATATAAATAAAACCCATTTAAAAATGAAATCAGAGTGGGGGGGCACCTCAATGGCCCAGATGGTTAAGGGTCCAATTCTTGATTTCAGCTCAGGTCATGATCTCACGCTCCTGTGATCAAGCCCTGCATCGGGTTCCATGTTGAGCATGGAGCCTGCTTGGGATTCTCTCTCTCTCTCTCTCTCTCTCTCTCTCTCTCTCTCTCTCTCTCTCTCTCTCTCAAAATAAATAAATAAACATTTTAAACAATAATATAAAAGTAAAATAAAAAAATAAAATCAGAGGGGACTGGAGATTATATTTAAAACAACAACAAAAAAGGCTTACAATACTGTGGGTCTTTCTGTCCGAACCTAAAAATAAACTTGATATGGTCCTATCTCCTCCTTTAGATCTTTGGTCCCTGCATGTCTCTTGTGGTTCTTACAACCTTCCACTGCTAAGGTGTAGCAGGTGAGCTTCTCTGATCTCTTGTGTAAGATCGGAAGGCCCGCATGGGTCGGACTGGGTCTGGTTTGTCTCTGCATGCCCCAGCATGTAGTGCTTGACTTTGTCTAGGGACCCAGGAATTTGAGAGCTGTTAAGCTCTTCTTGGCTAGTTTCTACATTCCTGGAACATAGCATAGTGCCTGGAAGGCAGCAGGCGCTATTAATAGACACCCTATTGGGTTGGCTGATCAAATTGAACTCAATTGCCAAAGTGCAGGTGTCTTACTTTGGACTCCATGCCACTCCATTCTTGAAACTACTTCAAAAAAGCTAAGCACGGTCTGCTATGCACTCCACTGCCTTGGTTATGCATCTGAAGTCAGGCAGTGTCCTCTCTAAAATGCTCACTAGAACCATTAAAGGCAGGTATCCTTTTCTCCTTTTTTATGAAGGGACTGAAGCATAAGAGGTTGAGTGTTTGCTCCAAGGTCATGCAGACACTCAGCAACAGAACCAGGTTTGGAATACTGCCCTCAGTGGACACAAAACCTGCCTGGTGTCCATTTTGCCTCCTTTTTCATTTGTATGTGCACATTAATACAGATGTGGCCCTAACTAGTTCTCTTTCACCTGCAAGAAATATGGGCTCAAAAGACATACACATGTAGGGTCAAAAACACAATGTCCTATGTTCCCACCTTCATTAAGTTCACTGGGCACCATCATGAGTAGGGAACTGCTGGGAAATCGGCAGTGAACACAGTAGGCAGTAGAGAAAGAGAGAGCATGGGTCTATAAATCTTCTCTGTGAGAGGCCAGAAAGTAAATATTTTAGACTTTGCAGGCCGAAATGTCTCTGTCACAACTACTGAGCTCTACACTTACAGAGCCAAAGCAGCCACTGGAAATATGTAAACAAATGGGCATGGCTGTGTTCCAATAAAACTTTATTTACAAAAATAGGCAGGTTTGATTTGATCCATGGTAGTTTGTCAACCCCCGAGACACACAATAAACATGGAAATAAGTGGAGATAGACAAAAAGCATAAAGGAGGTCTCTAAAGAAAATAAAGCAGTATAAATAGAGAGAGGGAGGGAGGGAGAATGAGAGGTAACATTAGACTGGGTGGAGGGAGATGACATTTGCTGACAAACCAGCCATGTTAGGATCCCAAGAAAGAGTCTTTCAAGTAGTAGGAAGAGCTAGAACAAAGAGCCTCAGTGTGTCTGGGGAACAGAAAGAAGGTCAGCATGTCTGGAACAAGAATGGTAGGAGATAAAGTCAAAGAGTGAACAGGATCTGATCGTGTGACATCTTCTAAGTACAATAGAAAGCATTTGGAGGGTTTTAGCAGCGCTGCAGCGTGCTTTAATTTACAAGTTTGAAAACATCAACTCCAGCCACTGCAGTATAGATGGCACAGCCAAATGAGGGGAAATGGGGAAGTGGCTTCCTTATGGGGGTAGGAGAACAGAGATCTCAGAGGAGGCAGAGATAGAAGTTGCTAGAGGATTGCATGCAGGGGTGAAGACAATGGAGGATTCCAGCATGTGTTCGCTTGGTTTGACGCGTGGACCCAGAACAATTGCTGGGGCTTGAGCAGAATCTGTGTGGGTCAGTGGGTCACGAGGGAGAGGCCCAAACAGAAGTCACCACGGGTCTGGGTGCTCTGAAAGCTGATCCTAACTGACCTGCAATGCAGCTGAACTCGGGGCCATCAGCGGAGAGGCTGCTGCAGAGCCGGCCAGGTAATGCCTAGTGTATCACACAGCATTTTGAAACATGCAAAACAGACAAGTAGGAACTTTTCAAAGACTGTTCTAATGTCTTATGATCGCAGCATGAAACTGAGAGGAAGCAAAAATACATGGCCCAGCTCAACTGGGGCCCATTTGACCTAGTGACAAAAAACTCTAATCCAGTGTATTCTTCACCAGAAAGCCCTCTTTGGGATCTGAAGGACCACGTAAATACAAGACATTTCCTGGGGACGGGGAGGGGGGGACCTGCGGAGACTCAGGACTGGAGAGACAGCCTGAGGCTGTCTGAGGAAATCAGTCACTGCTCTAACGCTCCAAACGGCTGAAGACCAGGCTAATTCCACTGCAAGAAGCTTGAAGTCTTTCACCCAAAGAGTGGCACACTTTCTGTTCTCCCATTATCTGAAATGCTGTCAGGCACACAGTGAGAGTTATGTAATAGGAAGCAATACTTTCCGGCCATTTCTCCATCCCCCTGTTATATAACAATCATGCTGAGATGAAGTGGCCAACGTCTAAGCCACAGAGATGCAACCCCTGTCAAGTAAATTTATAGTTTACACTTCCTTTTCTTTTTTTTAGTAAGTACTCTCTACCCCCTCACCACCCCCCTCCCTCCTGGCTTGCCAACATGCCAGTTTCCAAGTTGATTTTTTTTCATTAGGTGGACCTGCTCCATTCATGAAAAAAAAGCGGGGTGGAAAGTTTACTCTCACTCATTCACTCATTTACTCATTCAGCCAATCAGTTGACAAACAATTATTTAATAGCCTACCACTTAAGAGATTCTGCAACAGGTGGAAAGCAAAGAACCTTCACATCATGGGTTTGTGCCTACCAGCTAGGTGACCTGGCACAGAGGATTTCAGCTCTCTTGAGTCTCGTCTGTAAAATGGGCTAGGAAGGCCAACTTTGTGGGGTTCGGGGGAAAAGGAAAAGTAATAGAGGCAAAGCACCCCTTCATAACTATTCTTCATCTTCTCAACTTATCATGTATTTGGCACCAGGATTAACAAAATAAAAGGACAATGTCTCAGCTCCTGGAAAGTTCAAATCTCACTGCGGGAGACACGAAGGTAAAAAAGGAAATTAACAATTGTCATTTGATGTAAAATGTACATTGCTAAAAGGAAGAATATGGTGACATGGGGACAATGAGGAACACCTGACTCAAGCTGGTCTCTCTCATACAAGTGGTAGCATTTCATGTCTTGTGTATAATTGTAGGTGCTAAAAGATAAGCAACCTTATAGCCAAATTTAAAAGGGACGAGGACCTCAGCTTGGTGGGAATTTAATACAGGATATACGAACTGTAATCCTAGGAATTCAAGGCCCCTTTCAAATTCAAAATTAATCAATTTGATTCACCATATCAACAGAATAAAGGACAAAAAGACATATGACCAAATTAATTGGTGCAGAAAAAAGATATTTGACAAAAGTTGAAACCTACCCATGGTAAAAAAAAATCTCAACAAACCAGGAATAGAAGGAAATTCCTCAAATCAACAGGGAGCATCTACAGAAAACCTATTCTAGGGCGCCTGCATAGCTCAGTCAGTTAAGTGTCTGGCTCTTGATTTCAGCTCAGGTCATGGCATGGAGCCTGTTTGGGATTCTCTCTCTCTCTCTCTCTCTCTCTCTCGCTCTCTCTCTCTCTTTCTCTCTCTCTCTCTCTGCCCCTCTCCTGCTCACACACTCTCTCTCTCTCAAAATAAATAAACATTAGAAAAAGAAAAAAAAACCTACTCTAACAGCACACATAAAAATGAAAGACTGTTTATCTCTACATTTAGGAATAATGCAACAAATTCTGCTCTCACTATTTTGAATCAACATTTTACTAAAGGGCACAGGCATTGTGATAAGTGAAGGAAAGAAACAGAAGGCCAACATGTTAAGAAGGGAGACGTAAAACTGTCTTTCTTTGAAGATGGCTTAATCGTGTGTGAAGAAAATCTTAAGAAATCTTCCAGATTTTTATTTTTACAAAAATAAAAAGCTATTGGAACTAATGAGGGAGTTTCAAAGCGTTGCAAGGTAAGAGGTCAGCATTTTAAAAAATAATAATAAATTATATTTCCATACACCCGCATCAAACTGCAGGTGAAGTTTTTTAAATACCATGTACATCAGTATCATAAACACGAAATACATAAGAATAACTTTAAACTATATGTGAGACCTGTGCACTGAAAACTGTAATTTGAAGAAGATCCTAATAAATAGAAAGATGTGCTAATATTCACAGATTGGAAGGTTCAATATCATGAAGATGGCCATCCTCCCAAAATTGTCAATAGATACACATCACTCCAATCATATCCTAGCAGACGGTTTTATAAAACCTGGCAAACCGATTCTAAAACTTGAATGAAAATTCCTGGGGTGCCTGGCTGGCTCAGTTGGTTAAGTGTCAGACTTTGGCTTAGGTCATGACCTCACAGTTAGTGAGTTAGAGCCCTGCGTCGGGCTCTGTGCTGGCAGCTCAGAGCCTGGAGCCTGCTTCGGATTCTGTGTCTCCCTCTCTCTGCCCCTCCCCTGCTCACTCATGTGCACTCACACACACACACACACTCTCTCTCTCTCTCTCAAAAATAAACTTTAAAATAAATAAATAAATAAATAATACTTATATAAAAGTTCTAAGCACCTGGAATAGTCAACACAATCTTGAGAAAGAACACAGTTGGAGTTTGAGAAAATTTACAGTAATCACCAGTGTGGTGCTGGCCTAAGGACAGACACAGAAGTCAAAGAAAAAGAATAGGTGGTCAAAAAATGAATCCTTAAACTGGCATATAGTGCCACGGCATATAGAATTCACGGCATTTCAACAGTAAAAGAGTATTCTTTTCAACAAATGGTGCTAGAACAATTGAATATTCACATAGGAAAAATTGCCCTTGACATTTCCCACACACCATTCACAAAAATTAATTTGAAATAGATTATAGACCTAAATGTAACCACTAAAATTATAAAACTTCTGGAAGAACACATAGGAGAAAATTTCTGCTGCACCAAGTTAGGCAAAAATATTTTAGGAAAAAAATTTATGAAGCATAAAGAAAAAACTCGAGCAATTAGATTCCACCAAAATTTAAAACTGCTCTTCAAAAATACCACTGAAAAGATGAAAAGGCAAGTCTGGAAACAATATTTACAACACACATACCTGACAATGGATTTGTATTCAGAAATATATAAAGAATTTTGCAGGACACCCAGGTGGCTCAGTCAGTTAGCATTCAACTCGATTTCAGCTCAAGTCATGATGCCAGGGTAATGGGATTGAGCCCCACATTGGACTCCGCACTAATCGTGGAGCCTGCTTGGGATTCTTTCTCACTCTGTCTCTCTCTCTGTGTGTCTCTCTCTGTCTCTCTCTCTCTCCCCCAACCCCCACTCTCTCTCTCTAAAATAAAAAAATTCTTTAAAAAGGACTTTGCAACTCAATAATAAGCAAAATAGCCAAATTAAAAATATAAAGGAGGTAGGGGGAAAAACATTTGAGTAGACACACTTCACAAAAGCAAATATACAAATGACCAGTAAGCACATGGAAAGAATGCTCACAAGTATTAGTTATCATGGAAATGCAAATCAAAATCACAATGAGACACCCTGACACATCCATTAGAATGTCTAAAATTAACAAGGGGCCCTTGGGTGGCTCACTCGAGTAAGCATCTGCATGGGGGCTCCGTGCTGGTGGTGCAGAGCCTGCTTGGGATTCTCTCTCTCTCTCTCTCTCTCTCTCTCTCTCTCCTTCTCTCTCTCTGCTCCTTCCCCACTTGCTCGCTTGCTCTCGCTCGCTCTCTCAAAATAAATAAACTTAAAAAATTAGAATGTCTAAAATTAACGAGACAGACAATACTAAGTGCTGACAGGAGCTAACATGTTCTCACACATTGCTGGTGAGACTGTAAAATGCTAACAATCAGTTTGAAGAACTATTTGCCACTTCCCTATAAAGCTAAACATGCGCGGACCAAACAGCTCAACAGTTCCATTCTTAGACATTTACCCCAGAGAAATGAAAACGTGTTCATGCAAAAGCCTATGTATGAATGTTCATATTAGCTTTATTTACAAGAGACAAAAACCAGAAAGACCCCGAACATCTACCAGTGGTAAAATGAAACAACACATAGCAGTAACAAGAATGTACTACTGATACACACCACAGAACAGAACAAACTCCAAAATGTGATCCTAAGTGAGAGACAACAAACACAAAAGAATAAGTACTGTCCGACTTCACTAATCTGAATCACTAACAAAGAATATCTAATCAATAGTCAGAGACAGCAGATCAGCCGTCACTGGTTAGGGACATGACTGAGTGGAAAGGAACACAAGGAAATCTCATACAGTGATGGAAATCCTCGTATCTTGGCTGTCATGACAGGCATATACATTTTCAAACTGTCCATTTAAAACAGATGCATTGTCTTGCATGGACGTTATATCTCAAAAAAGTTTATGTAAAATCGTGTTTAAGAAGAGAAGAAGGATACTTTGTTTGGTGGGGCTTCTAGAACAGAATGTACACATTTCCAATAAAATGAACTTTGGGAGAATTAGCTGATCAGCACAGAAGCCCCAAACTGGTTGAAACTGGTTGAAAGTTCAACCACAAAAAAAAACCTTTTAAATAGTTCCCATGGGGGCATCTGCATGGCTCAGTCAGTTGAGCATCCAAATCTTGATTTTGGCTCAGGTTATGACTCCAGGGTCATGGGATTGAGCCCCGTGTCAGGTTCCCCACTGAGCATGGAGCACGCTTGAGAGTCTTTCTCCCTCCCCTCCTGCCCCTCTCCCCTGCTTGCATGCTCTGTCTAAAATTAAATAAATAAATAAATAGATAAATAAATAAGTCATTCTCATGAATTTGATTGTGGTATTACGGTCCTATAACATTTGCATAGACTACAGTCCTGTCACAAGACAGATGACACATTCATAAAAGAAACAGAAGACAGCTTCATGAGGGGGCTATTTTCAAAGGTGTTGGGCAGAGTGAGGAGAACCAGAAAAGAAGGGTGTGAGGCCCAGGGTCTAGCATCAGTAGGGAGTCACTGGCCACTGAGGCCTGAAGAGGCAGGTCACCAAAATTCAATGAGAGTTAACAATGGGAGGGGGCTTCCCAACAGGGGCTGCCGGCTTCAGCGATGGAAAAGAGCACCTGCCAAACCATGGCAAGATGCCCTGCTTCTCTCCTTCTCTTGCCCTCTGTCCTCCTGCTGGCTTCCTCCCTTGGCAAAACCCACCCAGAAGCTAGACAGCAAGGGATCCCAGAAGATACAGCTCCTTGACTTCAATTTCCTGGGACAGGTGGAGGACAGAAAGTGGTTGTGGATGGCAAACCAAGAGTATCCAACATAAGATCCAAGTAGCGTTTCAGAATTTGGTGAGTTGAGTCTGTTTATCACGCTCTTTTGTGCCCAGCTCAGGACTTGGCACTGCAAAAGGTATTTTTTATGGGGGGATAAAAGAGTACTTTGTTTTCTAAGGCGCTTTTCCATCCCTTGTTTATTTGCTCCTCACCAAAGTCCCATGAAACAGGAAGGACAGTCCCCATATTAGAGATCAAAAAAGGAAGGTTCGAGGGGAGAAATGTCTTGTCCAAGGTGACAGCACCAGCAAGGGATGGAGCTCCATGTCATGATGCTGAGTGAGTGTCCAAACCTATCCATGTACTGATCAGATCACAAGTGAAGAAATGGACATCTCTCTAGTCACGCTGTCTGGGGATGAAGGAGCCATTCTGGAGAATGGACAGAATGGTCAAATGTCTGATACACTCAGGCCATACTCCGTCCTGTGATGGTCAACATGATTATTCTTAAACACATATCTCCTTACTTGACTCCCCTTGCTAACACCCTGCACTGAGTCCCTTGCCTTACAAGGCCCTCCATGACTTGATCTCTGTTGTTATCGCTAAAGTGTTGTCCCCCGTGCCCCAGGGAAATCTCTGCAAAGCCATAACTCACTACTTTCTCATGCCCCATAGGCTCCCTATGACGGTACCTGCCTGTTGAGACAGTAGCATTTCATTAACCTAATTTTATTAAGAAACAGGAATTTCAAATAAATGGATTTTCCAAGTTAAAAAAAAAACTTTTAAGTATAAATTAACTATCTTAGCTATTTGAAACAAAAGGTAATCTCACCTCTCTTGGCTTTGTAAATGAAGGACATGAAACATAATTTTAGTCCTGTTTGGTCATCGTGCATTGCACCTTAAACCCTACAGCCATGTGACCTATACACTCGTGACCTGGAGCACACACAGTCCTGGCATGAAATGCCAGAAAATGGGGGTGCCTGGTGGCTCAGTTCGTTCAGCGTCCGACTTCAGCTCAGGTCACGATCTCATGGTTCATGGGTTTGAGCCCCGCTTCAGGCTCTGCGCTGACAGCTTGGAGCCTGGAGCCTGCTTCGGATTCTGTGCCCCCCTCTCTCTCTGCCCCTCCCCCTCACACTCTCTGTCTCTCTCAAAAATAAATAAACATTTAAAAAAATTTTAAAAAAAGAAAAGAAGTGCCAGAAAGTGGCCACTTACTGAGTTTTCTGTTTTTTCCCAGTAGTTCTCTGCCAGGGTCGCTGGATTTTATGCAGCTTGCCTGAGCTGAACCCTGCACCCCCTTTCTCTTCACACTTTTGATTTTTTTGTATCTAATCTGCTATGTCTTGGGAAACCAGATTGCCAAGATAGAACGGTTTCTTAAGTAAGAAAAAAATAAGTTCTGCACCAAAGCCAGAAAGCATTTTTGCTTTATTCTCAGGGCTTTTTGACATTAGCTTTGACATCTCTGAGTCTTTGTGTGCCCATTTCCTGGTTCTCAGGTGTTTCTCACATAGCCAATGTGGCCAGATAAGCGACCTCAGAATGAGGAAGGTCTTATCAATGTCCTAGTAAATTACTGGGTGTGCTCCCCTAGCGCTGCCTCATTAAACTGTTCAGATGAAGGTTCACATCTGCTCCCACACCTCAGGGGCGCCTTCCAGAAAGTTATTTTCTCCCTTTCTGCCTTCTTAGCAAAACTGAATTATTACAGGACAAGAAAATACGTTGGGGAAGGAGCACTCCTGTCATCCCGCAAGAAGGAGCCATTCTTAATCAGTGTCATCCGGGCCTCTGAGATTTGCACAGGTTCACGCTCGCTGACCAACCTAAAAAAGGCAGCCATTGGTCTGCATTTCCCCTCAGGCCAGGGTGTTAAAATGATGAAGAACATAAAAGTGTCCTTCCTGGAAACAGCATAACTGGGCTTTCAGGAAAACTGCTGAGGGGAGGTGGTACTCAGTAATGCAGAAAGAAGCAAGAAAACCACAATTTCTTTAGCATTCTGTGTTCACAGCTCCTCTTTCCAGTCTCAGCTCCACCTTACACACTCAGTCTTTCCTGAACCTCCCCTTCTCCCATCTGCAACGAACTTTCCTCCCACTTGCCCTTGCTGTTGTCTGTAAAACCAGCCAAACAACTGTGATAGTTTATCAAATGCAGGCATTTACCATTCTGACTCCCCAACTAGTCTCCAAGCCTCCTACGGGCAAGAAGTGGATCTTGTCCATCATTCCTTTCCCCAAACCAGCACACTGCTGACATACAGAAGGTGTTTAATTAATGTTTAAAAGCTGGACTGGAACATGCTTTCATAAAACCTAAGCTGCTGCTCCCTTGTTTCATTATTTCTCTGTGGTCTGCGTCCGCCTGGACGGGTTCGTTCCCATACCTGCTTCACATCAGAGTGTGGAACAACACTGAGTCTAAGGTTTTCAGGACTCGAGTAACTTGGGTTCAAAGAGAGGGACACCATGCAACGTTGTTGTGCGTTAACTCTTACTTTTTCATTCCTTCTTTTATAAAAGACTAAATGTGTTTCTTGAAATTGCTGGGGTGCTTTTTGCAAAGAAGGTTTCAGTGCCCACAGACAGACACCCAGGGGTCTAGATCCATCTCTCTTCGTGTTCCTCAAAGGCAGCACTGGGGTGGACCCCAGGCTGCAGGGACAGGGGAAGGGCAGCCCAGACAGCCGGTCCCAGACAGGCAGGCTACACAGGGTGATGCTACTAATGGGATTTATCAAAGGATGCAATCAGATGTGTGTGCATGGACGTTCGTCACAGAATTACATACATAGTTTAGCAAACACCTGGCAATACTTCAAAATGCCAAGAATTATCAAATAGGGAGCTAGGCAGCCATTAAAATTTATGTTTTCAAGGAATATTCACTGTCATGAGAAAATGCTCACAACATAATATCATGTAGCCTATTACACGTTACAGAACATCTAAATGACACATACATGTATGTATATTTGAGAAAATAATACATATACATACGTATTTGGAAAAATATAGAATACGCACACACACACACACACACACACACACAGTAGTCCTTCGATCCTAGGTGGTAGCAATTTTAAAGACTTGTCAGACAAATTAACATCAAATTTGGGTGTCATATTGATAATCATGTAATATTCATTGTAAAATGTGTCCCAGTTTAAGAAACATTAAAATTTAGGGAGGGAAGTCCACCTTTGTCAGAAAAGAGGAAACAAAGCCACATGATTTCAGATTTAGAAAAAGAATGTATTTAAGTATACGTTAGACAACAATATAATGAAAAATGTCAAAATGTTAATGATGCTCGTCTCTGGATCACTCTAGTTTCTGAATGGATACGATCTCTTCTGTCAAGATGCTCAGAGCCTGGTAGAGGAAGACAGATGTAAGAGCCAATGTTAGGAAGGACGGCAAGTACGTGACAGTGTCTGCAGAGTTCAGAGAGTTCACGCCGGTCATTTCTATGGGAAGTGGTGAGGCATGGAGGAAGCTTTCATCCATGGTGACGCTTGAGATGAATCTTCAAACGGGAGCAGAGGTAGATGGGCGGCCGGTTAAGGGGAGGCCATTGCCCGTGAAGAGAACAGCATGAGCAAAGACATGGCTTTTTCTAGGACCCCCAGAGTTTGTTCACTAGCCACAGTGAATACCTACATGGGGTAAGTAACTTTTGCAGGATGTGAAATACCTTGTTCCATGCATATAAAGATATTTCAAGATTCAGATGACATGGGACTTAAAATATCTAGAAGGGCTCACAACACAAAGCAGGTGCTCAAAAACACTTTAGTGAATGAATGAATGAATGAATGAAGAAATAAAACTCAGGATTCACCTCTTTCAGTCAAGCATTGTCTTTATGCTCTTCCTCCATCTTCCTTTTTTAAGAAAATCTTTCCTTGGTAGGGTCATCACTGTTACTGAACTTCAAAGTCAATGAGTTAGATTTGAATGCCTAAGAGACTCTTGAAATTTCACAGAACCAAGAAACAAACAGCTGAATTTTTATTTCATCTCTATGTACTAGCCTTGTAACTTCAGACAAATGGCTTGGATTCTCTGAATTGTGGGGGTTCTCTTGTCTGTAGAATAGAGATAATCATATCTCCCCTGACCTAATAGAATTGAGAAGCTCATATTAGTTAACTATTAAAGCCATTTGTGACATCTAAAATTCTATACCGCTACAAGAGATTATTACTTTCTAAATCATGGGAAAACTAAAAAGAATCAATAATTTGCCCAAGGGTGTGGGAAATGGCAAAACGAGACCCTTGATCCAATCCCTCATCTCTGCCTATAAGGATAATGCACTCTCACCTGGAGCCCTCTGTTGGGGTGAGAAGGAGGGGAAAGAGCAGAAAGATCTGCATAGAGGAGGGCTTCCAAATCTGTTTTGCCTGATCTCATAACTTTACCCTCATCCTCTCCCACTAACTACTTAGAAAGCCAGGCAGCCAAGGAGGCACACAGCTATGCACAAGTGCCATTTCTTCTGCTGGATAACAGTGGCCAGGGCCCTGGATGGGGAGAACAGCCAGGTCAGGCTGGGGAGGCCAAAACCAACCCAGGTTTGCATGGCGCGTCTACCCTTTGCTAGGATTTCGCTCTTCCTTCACAGGCCAGGCTGTGAGCATTCATCTTTTGAGGTTCTTCAACAATTAGTGCCCAGGACTCTTCTCAGGCCATATATCATGGCACTGGAGGCAGGAGATGCAGACAAAAGTCATAGCTTGTGTTGATGTGGTGTGAAGGAGATGATTAATGAAAGTCACACTCGGCCGCTCAGCTTCTGACTTACCTAAGCTTCACTAAAGTCGCTGACTTGGCTGTTTCTCATGGGCCATCTTCCCCACCCCTTTCCCCATCAGTGCTTCCAATAATGGCTTCAGCTTTGGGAGTCTTATTTTAAAAGGGAGGGAGGGAAAACATTCATTGGCATCACTGAAATCACACCAGTGTCTCTGACAAGTCTGTACACTCGACTTTTGATTTTCGGACCACCGCTGCTTTTCTTGAATTTGAAAGCTATTCGCTCATTTAACAAATATTTGTGAGTACCTGTTCTAGGTGCTTGGGGTATGTCAGTAAGTAAAACAGACAAAACAGTGCTTGCCCTGGTGAAGTTTACATTCTTGCAACAGAAGATACGTATTTATGAGTAAACTGTAAAGTACGCTAGAGGTGGTAAGTGCTATAGGGGAGAGGAGGAAAGAGCAGAGGATGGGATTTAAGTACTGGGGTAAGGGGTCCATTGCAATTTTAATTAGAGCAGTCAAAGGAAGCCTCATTGATAAGCTGATGTTTGAACAAAACTTAAAGGAAATAAGGGGGTTAGCCAAACAGATATCTGAGGGATGAGTACGCTAAGGAGGAGGAATTTCTTGAAGAACCGCAACGGAGCTAGTGAGGCTGTGGCAGCTTGCGTGAGGGGTAAAGGGGTAGGGATGAGATCAGAAAGGAAAGAGGACCCAGGTCACATAGCGTCTGTAGGACATTATGGGAACTTTCTTAGTCTGAGATAGGAAGTCACTGGAAGGTTTTGATCAAATTTATGCTGTAAATGAGTCACCCTAGCTATCTATTTGAGAATAGACAATGGATCATAAGAGGAGAGGAAGGGAGGCCAACCACTGCGGAAGCTTTGACAGTCATCCAGGAGAGAAATGATGGCGACTTTGACCTGAGTGTTAACAGTGGAGAGCTGAATTGAACAACAACCAAATCCTCGATATACTGTACCTTATTAAGCTTAAGATGCCAGTTTGTGGGACATATTCCTAACTTGGAGATATTAAATGATATAATCTGTACCATGGTATCCAGGAAATATGGTATTTGAGGGTTGAACTGAAGGGTTTCTGGCAGATTTGAAGTCGGGATGAGAGAGAAAGTGGAGCCAAGGATGTTTCCAAGGTTTGTGGCCTGAACAACTGGGAGACTGCAGCTGTCCCCAGCCAAGATGAGGAGGGGGGCACAGGAGGGGCAGGTTGGGGGTGCTGGCTGAGTGCAAATCAGAACAGTTTGGGGCATGTTGAGTTTAGATATCTACTAAAAATACAAGTGAGAATGTCCTGGAGGCAGTTGATTATAGGAGTTCAAAAGAGGTTTAGACTAGAGATAGAAATTTGAGAGTCAGAGGATATAAATAATAATTGAAGCCAAGAGACTGAATGAGGTCACCAAAGGAAGGAGTGTAGATAGGGAAAAGAGGTCCCAAGTATGGAGCCTGGGGCCTCGCAAATGTAAGACGTCTGAGTGGAGAAAAGAAGCCAGCCAAGGACACTGAGATGAAGTAACAAGTGAGATAAGATGAAATAACAGAAATCATTGAAAATGGCTGCAAGTTCTGGATTGGTACAGAGAGGAGGCAAAAATAACCTCTCTAAATGCTTCTAAAATAGACATAACAAGAATGGCTCGTTTCTGTGCTCAGTTGACAAGAGGTGAATTGTCAGAAGGGGACCGTGGTGGCAAGGGCCAAAGCAAGGAGATGGTAGCGTGTGAGAACTATCATGGCAGAGGTGAGAAGAACAGGGGACCTCGTGGATTATCACCCTGTTCATTTACTGCCTTTGTTCTGAAGCTACCTTGCTCTAGGGAAGATTTAGGGTAGTTTGTGAGGAATCCTCTTTGTTCGCATGGAGTGTTTTTAACCTTATGAAACAATTTTATCTCCTGTCCTGTGTTCTCCCTAACCCCCTTATTCGGCATATGCTGTCCCCCACTCATTCATTCATTCATCCACTCACTCATTTGTTCAGGCCACAATATTTATTGACAACACTGTGAGCCAGTGTCCCAAGTGCTGGGTCTGATGGCTGACTTGAAGACACCTGGTTCCAGCCTCCTTTTCCAGCTTGAAGCCAGTCCAGACACAAGACTAGGCACTCCACAGACTAATTTCTTGGACACTCGCAAAACCCTTCATTGCAATCCACAAAATGCAGAGATGAAACCCAGGATGCAGAAGCCACGGGCAGCCTGGCCAGCAAGCACCAAAGTTCCCATGCTAAGTCAGGTCCACACTGCCCCCCGGACTCATTTATCCTTCCTAAGGTGGGCAGGGAAAGCAGGAAGTCACCGACAGTAATGACAGCCAACACGCACCGTGCCTCTCATGTTGAAAATCAATTGTCCTATCTTGCATTTAAGTTAAACTCTAGGGCATTGTTGGGAGGGGAATACAGTTGGCATCCTGCCTTGGATGAGGAAGCAAAGGCTCCAGGGAGGTGAAGTGGTTTCCCCAGGGGGCACAGCTGGCGGGGGGGGGGGGGGGGC
>CM053569.1:11075995-11086524 GCA_028646485.1 Cryptoprocta ferox | reverse complement strand
AACGGTAAAGGGCCTGCCTCAAAACAAGAACAAGTAGGCAAGTGAGGGAGCCAGGAAACAGCTGGAAGGAGACAAGGCTCCGAGTAGTGCCACTCGGGGACAGATAGGGAGGAGCATGGCCTGTCCCTAAGTGGGTTTCGAGGGGGAGCCCAAACCACGTACTGCTGTCAAGAAATGAGCCAACGAAACCTCAGCACTATGTGGCAGGCCCAGCAGAGGGAAGCCAACAGTCCTGGATACTCGGCCCACCAGCTGTCCCAGCCTGCCCAGGACTGAGGTGACTGCTTGCTGGGACGTGGGACTTCTGGTCTCGAAAGCAAGGAAAATCCCAGGCACCCGGGATGTGCTGGACACTCTGGTTAGAATTCCAGCCTCCTGCTCTCTAGTAGATGAGCCCGGGGCAAATTACTTCCCCTCTTCTGATCTTCCTCTCCACAACAGTGGGTGTAAGAGTGGGCCCTGGCAGGTTTATCAGGAGATTTTAGTGCAATAAGCGAAAAATCCCTAACATATCATCTGGCACTTGGAAGGGGTTCCGTTAATGGCAGCTGTCATTATTACTGTGAGGTTATGAAAATGAGACCTTCAACTGTACTGTTCTGGTCATTCTTGAAGCTGAAATGCAATCTCCGGGGGGCCTCCCAGAAACAGCGCTCCTCGGAGCTGGGTTTGGAGGCGGCTGTTACGGATCTTCATAAACACCGTAAACCTCCAGAAGCTGAGGCAGCGTTATACAAGGAGCAAGTGAAACCCAGCTATGGAAGCTTCTGTAATTCCCAAGATAAAGCATATCCTAGAGGAACTTCATGACTGGATAAGTTTATCCCACCAGGTTGACCCTGGGAATAACAGGGAGGCCAACAGAGTTTCCTGGTGACAGCCGACATATCCGGGCCTCAGGGCTCGTAACCCACCTCAGTTTACCCCAGACTCTGCCCCACACTCTTGCCCACCCAGTACATTCCCATGAGGACTGAAAAGAGTCTGGCTAACCTGATAACATCCCGGTAACTAACCCCTGGCCTACAAGATCTAAGTATCTCCTCTACGAAGATCATCTTAATTTCCAGGTGTATTTGATGTATTAACCCACAGCTCTGTTACAAACAGAAAACTCAGGCCCTGTATAGAAAACCGTTTTTCTCTCTCTAAGTAAAAGTCCTTGCTTTGAGGGTCTGCATCACACTAGAGGCCTTACGTGCTTTGGGCCTCAACTACCGTCTCGTCGATTGCACTGTAACGTAATAATCAACCTGGATGCCAACACGACTCTTGGAAGACGGTACATACTAACCACATGCCTCACCCATGGAGATGGAATACGGCAAAGCAATTGAGAACAGCACTGCCCACCTGGTCATGGAAACAGTGTTTCCTGTTAGGGTGATGAAAAAATGTTCTAAAATGGACTTTGGTGATGTTTTCTCATCTCTGCCAAATACACTAAAAACTACTAAACTATATAACTTCAGTGAGCCAATTGCAGAGTATGTGAATTACATCTCAATAAAGGTGTTTCCAAAAAGAAAGACAGCAAGAACACCACTGCCTGCCTTTGCATCCCAGCCTCACGACTTACCCTGTGACTTGGAGTAAGTTTCATGATTTCTGGGTCTCAGTTTTTTTCACCTCTAAATTGGGTTAAAGCAATACCTATTGCCGTGAAGCAATACTTCACAGGGTTGTTATGAGGAGTGAAATTGGCAATTAGTTTTTTTTGGTATGTTCGGCAATGATCTTGAAAGTAATTAGAGCAGCTCCTAGAACACATAGGGCAATGTGTATGGGTAAGGGTAGTCACTTATTTTTCATCTCTGTATTGCCAGAACATGGTGCAGTGCCTGACACACAGTAAGTGAATGATAAAGATTTATCAAATGTATATCCCCACAAGCTGCTACAGGAATCCCAATGTGAGACATGTAGCCCATATGCCTCTACCAGCAGAAAGAGGACTGGACTAAGGGATCAAATGACTTGTGTTCGACTTCTGATCACCCCCTTAGAGCAGGAGGTCTTTGAACAAATCCTTTTCCCGGTTACCCTGAGACTCAGCTCCGTCATCTGACAAATGAAGCTGAAAATTGTTCCTACCAACTTCAAAGGCTTGCTTCGAAGATGAAATGAGTTCACAAATATGAATGCCCTTTAAAACTATCAAGTAATGTACACATTTAAGTCCCTGCCAGAAATTGGTTTTGCCTTAAAAGTAGCCCAGGTTTCTCTCTTATCACAAAAGTCCTATTATGCTCTCCCACGCGCCTGTTCTCCTGCATCACTGTAGGAACGTGAACCAAATATCAGACCTGGCGGCAGGGGTGGGTCTTAACCTGAGGGACAGCAAAGATGTAACTGGGCTCCGAGCACCAGCGAGGTCCTACTGTGCCGTGTTCTGGTTGGGCTGGGAACTCCAAAGAAATACTATTCCTTTAAATTTTGCCCCTTTATGGCTCACAAGTGAATACATTCAGACAGCAGCTGCCGAGCTCGGCTAGGGCACCATTCCCAGCCTTGCCAGGGTAGGAGGCTGAAATCAAGAGAGCCCAAAGCTCTAAAATCCCAATTCAAAAGACTCTACTGCCATCTACTGGCGCTTCGGGATTCTACTGGCAAAAAGCCAAGAAAGGACTTGGTGAGGGGAGGGGGGAAAGGAAGTCTTAGGTGATCTCACCACACACAATGGAAGGAACCTTATAAACCAGTTAGTCCACCCCCTCACCTTCCAAATGGGGAAACTGTGGCACAAAGAGGTAACGGACCTTGTCTGAGACCATGTCTCTAGCCCACAGCAGCCCATTTCTCCTAGATCCTAGATGCCACGCCATCTCTATCTGAAAATATGAACGATCAGCGAAGCTGGCTGAGAGAAAAGAGTTTCGGCAAGGCACCCCCTTCCTCTCCATCTTCTGTTCCACCTTCTTCCTTCTGCACCAACAGCCCCAGACTGGACCTGCATCGACATTTTCTTCTCCATCTAGAACACAGATGACTGATGTTGAGCCATTCCCTGAAGGCATTTGCTTATATTTGTAAGAACACAGAGGCCAGGGCAGATCCTGTGTCATAGGGGTTCAGCTCACCCATACTGTAGACCAGGAGACTCAGTCTCCGTGACATCAAAGAACGTGCCATGGGAGTAGCTCCTAAGGAGCCTGACTTTAGCACCACTGGGGATCACTGACAACGTTCAAAGCCCAGGACATACCCCAGACCTATTAAACCAGAATCTCTGCGGATGGGGACAGGCAGCTGCAGTTTGGGAGGCCCACCCCCCCTCCCCCACCAGGTGATTCCAATATACAGACAGGTTTGGAAGCTACTGACTTACAATCACTCAGGAGGTGAGACAGCAGAACCCAGGCCTTTCAACCCCAGGCTGGTGAATACTTGTGCTGCCCACATTTCAACTCTTTGCATCACACTTTCCACACTTCTGCCGAGTCCACACTCTAACTGTATTATTAATAGCATTATAAGAGACCCCTTTTTTACTTAAATCAATATGCTTCTAAGGGAGCACTGTTACTTTCCCAAATGGAAAAGCGGTATCACTTGCCAAAAATTCAACCATAACATTAAATACACTTAAACACAAAAACCAAAATAAAAACGTACAATCGTGTGTGAAATAAAGTTACTTCATTTTCTCAGTTTGGGGGCTATTGCCTACTGAGAGCAAAGAAAGTCCTCCTCTCTGCTCCTGATGAGACTGAGGGAAACGTGGCAAAAATCCACCTTCGAGCAGAGACTTGTGTGTTCAGCTGGCGCCACTCTGTGTGTCCACCGTCTTTCCTGTCATTCCGTCTCTCCCCAGCCCCACTCTGGAGCTTGGAGGGAAACTCCCGCTGGGATCCTGGGTGTTGTAAGCCCCGGGGCCCAGGGGTTGTGAGTTCTCAGCCAAACTGCAATAGCGTCCTGCCCAGGGTCTTCTCCAACAGCCAGGTCACCCTCATGCGTGACTAAGAGCAACATTCTTGTCCCCTGTGCTAGCCCCTTCCCTATCAGCTAGCCCACCTGATGGAGTGGAACCATCAGCTCTTTATCCTCCCCCCATCCCCAGCCTGCAGACCAACTCCACGACCCACATTTCCTGCAGGTGAGTGCCATCACACTGCCTGCACAGAACACAGCTGTTTGGCAAAGGCAAGCAGCAGATGTGAAGCCCGGGCCGCCTGCGCTTGGCAGCGGCACCCTCGATCCCACTGACCCACGGCAGCTGAGAGCGGCTGTCTTAATTGAACAAAAAGAGGGTTAATTAGCAATTACTGCAGATGACACAATTTGTGTCTGTTTTGAAAATATTTGGGAATCAGTCTTACTCAACAACCACCTGGAAGTAAACTGGTTGTCCAATTTTTTTTACAATCAGATAAAATCATCACCTGTACACTTTAAAAGGGAGAAACTGTTTTAAGCTAATTGCCACATTAACATATGGTCAATTTATATACTTAAGGAAAAGCAGAAAAGCAAAAAAAAAAAAGTAAAAAGCACTGGTGGGCCCACCACCTATACGAAAACCATTATTAATTCACGTGATAATCCTCTCTTCATTGTATGTCTTTTTTCACATTTTTATACAAAAATGAGTACAGACAAAACACACCACTTTGTTTCATTTGTTTCCTATAGCAATACATTACAACCATTCTAACATTCAATGTCTCTACATGACATAATTGTAATGAACGCCAAAATTCCACTACAAATGATTAGGATAGCATGGAGAGACCATGAGAATTAATGTACCCAGTATCCTAAATATTAGATATTGTGTCACCCATTTTAAAGATGCAAAAACAAATAGTGGGGCAGAGAAGCCCACCAAGCTCGTTTCCAACCTAAACTCCTATGTACCCATGTTGACTTTGCATGCCTGACTTTAAGATTCACCCTGAAAATCTGCATTTGTAACATGTAGCGCATTTTATCATAAACTGAACTCCAGATGAGAACCCAAGAAGAGACACTTGAAGTGGCTGATGGCCACTATTCAGAAGGACAAGTTGGGTGGGATTTTGCCTCTGACGGAGACAGCCGGGGTCAGATTTGGTTTCGTGCTCTGTCAACAATCGCAAGTGTCAAGATTGGAAAAGAATTCTGGACTAGATACCAGGAGATCTGGGCTTTGTTCTCATCTCCTCCGTTTACCCACCAAAATGCCATGGCCAAGCCAGGAACTGAATTTCTTTGGACCTCAGTTCCCTCATCCATGTGCTAGGGTAACTCAATCTGCCCTGCCAAGCTCAGAAGCTTCTGGACAACAAATAAAACAATAAAGTGCTACACAAACATAAGAGATTCTTACATATTCTTTTACGGATCTATCAACAGAGAATTTATCTACCACTCGAAAAGACACCAAAGAATTTTAAACAGGGAAGGAAACTCTGAAGCCAACTAATTTTAAGAATGAGGGAAACTGACTTCCTGAGAAGTTAGCAAGTCGGCTCGGAGTTCACAGGGAGTTAGGAGCCCAGCTAGTGCCAGAAGCCAGTGTTGGGATCCCCAGGCCAATCTTCCTTCTATAAGGCCACCTCGAGAGCTATGAATGTCCCCAATATGCTCACAAAAATGTGTGGAAGGCAATTCCGTTCATTTCTGTTTACTTCGGTTCAACAATAAAGGGCGTTTGCCACTTAATGGTGACCTCTTTAGTCACTGACTTCCAGCACTGATTTGTTTTACCTAAATCTAACCTGACTTTCGATGTTGAAGGTTGTAGATTTCTTACCGAAAAAGAGCTGCCTGAAAAGAGCAGGGAAAAACATGAAGAAACTTGAGGCCTGAGTTTTGCACGTGCTCCAGAAGCCAGACACAGGGTTCTCCTGAATGGGACCTGCCATTTTGTTTGGTCAACTGATCACATCCCAGGCATCTGGAGAGCTGCCAGCTCGGGGAGAATTGGTTACAGAGTCACAGCGGTGCGGCCCCATCACATGAAAGTCACTTCCAGCTTGGAACGGACTGCAAATTCCTGCCTTCTGAGTGGTGTTTCAGATGACTGGGAGCTGGCCTGTCTGTGGGCAGTCACCAAAGCAGCAGAAGGACGTCAGGGAGAGCAGACACATTCCAACACCCTGACCGAGACCCACGGTCACAGAAAACAGGACTTTGGGCGCTCCACCAAGCCTTGTCTTCACTTAAGGCTTTTGATTTAAAAAAAAAAAAAGTTTCAATTTGCCTTCATTTTGAAACACAGAAAGCATTTGTCATCCAACAGCACTTGGGGTTCTCCTGCCCCGACCTGGAGCTTGTCCAAACTGTCTATCCTGGGCAGATGAGGAGGACAGGGTTTCACGTGTATATGTCAGAGCCTCTTAATGATTATCGTGTGCCAAGCACGGTGCTAAGTGTTTCGCCTGCTCTGACTCATCTAATGCTCACACTTAAGCTCTGGAAAGGGGGTACCCATATCACAAGGAATCTGGGATGGTTAAGGAACTCATACAAGGTCAACAACTGGTACATGACAATGGAGGCAATTAACCCAGTCTGACTCCAAAGTCCAAGCTCTAAACAAGCTGGGTCGATATGAGGCCTCCCATCCCCCCACCAGGCAGAAAGACCTCCAAATCAATGGAAGAGCATTAAGGATCTGGCCTCGGTGTCGCTGATTCTGGGACCATCTCAATTCCCAACCACCCATTGCAAGGTTTCTCGGCCTTAACTTCTGGAAAGTTCTCCTTATGTCAAAATGTTTCATCACCCTTAACTCCTGCCTCTGTACACCAGAGTCCTCCCGGCTCCCAAATGGCCCCCATGAGAAGTCGGCCTCAGGCTCCGTTCCCATGAAACAGATCCCCTGACATCACAAAGGGATTTCTGTCTGACCTCCATCCTTCTAATCAGCTTAAGCAGAGTGCTTCTTGCTCTCATCTAAGTGAAAGAACATGATTGTCCTCAATTTCATGTTGCCCCCGCAATTACAATATGTGCTTACATCTGGTGGTGTAAAACATGATTAAATTTTTTCCTAAAACCCGAGGGCTGGAAGGGGCTTGGAAATTTTATCTTTTACTTCCTCCTGCCTTCAGACAGAGCCCCCCCACCCCGCCACCGACTCCCCAATCAACTAAACACAGAAGCATCCAGGGAGATCTGTAGGAAGAGTATGACTAACCCCACCTTACATACTTGGAAAGCAGGGCAGAGTGACCAATCTGAAGTTCCTCAAGTAGATTGCAAGTAAGGAAGAACTGGACCTGTCAGAGCGAGCTCTGGTCCCACACAGCCTACACAGCCTTTTCCATAGTGTCTATGCACTACCACTAACCACACACTGTAGATACCATAAAGGTACATGGACATATGAGCATAGAATCTTATCACAGACATTCAATTTCATGTATCCAACATCTTCAGCACTGTGCTAGGGATACAGAGGCAGATACGTCAGTTTGGCACCCAGTAGAAGCTCACATCAAAGCCTCAGAATCAGTAACCACCTCGATAACAGACTGACATTGAGCACCCTCTGTGCACAAAGCAGGGCCTTCCAAGCTGGGTTGTTAGGGACGGTCCTACATCTGCCTGGTCCCTTCCCTGACATTCCACAATGTTCTGTAGTACACAGAGCATAAAGCAGGCCTCAGGGTGAGTCCTAGCCCAGTCCTGCCACCCACCAGTTGAGCAGCTATAGGCAAATTACCTCTATGGATTGAACCCCAGTTTCCTCATATCTAACAGCAAGGTTAATAAAACCTTGTAGTGGTTTGAATGGTGGCCTCCCAAAGATAGGTCCACATTGTAATCCCCAGAACCTATCAATGTAACCTTAATTGAAAAGGAGTTTCTGCAGATGTAACAAAGTTAAGGATCTTGAGATCACCCTAGATTATCCGGGTGGGCCCTAAATCCAATAACAAGTATCTTCATGAGAGATACCAGCAAGGAAGACACAGGGAAAAGAGAAGAAGTCTGTATGAGGACATGGATCGAGACGGGATTATACAGTCACAGGCCAAGAAATACCTTGAGTGACCAGAATCTGTAAGAAACAAAGAATGATTCTCCCTCCAGAGCCTTTGGAGAGAGTGTGGTCCTGCTGGCATCTTAAGTTTCAGATTCTGCCCTCCAGAACAATGAGATAATAAATTTCTGGAATTTTCCTCAAGCCACTAAATTTGTGGTAACTTGTGAAGGCAGCTCTAGGAAACATACCTATTTCATGGGCTGTTGGGCATAGAAACCATCCTATCCTGAAGTGAGCCCTTCATAGTATGATTGGTGTTATTCTTGCCCTGACCATGTTCAGAGTCAACTCAAGTCCCTGCCTGTTCTGTCCTTCCCACCTGGACACTGTCACCCTACCAAAGATCCAGAATAAAGGTGTCCATTTTTTGATTTAGGGATGTTTACATGTTGTTTACCTATTTCCTGGGGACGTTGTTCAAAATAATAGCCCCCTAATTTTTATTCAAATGAACCTGAATGGGACCGAAAGAATTGAAATACACTACATAATATATTACTACTAACATAATAATATTCACATAGTATCTTATGTGTTTCTAATGCACAAAGTGACTACTATTCAACCTGTACACTGACCAGCACCCTTTCTGATTGGGGAACTCTTCTGACCTCGCCCTGTCCACAGACACTGCTCCCCCATCTCCACGGGAAGGGGACAGTCCCTGCAGTGGCCTGGAAGACCCAGAACAGACAACTGAGAGTACTTGTCCAGCACGTTCAAACTGTGTTTGGGGATGAGCCTTACGGAATGCATGTGGGCACGGGGAATGACAGCAAAGAAACAGGCTGGACCCTGAGAGTCCTCCCTCCTTCACACGGACCTGCTCTTTTTATCTGTTATGTAAACCCGGAATATGCATATGATTCTGTTTTGGAAAAAAATTTAAAGCACTCTGATGTTTTTTTAAAAACAAGTGTTTAAACTACTGATACAACACGCTTCCTTTGCAGGCAGAAAACTGAGCTCCGAAGCACTTGAGTGGCATGTTCAGGATCCCTCAGTGAGGGACTGAGAGCCAGGACCAGAATGCCGGATGCTGGACTTTATCCAGGGACTGTCTGCCCCAGCGGCCACCGCCACAGCCACCCAACCCCACTGTGAGGCCTTGGGTGGCTGCCAGTGCTGGCCCCAGGGCTCCCCTCCAGGTGAGACAGCCCCCGCACCTCTCAGGAGGTCCATGCCTGGGGTGCCAGCGGCCCCTCCTCTGGGGGTGGGCTTGGTCTCCAGCTCCCCCCAGGCGGTCCAGTCTCAGGCCACTGCTGCCAGAAGTGGTGTCACTGCCTGGGAAATCTTCCTCTCCACTGTAGCTTTCTCCCCGCTTAGAGCTGACACCCAGGCCTTATCTCAGGTGAGGAAACGTCCAGAGCACAGGACTGTTGACATGTTTCTTGGAACACAATTACAAGGCTTGTGTTTTCATGGAGAAGAAACCGAAGGAGAGAAGGCACCCAACAATTACTGAGAGGGTTCTGAGAATGAGCCCTTATCTGTCTGGGCCCAGGGGCTGGTGTCTGCCACGCAACCGGCCGATGGGACAGCCAGGAAAAGTCCAAGCCAGGGACAAAGAGTCGACCACACAAAAATAAATGCAAAAAAATAAACATTAATGAGAGAGCTGCGGCCTCAAAGCCCTGGGCCACAACCAGCTGCTATACCAAAGCGAAAAGACAATGAAGCGCTGGAAGCATAAGCCCCGTGTGAGGTGTCCATCACGGAGAGATTTCTCAATGCGCTGCAGTCAGATTAGAGACATTTATGCAGGGGTGCCTGGGTAGCTCTTGATTTCGGCTCAGGTCATGATGAGAGGCTTGTGAGATCGAGCCCCACATCGGGCTCCACACTCAGCTTAAGATTCTCTATCTCCCTCTGCCTCTCTCCCTCTCCCTAAAAAAAGAAAAAAGTAAGGAAGGAAAAAATGTTTGTGTGTCTTCCCTCAAGGGACACTCAGTGCAGTGAGCAGGGTACTGGTGTACTGTGTATTTGAAAGCTGAGCATCGGTCAGCGTCACTCATCATCAGGGAAATAAAAATCCAAACCACACTGAGATACCACCTCACGCCGGTCAGAGTGGCTAAAATTAACAAATCAAGAGACTATAGATGCTGGCCAAGATGTGGAGAAATGGGCACCCTCCTACACTATTGGTGGGAATGTAAACTGGTGCAGCTGCTCTGGAAAACAGCGTGGAGGTTCCTCAAAAAATTATCAGTAGAACTCCCCTATGACCCAGCAATAGCACTGCTAGGGATTTACCCAAGGGATACAGGAGTGCTGATGCATAGGGGCATATGTACCCCACTGTTCACAGTGGCACTTTCAACAATAGCCAAATCATGGAAAGAGCCTAAATGTCCATCAACTGACAAATGGATCAAGAAGATGTGGTTTATATTACAATGGAATACTACATGGCAATGAGAAAGAATGAAATCTGGCCATTTGTAGCAACGTGGATGGACCTCGAGGGTGTCATGCTAAGTGAAATAAGTCAGGCAGAGAAGGACAGATACCATATGTTTTCACTCACAGGTCTAACAGGAGAAACCCAACA
>CM053569.1:11037007-11075895 GCA_028646485.1 Cryptoprocta ferox | reverse complement strand
AGGGGGAGGGGGAAGGGGAAGGGGGGTGATGGTCATGGAGGAGGACACTTGTGGGGAAGAGCACTGGGTGTTACATGGAAACGAACTTAATAAAATAAAATAAAATAAAATAATAGAATGAACAACCATATATTATCCCCAGCTTAAGAAATAAAATATTCTTACCATTAAAAGAAAAAAAAAAAGAAAGAAAGCTGAGCATCAGTAAGATTCCAGTAACAGTTCCAAGCAGAAGAAAAATATTTAAAAGGTGATACAAAGTACCACAAAGCCAATGAGTGACCAGATAAACGGTGGAATTTGTAGTTACTAGAACAGGGGACACCCGGGCAGGCAGGATTAGTAAGATCTGGCTTTATAATATCTCTCATTTCTTAAGTACCTACTACCTGGCCGAGCTTAAGGATTTCACTTTTGACAACACCACAGGGTCTGCATAAACATCTCCACCTCGCAGGGGGAAAGCTGGAAGCCAGAGAGGCCAGGTGGCCCCACACAGTAACTCAGTCGTGGAGCCAGAGTGGGTATGAGGCCTGGGCCCGGCCACTTCCTGAGCATTCTCAGCTTGGAACGGCAAGGAGAGTCTGGGGACGAGCAAAAAGGAGGAGACATCATTCCAGGCAGGTGAAAAGAGCATCTGAAATCAAAGGCAGGAAAGTCAAAAGCACACTCAAAGCCAGTAACAGAGAGATTTAGCTGGGATGGAGATTTCTGGAATGGGTACTAGCAACTGAGATTCTAAGAACTTTACATGTATCATCTCACTGAACCTTCACAACAACCCTGTGAGCTATGGAATATAATCATTCCCAGTGTATGGCTGAGAATACAGAGGCGCAGTTAAGTACCTTGCCCAAGACCACACAGCTGGTAAGTGGCAGAGGTAGGATTTGAACGCATTCTAGGTTGAAAGTCCATGTTCTTAATCACCACATTATACTTGGGGTGTGTTTGCTGTGTACAAGCTGAAAAGGCTGGATTCGGTGTGGGCATTGCCTTGAATGGCAGGTGCACTTAATCCATCAGCAGAAAAAATAAAATAAAATTACAACGAAATAATTGTCCTATAAAAACAAAGTGAGAGCAGAGAATAATATCTCCTCAAGAACAAAGTGCAGGCAGGAAAGAAGCAGCAAGTTCCCTGTCCCTTGGAGTTCTCGGCATTTGTTTTTCCTGTTTTATTTATTTTGTCTTTAATTCACATCCAAGCTAGTCAGCATATACTGCAATAATGATTTCAGGAGCAGATTCCAGTGATTCATTCCCTATGTATAACACCCAGTGCTCATCCCAACAAGTGTCCTCCCCAATGCCCCTTACCCATTCAGCCCATTGCCCCGCCCATAACCCCTCCAGCAACTCTCAGTTTGGCCTCTGTATTTATGAGTCTCTTATATTTTGCCCCACTCCCTGTTTTTATATTATTTTTGCTTCCCTTCCCTTATGTTCATCTGTCTTGTATCTTAAAGCCCTCATATGGGTGAAGTCATGATATTTGTCTCTGACTACTTTCGCTTAGCATAATACCCTCTAGTTCCATCCATGTAGTTACAAATGGCAAGATTTCATTCTTTTTGATCATCAAGTAATACTCCACTGTATATTTATATATACCACATTTTCTTTATCCATTCATCCATCGATGGACGTTTGGGCTCTTTCCATACTTTGGCTATTGTCAATAGCACTGCTATAAACATTGGGGTGCATGTGCCCTTTTGAAACAGCACACCTGTATCCCTTGGATAAATATCTAGCAGTGCATAGGGTAGTTCTATTTTTAAATTTTTGAGGAACCTCCATACTGTTTTCCAGAGTGGCTGCACCAGTTTGCATTCCCACCAACAGTCTCTGCATCTTTCATGTCCGTTGCACCTGTGTGATCAAAGCAGAAAGGATCCTTTAGCTTCGAGGAGGAAGGTGCATGGGAAGGAGGAAAGGGGAGGCCAGAGCCCGGAGCAAAGGGTGAATGGGTGAAGGCATGAACTAAGTGGAAGGTCCAGGGAGACAGGCAAAGTGGAGACGGACACGAGAACAATGGAGAAGAATAAAACAGAACTGAGGAACAAGTTAAGAAAAGTACTTGTTTCTGGATGTGGCGAATTTGACCTACTGTGGATCAATTTTCCAGCCCATGAAACAGACGCACAGGTCCTTGTAAGAGGAACGAGGCAGAATGTCTGCCCAGAGAGTCAAGGGCAGTCTGTCACTGCATTCGTGCCTGTCACGTTCTGCGTGTCTCTGGGAAAGGATCCACTAGTGCAGGGAGAGGTCTGTCCAGCAACTACAAGGAAAAAGACAAGACATGAGAGGCTGGGTGAGACTCAAGAGCCTGCAGACTTCCCGTGTAGAAACCCACCTGCAGTTCCCCTGGCATCCACAAGGGGCATCTCCTATTACAAGGAGCTTTCATTATATATTATTTTCCTGATTCTGCCAGAGCTATGGAGTGTAGGACAAAGAATGAGCACTTGCTAAAGGTCTGTTCTCTGCAGGTGGTGCACTGGGGGCCCCCCTGCAGCTGTCCCAGACAGTCTCACTCTCCCGGGGTCGTGGATTTTCTCCCCCCACCCCTCCCACCACCTGCCGACATCACAAATAAAGAATGGAGCTCTGGTGTGGTTCACGGACTTCTTGTGGTCACATGACTAACAGGAACTAGGTTCACAACTGGACACTGTCCTCTCCTGTTTACTAGGACAGGGCAGTGTACCTAGTGCCACCAATCCCCAGCTGAGGAAGTCAAGGCCCCAAAACACCATGCAGCTAAATGGCAGACCAAGGCTAGAATCCCAGGCTCAGAAGCCCTAGGTCAATGTTAGTTTTGCCTTTTATTGTTTTGAGTACAGTTGGTTTTTTCCCTCATTAGATGGCAAGTTCCTCACGGAAAGGAGGAGACCGTTCAATCCTAACATCTCCACAGTGCCCAACACCAAGGCAGGCTCCCAAAGACATGCAGCATGGATTGCCGGCTTGTTGGATGAACTGTTAGGTCATCTCTTTGGTGCCAACCTTTCACTTCTTCAATCCACCCTTCCCGCTGCCTTTAGAGGTACAGTGCCAAGGCATCTGTCTCCTTCAACAAATGCAATCCTTTCCTTCCTTCAGGTACAGCTAGCTGAAAGGCCATCTTCCCTGGAGGTTTCATGTCCTCACCATGATAATCCCCCTCTTCGCCTCCTCCATGCTGCTCTGCTCTTCACTTGTGGCATCTGCTCTGTTATGTTATCTGCTCCTTTAGGAAATGTCACGGCCATTTTTGTATCCTTAATAAATGTTGATGAGCAAACACGTAACGGAATGCATGGACATATGGATAGATGGACGCATGGATGGATGGGCACATGCACGGATGGATGGATGGATGGACAAACTCATCAATGAACAAATAAATGTACAGAGAGATTAGAGGTGGGAAACACAAAGTACTGGGACACAGGGGTTAAGAAGTTATATAGCAGGAAAAAACAGTGGATTCCATGGCAGAATCCAAATTCTATAGAACTTTATCCCCCACTTGCTGTGTGAGCAGCAAGTCACTTGTTCTCTCCTGGGCTCTTTGTACTCGTGTTTAAAAAGAAGGGTTGAAAAGACCAGAGCTGCTGCAACTCCCCATTCTCCAGTTCTGTGAATGGAAAGTTCACCCCCTCGAACAAACCCATTAACGGATGTTTTGCCCCTCCACCCTTGAAAACAGCCAATCTCTTCAACCAGCGGCTTATCTGAGGCTCCCTTCTCTGCCTCACCCCACCAGGAGCTGCTACCTTGTATGGGGCCTCCTGGGATGTTTGTCAACCAAAGCAACTGCCTTATCTGGTGGCCGTCTCAGGCACCCTCCTGCCCTTGGAAAACATGAATGGATTTGCAGAATGCCTGGCCTCCGATAGGCCTCCCGTCCCAGGAAGTAGGGCTAGCAAGGCAGCCTCAGCTTTCTCAGAAAGACTGTGCAATTTCATGCTGCTATCGGAACTGACATAGAGGCAGCTCCTAGCCCTGGACCCTCTAGCTAAGTTCAACTTCAGGTCAAGTCAGGGGCCCCCAGCAGCTCAGAGGCACAGGATCCACAAGGAAGGAATTTCAGAACGTTGCCAGAAGCTAACAACAGTGCCCAGCTGTCCCTGGCCGCCTCCTGCCCGTGAAGTAGTTTGGAGGGGGGTCTTCACACAGACCCAGCAGGAGGAGGGGCCGAATGAACGGCTGGGCCTCTGGGCCAGGGTGGAGGGCAGGCCGGGGGGAACAGAGGTCTCTTTGTTATTGGCAGCTCCTGCACAGGCCCCGAGACCCTCGTCCTGGCAGACACCTCCCCCTCCTGGGCACCCTGGGGACCCTGACATCAGCTACAATGATGCACGAGGCTCCTGCAATGACTTGCAAACCTCTGCTCCCCACTCGCTTGTCTCTGGCCAGGAGCTTCCCTCCTGTAATTCCTTTCCAAACACAGGCTGTGAAACTCTCTTAATAAATGGCTGTCCCAGAACTGATCTCCCTGGAGTGAAATCAAAAACACCTACTTTAGAATGAATTCGCTTGGGATGTCCCCCACCCCCATCCCTGCTCTTTGCCTGCCCACTCATCCTCAGGTCTCACTGGGGACCAGATGCCCCCACTCGGAGGTGCCTTCCTTGCCCAGCCTCCGCAGACCAGCCCATGCCCCTTCTCCCAACACCCTCACCCGTTTTCCCCGGGCACTTTCCTTCTCCGAACTCTCCTGCACTTGTGCGTGTGTGTGTGCCCGCAATGGCCGTGCCCCTCAGCAGTCCTGCAATCTCACAGTGATGGAGGCTGCCCTTCGTTGATTCCATCACCATCTGCCTGGTACACAGTAAGTTGTTGAGGGGCGCCTGGATGGCTCAGTTGCTGAAGCGTCTGACTCCAGCTCAGGTCATGAGCTCATGGTTCATGAGTTCGAGCCCCACATCAGTCTCTCTGCTGTCAGTGCAGAGCCTATTTCAGATCCTCTCCCCACCTCCCCCCCACCCCTCCCCAGCTTGCACACACTCTCTCTCTCAAAAATAAAAATTAAAAAAATAATAAAGTAAACATTAAAAAAATAGTTGTTGAAAAAATGAAAAGAATCATGAACTAATTCATTAACTACCAAACACAGGAGAGTGTTATTGTCAGAATCCTAAAAGAGCAAACTTCATACTTATTAAGAGGTATGCCGCCCTTGGCCCATGGTCTCCTAACTGAAATAGGGAAAGACGGAGGTGAAGGCGGCAGTCCTGTGCCCTCGGGAGCTCGCGGGCTGCCGGAGAACGAGACACGGTGTTTGCAGATGGTAAATAAGCCTTCTCGCTGAAGCCTCATGTGTGGGGTAAGCACTATGATCCGCACTTGACCGGAGGACCTCTGGGGCCCAGAGGCGTTAAGATATTTGCTCAAACCACAGAGCCAGTGAGGGTCAGAGCTGGAATCCAGGACTCCCAACGGTGTTCTACTCTCATCCTCCTGTCCTTCTCCATCTGGCCTGGTTTTTTCAATCTTGCACTTGAAAATCAATTGGCCCAGAGCTCCGGCAACCCACACCATTTGCTAGGAGCGACTCGGAAGGACAAGGAGGTGGTCTTGCTTCTGGATCGTGTTACGCTGCTCCCTATTCCCAGCCGGGTACTGGACCGACCCGAGGAGGAAGGCCCCCACCCTCGCCCCACAGAGCCGCTTTCACAGCCTTCCGGGCTCAGGGCACTTTAGAGGGCTGGCGCTGAAGGGGCATCTTTTGAATGGCAGCAACCACAGAGGACGCACACCAGTAGCAAATGACCACTCAGTATGACCAGCAGGGTTTTCAGGGTTATGTGGACGATAACGTGCATGTGACTCCGAAGTTGCTCCCTCCTAAGTGGAGTCGGGGGCACCCTGTGAGCAAAGCCCCTTCTCTGGAAAGCATGAGGTTTTGGACTCACACAAAACTGCTTGATGCCACCTGTATTATTTGGGACAAGTTGCCCAAGGACTTTGAACTTTGTCTTCTGATTCTGAAAAATAGATGCTTTGGGTTGTCGGGAAGACAGATCAGACGAATCACACAGCGCCTTTGGCGCATGAGCAGTGTGAGTTCCGTGACAGTTCTCACCACCACCCCTCTGGTCTTTGTTTTCCCCCCAGTTCCTAGTTCGAGCCTCAGTTGGTCTCTACCATTCTGTTTTTTTCTGACTGTTCCTCCTATGATCAAGGTCCTTCAGATTCTGACCATCTCTTCTGGGATGTAACTCCCACCTCCCAGCGGTCAGCATGCAAGAGAACCCAAAGGAACAATCTGTCCCGAGGGCACCCAGAACAGCTGCACAGAAAAGGGAACTCTGAACTAAATACTGACAATGGAGGGGAGGCTGTCGGGCGCAAGGATGTGCAAGGGAGAGGTTAGGGCATCCCAGCCAGCGCCATGGAGTTGAATGAAGCTCGGAGGTGGGCCAGGCCAGCAGAGGAAGACGGGGCTGAGGAAGGTTCATGGGGGACCATTGTGAAAGTCCTGGGTGTCCCCAGGAAGCCTTTGAATGCTGTCCCATGGCTCTGAAAGGCTTTCACACATGGGAGTGGAATGATGATGCCTGTGTTTTAGCCGCAGCCGAGGCTGGGGACAGGAGAGAAGAGAAACTAGAGATAAGAGACCACTTAGATTTTCCAGGTGACCCAGGAGAGATATGATTAGGGCAAAGGACAATGAGAATGGAGATGAGGCACTGGATCAAGGGACGCGCCTAAAACACAACACATTGAGATCTGCCTGTAGATTCATGTTGTGGGCAATGGAAAAAGAGCATGAAAATGCCTCTGAGGGGTCTAGCTTGGGAGGCCAGGTTTCCAGGATCACCATTAACAGATTTTGGACGCAAGAGACACACAGATAGCAGGAAAAGAAAATGAGTTTACTTTGTGACATGCAGTGCTGTCCAAAAGGTATGTGATCAACTGGGTCTGGAGTGGAGAAACAGCCCAGGAGACAGAATGAAGGTGCCTGGCAGAGTCTACAGGAGTGGATAAGATCACCACTGAGATAGAATTCCTTTAAAAAAAAAAAAAAAAAAAAACCAAAACACCAGCATTTCAGAGGCATCTAGAAAAGTCTCCTGAGGGGTGCAAGGAGTGGAGAGAAAGGTAGGAGAACCGGGACAGGCAGTGAGAACCTGGGGAGAGAACAGACCAGAGAAAGCAGCCACACGGCGGTCACACAAATTTATACAAACGCTAAAATTCACGGGACTGTAGGCCAAAATGAGGCAGTCTCGTTCTAAGCTAAATTTAAAAATAAAGTCAATGAAATGCAAAAAGAAAAAGTCCTCCTGAGATCCTACCTGCCAACAGAGGAAACCACTGTTAACATTTTGGCATATGTCTTTCTAGTCTTTTTTTTTTTTCTAGACAGTTTTTTGAAATAGAATCCTATGTGCAATTAACAAGCACAAATGTGATCTTTTCTAATTTATGTTACATTGTTTTAAAATTCCATGCTTTAAATAAATAAAGCAGTGCCAACACAGGAAGAAGGGAAGAAGGGAGGGAAGGAAGGAGGGAGGGAGGGGCTGTAGATACTGTTGAACCCAGCAGAGAGGAAAGATAGTATAAGCCTGAGAAGCCTTGTATGGTTTCTTTCAAATTCATTTTAAATCCTACCTAAAGCTTAGAAGTATACATCCTTTTTAGAAAGTTCTCTCCCCATTTTTCAAAGAAGAGGAAAAAAAAAACAAAACACTAGCTTGCTTAATTTTTTTCTGGAAAGGGAGGCGGTGGCCATTCAATGCACCCGCCAAAGCTCTTCCTGCACGTGGTAACATCGCCACCTGCTGGGCATGATGATATCACCAGAAAGCACAAGCTTTTAAAGGAGCCTCGACCCTTGCAACAGCCTAACCCAGGAGTGCCTTCCTCACCCCCCCCTCCTCCCCTCACCCTACCACCCCATGGCCACAAAGAATTAAGAATCAAACACAATACCAGGGGACATAGGGGTCTGAATGCAAGTGGGACAGGATGTGACTTAAGCCTTTTTGTGGCAAAAAGGCAAGTTGGTATGTGAGGAGCACTGGTATGGAAATTAGGACTCCCGCGTCTCAGGCCAGCGCTGCCACCAGCGAGGTCCACCACACAAGATCATGGACTTTGCCACCAAGCAGATGAGCATTTGGGGTTGACATGACAGCAATGTCCTTAATGGTAATTAAGTTGATTTGTTGCCTCCAACTGCCTGTGCTCTCTCCACTTCTTAGTAAGCTCTGGATTTAGAATCATAAAAAGGTATGATTAATTAGCATCTTCAAACCTTGTATCTTCCCAGAGGGTAAATGCATGATTAAAAATAATAATAATAAAATAAAAAAATAAAAAGAAAGAGCCTGGCCAGGCAAAGCCTATCATGCGTAGAAGCAAGGGTTCCTCCTAGACCCCATGGGGATAAGGTATTTGGAACAAGAGCTTTCTCCTTACCACATTCTAAGACCCCCACATATGAGACTACCCACCTGCTTACATACAAGATCAAGCCCTGCAGCACTGCCACATTTGAGCCTTTGATTATAGTTGGAAGACAGGATGTCTTTTAATCTCTCTCTTCTCATAGCTCACCTGCTGACAGCCCCAGAGTATATGAGGCTGAGAGTTCTCAGAGAGTGAGTTTAGGGCCCTAAGCTCCCCGGGTTAGCTTCATATTAGCACTGAGACTAATAAGATTCTTGGGCCAGGACTACAGCCAACTAAACAGATGTGGCCTTAACAGCTGCCTCCAGCAAGGGAGGAGGGCGGGACAGAAGTGGCATCGCCAAGCAAACGGCTGGCAAAGGCAAGGATGAGAAACAGAGGAGATCGGGGGGCCCTCCCTACCCACCATTTGAAGGGCCAGGTCTCCAGCCTGTAGTGCACATCCATGAGTCATGACCATGACCTCAGCCTCAGGGGAGTTCCATACTACATAATCTGTTAAGCACAATGCTCAGATGATCGAAATTTCTGGTGTAAAAGAAAAGGTGTGATTTCCTGCTTACATAGTGAGGTAAGCAAAAATGCCAGTTAGTTACTTCTTGGGATTGACCCCCAGTTCCTGTCCTATGCCCAATTCCTCTCCTCTCTGCTCTTGCTTAGTGATTCCACTCACAGAAATACCAAATCATCAGTGTTTGGTGTTTTATGCTTTCATTGATACGATGTGTTGTATTTAGTGGCTACTTGGCCAGGCCCCACATGGATCCACCCAGGGAAGACAGCAGCCAGTGAACCGGGCTCAGGCTCACGGAGCTCACAGCCATGGGAGGCAGCTTCATGGGGAGGGGTGCAGGCTCTGGGGACCAGACATCAAGGGTTCCCATCTGCCACTTCCTGAGTGATCTGGGGCAGACCGCTTAACCTCTCTGTGTCATTGTTTTCCTCACCTGAAAAATGCAGGCAATACTGTACTGACTTCATAAAGCTGGTGAGTATTAAGTGGGCTGAAAGCTGTGCCAGATTCATGGTAAACATTTAAAAAATGTGAGCAATTATGACCATGTGGCTAAGGGTCTTCATTCTAGCATAGCAACTCTACTGAGCAGGATAGATTACAGGTTCTAAAACGGGAGGAAATCACCCTGAGAGCATCCAGACTTAAAACCTTCCTGGATATCATGGCAGGCAGAATAATGCTCCCAAAGACATCTGTGTCCTCAAGCCAGGCATCTGGGACTTCCTGTGGTAAAAGAGACTTTGAAGATGTGACTAAGTTAGGGATTCTGATTATCAGGCAGGCCCAGTGCAATAAAGGGGGACAGAAGAGTCAGAGTCACAGACAGGTGAAATGATGACAGGAGGAGGGAGGGAGGTGATGTGATGTGACCCCTTGGCTCTGAGCCAAGGAATGTGGACAGCTTCAGAAGCTGGAAAAGGCAAGGAAGCCTCCAGAAGCAAATGGAAGCCTGGCAACACCTTGATTTTAGCCCATTGGGACTCATTTTGAACCTCTTGCCTTCAGATAAGTGTAAGAGAAAAAATTTATGCTGTTATTAACCACTAAGTTTATGACAATTTTTCACAGCAACAGTAGAAAACTAATACAGATTTGAATAAAAACAAAAGTTTATTTCTTTACAATGCATCTCTTTTGAAAGACAGCATAATAAAGCTGAAAGAGCATTGGGCCTGGAGTATGAATTCTGCCTCTATACATTACTGTGTGTCTTTGGATAAGTTATTTAACCTCTCTGAGCCTCATTACTCCATCTCTCAAATAAAGATAAACATGATTATTTGAAATACTGACTGCAAAACTACACAGTAGGCACTCATAACTGTATCACTCTTTCCATTAAAAACACAGTGCCCCTCCCCATACCCCCAAACAGCTCATTATTTAAAGGCTCTAGCTTTTCTGCGCTTTGATTCAAGCTGTTCATTTATATTCAGGCCACTATCCATTTCTAACTACTTGACCTCTCTGATGTTAGAGGCTGGGACTGACAACCGAGATACCATGGGCTTGCCAGAGATAATATTTTGGTTTCTGTTACCATGCCCGCTGATAACCTGAGCTCCACCCAGCCATGTTCCCCACCCCTGCTCATGAGTCAAAGACCCCCTGGCTGAGAGTCAGTCCTCAGCTCAAGGTCACGTTGTCATTAGCCCACCAATTCACCATCACTTCACCCTATTCTGGAACGCTAGAGGAAGAACGGCCACATGCCCATGGCAAATATCACTGTTACTATCACGTCCACTGACGGCAACCAGGGCTGGCGTCAGTGGGCTGCCCGCACTGCACCAGAGTCTGCAGAAGATGGGGGAGGGCTCTTGGCTCTTCCAGCCTTTTCCTGGGAGGGTGTTTTGGTGAGAAGAAAAATGCAGCCTCTGTTACAAAATGACACACTGGAATTCTGCAGTAAAAGGTGGTCAGTGGTCAATAGTAGCAAACAAGAAAGTCTGCCTTGTCGGTGTTTCACTCATAGACAAGAGAAAGCCCCCCACCGCCTCCTTCCCCTACTCCATCCCTGCCCGGACCTCTAGCTACAAAAGGGATTTACAGGAGCTAAGAGTGTTCATTCCACCCTTAAGACTGTCAAGGGAGAGCAAGAAGGAACTCATGGAGCCAGAGTGTGAATTCTTGGTGGGCAGCAAGACGGACAGAGAGGGGTACCACATGGGGTTGCTGGGTTGATGCCCAAGGGTCAATGTGTCCAAGGGAACCACTAGTCAGACCAGGATCTAAACCCCAGCCCAAGACCAGGCTTTTTCCAGGCAGTGCCCTACCACTGCCACTGGCCCTTGCTTCCCCTCCCCATGAAGGTGTCCAGAGCCAAAAGCATTTCCAGAGCGTCTTCCAACGGGCCTGAAGTCCTGGGTGGTCTAGAAACCTTGAAGCAAGCACTAAGTTTTATCCCAGAACAAATGGAGACCTGGAAGTGAAGGGTCCTTCCCAAGCTAGAAACAGCTGGGCCCAGCTGAAGGGGCAGGATAAGATCACCTCTCCGTGCAGCACCGTCCTTCACGAGGAGGCCTCTCTAACTGCGGGGTCTTGGAGGCAGGCCAGGGACGTTTGCGGAGAGCAGGCACTGCCGGTCTGCACGAGTGTGGGGCAGGGGTGGCAAAGGACACGGGACAGCTGCTGAGGGAAGGTAGCCCTGGGCTAGAGGACTGCAGAGATGCCCCAGGAGCTTGGGGCATAGCTGGAAATCAGGCCTTCAGTCCTGCCTGCACACACGGAGGATCACACGCCCCCAGAGCACCCAGGGTGAGGGGTAGGCACTGTGCTGGGTGCTTTCCAAGTGCTAAGACCTCAGAGAGCTCTTCCGGGTCAAAAGATTGTCTGCCAGCAGCCTGCTGCAGGCCCAAAACCTCCTTGAGTTCAAGTCCAGTCTTGTCCTTTGTCTCACAGCCCTGAAGAGACCTACTTTGTGCTGCTCTTCCCAGGTTCACGCCTGGTTCTGAACCATCAGTGTACATAAGGACCATGGATCTCATAGGTCCAGATAGAAGGATTGCTTGCATGTTTACAATTATCCCCACGTGATTTTTTAGGGAGACTGTCCCCAGACTACACTCTGAAAGTGTCGCTTTTCCAGCCTGCTGCCTCAAAGGACTCCTTTTTTTAATATTTTTTAATGTTTATTTATTTTTGAGAGAGAGAGAGAGGAGGAGAAAGAGTGGGGGACAGCAGATCTGAAGCAAGCTCTGCCCTGACAGCAGGGAGCCCGATGCAGGGCTCAAACCCATGAAACCTGAGCTGAAGTCGATAGCTCAGCCGACTGAGCCACCCAGGTGCCCCGAAGCCCTCCTGTTTTAGACCAGCACTGGCATGTGGTGCTGGCACCCCTGCTCGCAGATCTCCAGGCTTCTGCCCTGACATGCCTATAGGCCAACTCCCAGTGTCTTCATTTCAATACCCCGGTGGTTTGACCCGCATGTACTGGTTCAGATCATGAGGTTCATGAGGCCCTTAACTGAGAAAATCTGCCCTGTGTCCCACAGCAGAGCTGTGCATCCCCGGGGTCTGCCTGCAGGAGGACCCTTCTCTGAAATCAGTCTTGCCTGATGGATTCCGCCTTTTTGCTTTATGGACTTCCAGCCCCCCTCCCTCCCTCACTTGACTCAAGTCTCTCTTCTCTAGGCTGGGTCTTTTCCCACCCCCACCCCCAATCCCTCCTGATCCAGCCTTGACCCCAAAGAACTTCATCTGAGCACACTCCTTGTCCACCAAGGCTCCATGGCAGAGGAGAGAGTCTTGAAGGCCTCTAGAAGTCCTCAGGCGTCACCAAAAATATGTGGTCTGGCAGGAACGAGAAACAGGGCAAATGAGCGCTTTTCAGCGTTTGCAGAGGAAGTAGGCCAAATGGCAGGAAAACATGGATAGGTAATCGAGGAATTCTGACATGGGGGCCTGAATTAGCCTCCTGGAAGGAGGACATTCCTCTGAACCTTCTGGTCCCCCTACAGTTGTATACAAATACATCTTCTCCTCCATCAGAGAGCTGGCTTGGTTTGAACCTATCATTCATTCTTCTCAGGATTAATCTGTGCCTGTGTCTACTGCACTAACTCAATTATAAAAGTTAGGATTTAGCACTCCAACTTGATAGAGATTGTCTGACCCATTTCTCAGAGATGCACAGTGGAATGGGGCGAGACGAATTTGGTCGTAGGGAGGAGAGAGGCAAGGACCCAGGGCAGGACATGAGCCAGTCTCTCCACAGCTCCAGAACAAACTTGGGAGGTAAAGAGGTAAAGAGAAAGGAAGTTAAAGGAAGCAAGGAAGGTCACGTGGACATGACTCGCCACCGCTGGTCCGTCAGGGAGACAGGGACAGATGCAGAACACGAGCGTGTTGCTTCCAGGGCTGATGAACACAGAGCAAGGTAAGCACGGGAAAGAACCGACCACCCCCACCCCCACCCCCACCCGAGAGAATCATCTTACTCATCCCCATTCTACGGACAGGGAAACAAGGTCCAGAAGAAGCAATCTGCCCTGAGATAGACTGACGGTCTAAAGCCGAGATGACCTCAAGCTCGTCCTGTGCCCCAGGCCTGTGCTCTGTCCACTGCACAGCGCCGCTCACAGCCATGAGCACCTCCCCTTTCAGTACCTCGTTTCCAATTCATCATGAGGCTTCAAGGGCTTCTGTGATAGGCACAAAAGTGTAGCGCTCTGACCTGCAATAAATCACTGTAGCTAATGATCTCCTCGCTCCCCATGAGCAACTGCAGACAGCCCTGTTCTCACTCACGCATGCGGTACAACAGCTGTGGCCACTGCCCACCTTGAGGGCGGTGTGGGAACCAGGGGAAAGGAGGCCGCCACTGGGGACACTGGGATGGCATGCCTTTCCCTCCTCCCCTTACTCCTTTCCTCCCGTGCACCTCCTTTCCTTCCTTCCTTCGTCCCTCTCGCCTCACCCTGCCTCTGTCCCTCCTTCCTTCTTTCTTTCCTCCTTCCTTCTGGCATCATGCAAACAAGGCACTATAAGCTAACAATTTCCATGTTAAGCCCCAATTCTACCACCTCCCCCCAGTAGGGTCACTCTAAGGTTCTGAAGGTCTTATGTGGCGCGAAGCACTGGGGGACAGCCTTGCTCATTCTCTCCTGTCCACGCATGGGGCTTGCAAAGATGCCCTTGTCCCCGTCCCCAAGTGCTCCAGGCTGGACAGCTCTCTGCTGCTTCTGGGCCAGGCCTCTCTGCCTTGGGAATCCCTTGCCAGCTGCCTCGGGTCACAGCTCCCGTGACCACCAGCCTGCTCTCCCGCTCATGCTCTTGCTGCCTCCCTGGTGTGCTGCCGACATTCACTGCTCTGGAGCCTACAGACTCCCTCTCCCCTCCCAGCCCCGGAGAATCCTGTCCTGCTCTGGCAGCTAAGCCAAGTCCTTTTATTGCTTCTCCTAGACATTTTGCCCATTCTTGAGATGCCCCTTCTCCTAAAGACAGAGGCCTAACTATTTACCTCTCTGCACCTCAGTTTCCTCTTCGATAACATTATCTACTCCTAGGGACACTGCAGATTAAATGAGCTCATCTATGTAAGGTATTTAGAACACTGGCTGCCACATAGAAAACACATAAGCAATTATTGTTATTATCAATGACATGCTGCACCTGCCTCCCTACCAAAAGTACATTTGGACACGAAGGAAGAACATGATCTCAGCATAAAGAAAATCCCTTAAATTCATAAACTGAGCTTTCTGGAACCTCAGTCTATTTTCCTTATTCTTCTGGCCCCAGTGAAAATATCACTGGGCAATACCCATTTAAGGGTCCATGTTTGGGAGCTCCTGGACTCAGTGACTTCCAGGTCTTTCTCTGCCTTGGTAATGTATGGTTCCTGGTCCAAAAATGGAGCCAGGCCCTTAGTAGGTTCTCAACATAGATTGTGGAAGGAATGACTTAATTATGTGCAGTCACCTGTTATCAGCACTACCTTTTAAGACAGAAACCGCATCTCAACAAACACAGAAGCAGGAGATCCTTACAACAGCCCTAAAAAAAAAAAAAAAATACATGGAGGAAAAATCAATCAAAACACATGAGGACAGAGTACAGTCCACACTGCCCCGCTCTGACTGACCTTTGGAAGCCGCATTCTCTGTAGCACCTGCACTTTCCCCACCATTAACGACAACCCCCCCCCCATCGCTAGAGTATTCCGCAGCTAATATGATGCTTTCACGTTCCTCATGCCATTTGTTCATTATGGAGCACTCCCTATGTACCAGGCACTGTATGCAGTGCTGGGAAACAGAGGGGGAAAGACACAGCAGTGCCCCAGCTCTGTGCTTCCCCCGCTAAACTATAAACCCCAACAAGAGCCAGGGCTGCACCTATTATCTCCGGATGCCCAGCACCTGGAAGAGTTTCATGATCAGAAAACAGAAAGAACAGAAGCAAGCACTGATGGCTTCTCAGCCCAGATAAGGAATGTGGCTGTTCAGGTACAGTGCTGCGAAGATATTTGATCAAATAAGCCCTGAGTACAGGGATGGCTACCCAACTTGGGGGCCCAGTGTAAAAGAGAAATATAGGGCCCCTTGTTCAACAAAAAGAGGAAAGAGGTGTTCTTAGAGGAACTAAAATAGAAAGCTTTTTCCTCTCTGTCCTGGCTTCTCTTTCAATTAGTCACGGTGTCTTCTTATTTGCTATTCAATATTATTCTAAGGAAAAAGATTTGAAACTTTATTACCACGAATTTTACTACTCATCTTTATATTGTGCAATGCCAATTTTAAGTGCAAATATAAACACATTTAACTCATGAAGAATCACCAAAAATACACAACTCAAATTTGGTAGCTGGTGTCTCATTCTTGCCAGAATAGTGGAAACAGGACAAAAGCTAAATCGACTATTTTTTTTTACTTTTTTTAAGTTTTTATGTATTTATTTGAGAGAGATAGTGTGAGAAGCAGAAAAGGAGAGAGAGAGAATCTCAAACAGGCTCTGAGCTGCCAGCACAGAGCCTGATGCAGGGCTCAAAATCATGAAATTGTGAGATCGTGACCTGCTCCAAAACCAAGAATTGGACGCTCAACCAAATGAGCCACCCAAGCGCCCCTAAATCGACTATTTTTATGTGACTTCTTGATACACACATACTATACCAAACTCTGCCTCTGGCTCACTGATGACGATGAAGGACATAAAGGAAGGAACTCGGAAACAACGTTCTACGCCATTGCTCTCGGCATGAGGGTCTGATGATCACCAGGAAGTAATACAAGAATTGATATGAGAGAGTAGGATTCCTCCATGGTTCATGCTTCTCGAATGCCACTGCCTTCTTTCTGTGTTCAATGCAAGTCCTAGCTCAACAGGAAGCATGGCTTCTTGGGGCCATCAGCACCCCTATTTTCTTAGGTGTAGACACAACAAGCCCACCTTCCACCCTCTGAGGCAGGCTGACCTCCCACACGTCACATCCATCAGACTTCAGAGCTCACGGGCACCACGAACACTACCTGTGAGCAGAGAGCACAGTGGACACGCACGCCATGCATGTTTCATGAGCCTATTAGATCCACTTTCAAAGCATTAAATGCAAGGATAAAACTATTAAGAATTTCAAGACATGGGCAGCAGGGCATGAAACCCAGCATGGGGCCTTTCTAAGCACGGACTTTACGCAACCGCATGAGTCACATGCCCATGAATGCGGCTCTGCCCAGACAGGACCAAGGGTTCACAGCAAGGGAACAGTCCCTGAAGCCTGAGTGGGGCCCTGGCTGGAGCATCAGCAGCTCCCAAATTGCCCAGAGCACCACAGACCCAGGTGAGGTTAACCAAGTAGGCCTGACTAAAGAGGGACATTGGTTCCTTAGGGGGAGGCCTCCTTAGCAAGGACAGAAACTCCAGCTCCCACAAAGAGAATGGCAAGTGAGGCTCTGTCTCCCCAGGAAACTCAGAGATGAGTTTGGGGTGAGAAGCAAGAGAAAGCCATGCAATCCTGCTAAGCTCAGCTTCAAAGTAACCTCCTTGAGCCTGGAAAAGGAAAGATGGCCAAGACAACATTCCCATACTCACCAGGCCCCAGAGCCCAGGCAGCCCCAGTCCTGGCCAAAGCCTTACATCCAGGCTGGTGACAGATGTCATAAGAACCACAGCGAGATGGTACTTGCGGGAGGTGGGACCAGCCATTTGGCACTGGCAATGCAGACAGGTGGGTTATGTCCATTCCACGTCCCACTCCCAGCCCTCGTTCAAGCAATGCAAGATGGAAATGTGGAATCGCACCCTTCACCAACATCAGACGGGATGGCTGAAATTCCTCTCCTAACACAAACTCTTCTTCAGGTGCAGCAGCACCATCTCTCTGGTATGCCATCTCCATGTGAAAACCCTTCCCACTCCAGGCAAGTGTCCGTGCCAACTACTGGCTGAGTGTGCTTGGCTAATTACATTTATGGGCCTCAGTTTCCCCATCTGAAAACAGGGGTAATCATACTTGCTCCATAGGGGTGTGATGGAGGACAGATGAGGAAACGCGTACACAGAGAGAAGAAAGAGAGATGGAGGCAGGGTCTTCTTCCCACCTTCCCGTCACTCTGCTTATTCTGCCCTCCAAGCCCAGGACACACTCCCTGCACCCCAGACCCAAGAGGACCTCACACAAGTCTTACACCATCCATGGGGCTTCCATCTCCATCTCACCAAATTCTCCCTCCAGACATTCCAGAAACATGTTTTTCTATCCCACACACTGGAGCAACTGGTTACATTCAGCTTGCTGATGCTCCCAGAAAGGGAATAGCACTGGGAGCATTTCTAAGCTCATGGTATTTAATAGGAGAGTCCTCGGCACAAAGTCTGACACGCCAGAGACACATAGTAGATTTAACTATGATGATGACCAGCTTCAAATTCTTCAACACTTTCCCTTTGCCAGAAGAGAGGGAGAGAGGAAGGGAGGGAGGGAGGAAGGAGAGAGAAAAAGAAAGAAAGAAAGAAAGAGAGAGAGAGAGAGGGGGGGGGAGGGAGGGAGGCAGGGAGGAAGGGAGGGAGGGAGGGAGAAAGGAAGGAAGGAAGGAAGGAAGGAAGGAAGGAAGGAAGGAAGGAAGGCAGGCAGGCGAGGAAGGGAGGGAGGGAGGGAGAAGGAAAGAATCCAAACTTCCTGCACAGTGGTCCCTTCTAGTTCTCCAATCTCATCCCCTGCCATTCTCCCCTTCCACTCTTACTCTCTGATCCACTAGCCTGTTTTCTAAATGTCCCCTCAAAAATGTCCCTCTCAGAAAATGGGTGATGGGCATGGAGGAGGGCACTTGTTGGGATGAGCACTGGGTGTATATGGAAACCAACTTGACAATAACTATGTTAAAAAAAAATGTCCCTCTCTTTTCCACAATAGGGCTTTGCATATGCTAAGAGGGCCTGTCTGGAAGGCCCTTTCCCCACGTTTGGCACTGCCATCTCTTTCTCGTGTCTGAGACCTCAGCTTCCCGGTGGTTTCCTTCCTCACCTAGTCTGAGGCCGTCGTCCACGCTGTCCCAGTGGAAGAAACAATACCTTTGTTGCTCATCTCTGGGTACCACCATCTAGCACGTGCATGGCCCACAGTTGGTAATTAATAAGGATTTGTTAATGAACTAATGCATGGATGATAAATGAAGTAAATATTTTTCTTCTTCTCCTCTATGCGTGCAATTCTTTTCTGGGTGTTTTGCAAATGCAAATCGTACCTCCCATTAGAATGCAGGCAGGGGAAGCGTTATAGATTGCTTTTGTTTCCTGCCTGCTATGCACTGCAGTACAGTGCAGCGCTTGTATACAACACGTAAAAAATGTTTGATGAATGAATGAATAAATCATTGAATAAATGAGCAGTTGGGCACCTACCCAAGCCTTGCTGGACTGAACTGAATTAAGCAGACCTGCATGTGTAAAGGAAGTGCCACATCCTCGCGACAGCGAACATGTGTTCTGCATTTGTCAGTGGGGCTTTCTTGTGCTCGGCTCCCTCACAGGGCCGTCACCCATCAGCCTGCTAATGGGATCATAAAGGAAAGGGAATCTGGGTCCTGGGCTTTCTCAGAGTCATCAGCTCAAAGCCCTTTTAATGTGAGTTCCTGACTCAATTGGGTGTGGAGAGAAGAGAAAAGGTGATGAATGGCCCAAATACAAGGAAACTCAGATACCTGACTTTGTTCTTATCTCGGCAAGAATGCGGCAGCCTGAAAGAGTCGGCAGCGGGCACACTGAGTCATGATGAACTAAGAAACTCAAGAATGTCCCTTGATAAATGTTTGCTGGATAAATGAATGAATGCTTCTGTTGCTTATTACCTTTTAAGTGAATAGGGTCAAAGGTTGGTATTAACCCAAGGCTCATGGGGTAAAATATTCTTTGTGACCTGGCAGGAATTATTACCAAGGGCAGACCGGGCCAGCCGGTTCACATGGCTAATGAAGACAGGGTCACAGGTTTGAGGCTCCCTGGTGACTAGTTATCTGTAGGCAGAGGAAAAATCTGCTTCGCAACCATACTCTGTGGGCCAACGTTAACGCTGGGCAACAGTCTTGCAAATTCATGCATTTGTCCAGGAAGGGAGGGTATCTATGGATGGCTTGGGGGACCCTTCAGCAGAGGAAAGCAACGGGAACCTTGCTTACATTTACCCAGGACAGTGACAGCTAACATCTGCTGTGTAGTGCCTCTATGCCAGGTGGTGTGCAGGGTAAAACCCCCCACCTCCCAAATGTGAAAAGGGACCTGAAAAGAGGTGCACGAGGTGCTTTCACACCTGCTGTTTCAGCTCATCGTGTGGAATCCAAGGCAGCCCTGCGAGGTAAATTTCATGTTCTTCCTTCCACAGACGAGAAAAATGATGGAGGAAAGAGATGTGCCGATTTGCCCCCAAGATCACCCGGCTGGGACGTGGCAGAGCGTAGTCCCAGATGCGAGCAGTTGCCAAAGCCAATTCTGTTCTCTTAGCCGAGGTACCAGAGACACTGGTTTGTTTGTTTGTTTTCTTAACAAGCAGATGAGTAACATGGTCTTTACAGATGAAAAGTGACCAGTTCAAAAGTCAATGAAAGCAAGGCATCTGACTGTTGCAAAGAACTGCCATCTAAGGCATCGGCAGGTAATATCCTGGATTCCAAGGCTGAGGAAGGTGATAGGAAGAGAAAGAGCCAGGCCTTAGGCCACAGGGCCTTGTTTGTAAGTCACAGCTCTACCACTTACTGTGTCTTGGCGCGCAAGTGACAGCATGTCTCCAGCCTGGTGGGGCACTGTTCTAAATACTGTGGATGGAGAACAAGCCTTTAAGGTGGGCATGATTCGTCCTTCCCCACGGATGAGAAAATGCAGCCACAAAATGGCTAAACAGCTTGTGTCAGGGGCCCGACCAGGAAATGGCAGAGTTGGGATTCCCGTCCAGGTGTCCCAGCTGTCACGCCTGTGCTCTGGATACAGGAATAATGATAATAATAATACCACCCGCCTCACTTTGGGGATCTGATGCATGTAAAGTGAATAGCAAAGTGACCTGTGGTATTTCTTCACTACATGACACAGTTTATCATTCAATTTCCCACCTCAGCAGATTCATTCTCATGTGTTAGTAGGTGCTTAGGAACACCCCAATTAGCTGTAGCTTGATGGCCCAGAGGTCCAGGATTTGATGCCAAACCTTCTGCACATGGGCTGAGCTAAAAGCCCTAGGAAGCCATGCAGCCCAGCAGGCTGACTCTGGTGGGGGGCGTGTTCACTAATGATGGTGAGCACCAGCCACGGAAGACAGAACACAGCAATGAGACACCGGGAGCATCTGCACTCCGACGTTCTGGGAGCACTCTCTTCCGCCAGCAAGACCTGACTCTCAGCCTGGGGCTCAGAGACAAGGCCACAGCCCCCCGGGAGAAGGTCTTACTAGGGCAAGGCAGGACTCAGAAGTATCTGTATCAGGAAAGCAAGGATTTGGTGCAGAGAATAAAAGAGGATTCGGTGGCAGAGGTTGGGATGGATTCACCCCAGTTACTGGGCAAAAATGGGAGATAAGAGGAAAAGCCCAAGTGGGACCTGAAGTTGTTTCATGCGCCTCATCCAGACTGTCTTAAAGCTCTCCTGTCTTGACACGGCAGCAATCCTGAGAGCTTGGCACAGAGGGAGGCGTGGAGGAGGCTGAGAGGATCCAGCTGGCAGAAGACACCCGCCAAGGCTGGCCCCCAGGCAGGCCTGACGCGCTCACACTGCAGCCAGACGGGCACTCTTCAGGGAGGTCGGTGTGAGGGTTTCTTGCATTCAGTAAAGTGTTGGGTCAGAGGACGCCTAACACACCTTCCACTCTGTCTCCCATGATTCCAACAGGCTCAGTCCCTTGTTCCCCTCCATCTCCCCATCAGCATCATGAAGCATCATTGAGCTAAACTGAGGCAAATTAGGACTTGCATACATGATACCACTTTAGACCCAAAAATGGTGACAGCACAATTCTCCAAAATCTGAACCCGGCAGGGATGTCTCCAAGAACAATCTCCCTATAAAGTCAACGCTCATCCTGAGATGAGCGACTCCACAGTGGTGCATCTGTTCTCGTAGGTGAAGTGGGGAGGCAGGAGCCCCAAGAGTGGCGCCAAGTCTCTCGAGGAGCAGGGATGGGATGGTCCCAGCCATCAATGGAGCTTTGTGGCCTCGGTGGAAAGAGAGGAACACCCTGTCTCAGGAATGCAACCTCAGAGCGCAGAAGACAGCCACTCTTTACCATTATGAAACCCCAAACACTCTGGGTGTGGTGGGGGTTTTAAAAGCGTATTCTGCTACCACTGAGAAGCCTTGGAAATGTGGAGAGCGCACCACCCAAGCCATTAAATGCCCAGACAGCTCGGGACAGAGGCAAGAACAAGGAGCCAATGAGTTTGGGGCAGAATGTCTCAAAGAAATAAACATGCGGTGAAGGTATTTCCATAGCCAGTAAATACTGTCTTTCAGGGGGTTCAGAAGGAGACCAAACAGCCTGCCTCTACTATCCCCCGATAAAAGAGTGACACTGTGTATCTAAGGAGCGAGCAGCCAGGCACAGAAGCCAGATTTGCCAGCCACCCTTTAATTTATAGGCCGTAAATGATGGAGCCCATGATCTATTGCCCCTGACTCAGGGGGGATTTATTCTGGCTAAGAGCATACACAGAGGCCACTGATATAAGCGATGGCCTTGGGTGGAAAAAGGTCAGGCTCTCACTAAATGCTAAGTAAAGATGTTTGGAACAGACCTTTATATTACTAAGAGATGGTTGCAAACACATCACAGGAAGCAGCTGACACTACCCATCCCAGCTGAGGTCAAGCTGAAGGGGAGGAAAGCCCGGGATGCTGCAACAGGGAGGCAGTCCGCAGCAGCTGGCGGCTGGCCTTGATCTCTAACGGTGTCTCGGCTGCACATCCTTCCACATCACACTCTTACCCAGCTTTGGCCCCGTCCAAACCTGCTCTCTGGTAAAGTCTGGCTCCAGTCCTTCACATGAGCTACTAGTATCGAAGCACCATGTGGGCCTAGATCTCATCTATTCCATGATCGCTGTGATGTGAGACGGTTCAGTGCCTGTCATGGAACACACGCTAACTCTTTATTCAACAAATAGAAAGGATCTGTTTCTTTCCATCCATCCATCCATCCATCCATCCATCCATCCACCCACCCACCCAGCCACCATCTCTTCATCCAGTCTTTCCCAAAGGACATGTCCAGGACATATCTTCTGCCTGGCCATGAGGAGAGCATCTAATAATGTTTTACTTCACGTACATATATTTTACCGTTGTCATCTGTATACGGCAAGTGATGCTCATTTTCCATCTGCAGTAGTGATACAAAAATTTTGTGTTCAGATTTCTTCATGGAAGAGAAGGTAGTAAATTTAAATTAAAAAAAAATTCAATTAAATAACAGCACAGGTTTTATAAGGATATGGCAAAAATCCTAAAGGTGGCTCAGGAATGACTAAACCTTGAGAAATCCCACATTCAACAAACACTGGCTGATTAGAGACAATTCTAGAGTTAGTACAGTCCAAGGCAAAAGGCACCCACAAGTAAGTTACATTTTTTCAAAACTCCTCTTTGTACACTTACTGAAATTTTTTGTCCTTCTTTTCACTCATGTTGTCTGTCACTGGTATAACCTGGTTATTTGTTCCTTTTCTAAAATCAGTCATTGTGAGGGCCTGAATTGTGCCCCTGCCCCATATTCGTACATTGAGGCGCTAACTCCAGTACCTCAGCATATAACTAATTTGGAGACAGGGACTTTAAAGAAATTAAACTGAGTGTGTTAGTGTGGCCCAAATCTGACTGGTGTCCTTATAAGAAGAAGAGATTTGGACAGCGAGAGATCCCAGGGGTGTGCTCACACAGAGGAAAAGACCACGTGGGGACACAGTGAGAAGATGACCATCTATAAGCCAAGAAGAGAAGGCTTAGGAGAAACCAGGCCTGCCAACCCCTTGATCTTGGACTTCCAGCCTTAGGAACTATGAGGAAATCAATTTCTGTTGTTCAAGCCACCCAGTCTGTGGCCTTTGTTAGAGCAGCCTGAGCAGAATAAGACAGTCACTACACCTCACATTGTTTTTACGTTGCTCATGATGGGCCACGTGAACAGGTTTAGATGAGTGCAGAGGATGACACAGACCTATCACGGTGGACATGTGGCCAGCACGTGAGCAGGGAGGTGCTGAGCTCTGATTGATTAACGTCACCTGTGAGCAGGCTGGTCTACAAGTCAGTGCCTGAGGCACATCCACAATGATGGGAGGTGCTGGAAACACATATCTGCCTGTAAAGTCATATGGTGTTATTTTCTAATGTATTCAGTACCAAAGTATCTGCTAATCCTAAGTAAAATGTCTGATAATTCTGTTTCATGGATTCCATGAATGAAACCTCAGATGTTCTCCCTAAAAATGGCCAGAACTTTCATTCACATTGTGTTATTTCATCCATACAGACTGCGCTTGCGTCCATATGGGGCAATCCAGTGTCCTGCACCCTCTGGTTACGAAACGAGTTCACGACAGCAGGTTACTGTCTTTGCCCACATCCTTAAACATAGTTGCTCAGTTCACCTTGTAGAAAGGACACTGATGTATGACATAGAGCCTCTGCCTCATGGCGCTTTCTATCTAACAGAAGAAAAAGACAAGTAAAAATTTCCAGCGCCAGCCAAGATGGACTAAGCAGAATGCAACCTCCCTCTCCCACTATTTGCAACTAAAAACTCTGTGGAGTAAAAGCTGATTAGACCGAAAAGAGAAATCGAAAAGTCAGCAATTATCCTCGGGGATGCCAATACCTACCCCTCCGCAGCTGACAGAACAGGAAGGACACAGAAGATGCAAACAAAGCTATGAACCAAGCAGAGCCAGCTGACATTTACAGGACACACCACCCAGTGCCAGGGTGATGCGTGTCCTTTCCAGACAGGCACCGAGACAGGTCATAATCCTGGGTCATAAATAACGCAAAATATTTAAAGGACTCAAGTCACACAGTGTGCTCACTCCCCGACCACCATGGATTATATATAACTTCTTTGAGATGCAGCATTCTGCAGAGAATAAGAATAAGAGAATAAGAGAATAAGAATAAGAACCTTTACCCTTTCAAGACTTCCTGTGAAGTTTAGCAACAATAATACGTAAAAGAACCTCAACACAGACGGCACAAAAGAGCATAACCACTAGAGTGCACTCAAAATAGCAAAGCTAGAAAGCTGGCAGGAGCCGGAACGGAAACCTGAGTTTGCCAAAAGCCAAAGCCTGTGCTTCTCCCAACACAGAAATCAGAGACCCTCATGGGGGTGAGGTGAGAACAAACAGGATAGTGCTCGTGACTGTGCTTTGAGAGGCTGAAAACCACAAATTCAATGTAACGATTAATCACTATTATTAACACCAACACCCAAGATGATGAATGTGTGCTCTTACAATGTTCTGATACCAAGACATACCACGTACGGGTTTGTTTGTTGTTGTTTTTTTGCCTAAATTCTTGTTAATAGAGAACATTTTAAAACCCAGTAACTTCATTGTTTGCTGAGTATTGAGAAAAATACGCACACATTCACACTCACATATATATATCATACATATCATACATACATGGTGTATGAAGACACTTAGAATAATTCCTAACGCATAAAATACTAATGCTATTTGATATTTATATACACACAGGACTTGGGACATATTAATGAACGTACGCACAAACATTACACACATTTGCAATTATGCCACCCTTAACCACACACAAACACACTGTCGATTAAAGGCTTATAATAGTAATGTCAGCTTCTATTCACATGTTAACTTACAGTTTACATGGCAATTTCATATTCACCGTTTAGGCTCTCAATTGTCTTACGCTATAGGGTAGGGCTAGAAATCATCACAGCAGAGCATAATGGGACAAGCATGGATTAGAGAGACAGGAAGATTTGGTTTGAAATCCTAGCCAAGTCTGTTGCTGAAGCAAACTCACAAACATTATAATAAAAGTGTGATGGGAAACTGAAATAGGTATTAGGAAGCCAAACGTCAGGTGCCTGTGAGGGACAGGGAGGACTGCCTGGAAGAGGTGCTGTCTGGACTGTCTTAAAGAAGTGACTGACATAAAGTAATGGATCCCAGGAAATTGTGACCATACACCAAGGTAGGGGAACAAGATATCCCCTTCACTCATTCCTCTTCATGCTCTTGAGTCCTAAACCTAGGACATCTCCTTGGGCCTACCCACAGCCATTCTTTCTTACATACGTGCTATGGACTGAACTGTGTCCCCACTGTCACCACCAAATTCATATGTTGAAGCCTATGACTATATTTGGAGAAAGTGCTTTTAGGAAACATTTAAGGTTAAATGAGGTTATGAGGATGGATTCCTACTCTGAGAAGATGGTGTCCCCATAAGAAAAGAAAGATATCTTCTTTACTTTTCTCTCTTTCTCTCTCTCTCTCTCTCTCTCTCTCTCTCTCTCCATGAACATGCACCTAGGAAAAGCAAGACAGCTGTCTGCAAACCTGGAACTTGACCATGCTAACACCCCTATCTTGAACTTCCAGCCTTCAGAACTGTGAGAAAATAAATTTCTGTTAAGCCACTCAGCCTACAGTATAGTCTTATGGCAGCCCGGGCAGACTGAGATACACACCCACATGCCCTCCCTTGGTTGGTTGTTTCACTCACTATCTTTTTTTAAATTATTGCCTACCATTTTAGAAATGGCCTCTCTCCTCTGCTTCAGTCCTAAATTTTCAGCTGCCATATTGGATGCCCAGCCAGTACGGGCAACTCAACACAATTTATAATGGGTTTCATGCCTTTGCACTCCAGATCGCTTTCCTGACCTCCTTATTTTATTCTTATTTTAATTTGAAAGAGAGAGAGTGAGAGCAAGAATAGGAGAGAGGAGCAGAGGGAGAGGCAGACGGGGAGGGAGAGGGGGAGAGAGACAGACAGAGACACAGAGAGAGAGAGAGAGAGAGAGAGAGAGAGAATATCCCAAGCAGACTCCACACGCACCCTGGAGCCCGACACAGGGCTCGATCCCATGACCCTGGGATCATGACCTGAGCCAAAATCAACAGTCAGGTGCTCAACTAACTGAGCCACCCTGGCACCCCTCCTGACTTCCTTATTTTAGTTAAGAACACCATCATCTTTCTAATCATCAAGAGGCTAAATCTTATTGGCTCCTCCCTCTCTCCTTCATCAACCATATTCTTTCGTAGTTCTTCTAACAATTTCCCTAATTTCAATTACTTTATTCTATTAAAGCCTTGCTATTATTCACCTATATTAAGTATTCTGTGCTATTTTTGCAAAAATGGCAGAATTCCAAGTTACACTGCTTTTACTAAAGATAATTTGTTGGCTATTGTAACTGAAACGCAGGCTTCAGGCAAGGCTGAATCCAGGGCCTCACTGTTACCAAATATCACTCTCCATATCTCTGCTCTGATTCACTGAGTTGACCTCACTCTCCATCATGCTCCCCTCATGTAATGGCAAACATAGTTTTGGGGCTTACATCCTACCAGATGGCAACACCACTGGGAACAAGGTACCTTGTCTGTTCCAGCAAACATCCTGTAAGTGATTATTGTGGCTTGAGAATAATGTGCTGTGTGTACCCTCAATAGCCAGACCCAGTCCACTGACATCAGCCACAGTGTGGGGACTACATCAGTCCCACCCAAACCACAAGTGTGAGTGGGAAGAATGGTTCCCAAAGCAAAACTGAGGAGCTGATACCCTAAAGTAGGGTAGGCATGCTATTCAGACAGACAGATAGACTGATAGGTAGATGGAATAAAACATCTGTCCGGTATGCCTCTTAGTTGTATTTCTTAATTCCAACTTCACTCCATTTCAATTCATCTTAAAAATACCTCAGACCATCTCTTTCCCCTGTCCCCAAGCCTCCAATGACTCCCCAGTGAAGGACCTGCAGGGTCGATGGCAATTCGCAGGCACAGTAAGAAATTTCAGAGCCCTCCCTGAAGGAGAGGAAGGAACTTGGAAAGAGATGGAGCTTTAATGACAGAATCACTGGGAGAGAGAGGGGTACTGGATTTGTTTTATTTCTCATAGCCCACTGGACAGCTTGGGCTGGTGCAGCTTGCAGACAAGGCTGTTGTTACATAGAAATCCACACGTACAAGATGGCGTTCACAGCAAAGCATCCAGAAATGCGGATCCTGGCAGCTCTGGGTTTCCCGCGTACCTGCCAGAATCCTCGCCCCCTGGAGTCTCTTTTCCCTCCTCCCTCCTCAGGGGAGCTAGTTTTTCCTTCTTCCTTATTATGTCATGAGCCCGACAAGAATGTAATCCTATGAGGACAAGGAATACATAGATCAATTTTATTTATGTCTCTATTTCCAGAGCCTAGCAGAGTACCTGGCAAGTTAGACCCTTAATAAATATTTATAGATTGAATGAATGAATGAGAAGATCCAAACATTATTATTTTTGTGCACTTCAACATCACTTAATCCACAGTTTGCGTTATAGCACAAGATGTTTCATGGATTTAATTTAGTTCAAAATATATTTAAAAAGGATCCTAATCAGATTTTCTTGTTTTGGGCTAGTGCAAATTTTGGGAAGCAGCTGGATCTGAGTTATCTCTGTACTAGCATCCCTAGAATTTATAGCCTCTAATCATAAAACTGCAGAATGCTCACAGATGTGAGGGACTTCCTTGCAAACAAGCCATGTTCTATTTTCTGTGTCATTCCTGTCTCAGTGTGAGGGCTGCTGAAGCAAGTGTCAAGGACATTTGAAAACAAATGTTATCCTTTCTTAGGCATAAATCATGTCCTGCTTGGCTATCTACAAGGAGGAGTAACGGCCACGTGTGCACATCTCCCCCCCCCAGCCCCGCCCTCGGCAAACTCGGCTCCTCCCAGGGTCTCCCACCTCCATGTCCACCCTCTGCCCCGCCAGGTGGCCATCTGGGCTCAGCATCCAGCAGTTTCTCTGCTGCTTGGGAAACCCAGTGAATTTTAATGCTATGGAGCAACTCTGCTCAAATACTCCTGGTGTGAACTGACTAAAGCTCTGGTTGCTAGGCAACCGTTACAAAAGAAGAAGAATTTCCAAAATAAAAAGTGACCCAGAATACACTTGACTCAAGTACAATTGCACACTTAATTTGCAGTTGGTTGGAGTACACCCTCACCTTGGTTAAACAGTCTACTTCGTGGTTACTCTAGGAAATAGCCTTTCAAATTTTTAATGAAGCTGAAAGTAATTTTTACTCCTTCCAGAGACCCAATAAAGAAACAAAGAAAAATGTTTCAATGCTGGGATTCCTGGCAAGTTGTGGGTGCTCAATAAGTATTCGTTGAATGAATGAATGAATGAATGAGTGAATATGTGGGCACAAGGATCCTTTTGCATCCTGAGGAGTCATGGCTTTGGAAAGATGTATAAACACAAAATTATACATCTACGTGGTGGTTTTAAAATAAGTCCAGGGGCGCCTGGGTGGCTCAGTCAGTTAAGCGTCTGACTTTTGACTTCGACTCAGGTCGTGATCTCACAGTTAGTGAGACTGAGCTCCGTGTCGGGCTCTGTGCCGACAGTGCAGAGCCTGCTTGGGGTTCTCTCTCCATCTCTCTCTCTCTCTGCTTCTCCCCCACTCGCACATGCACACATAGTCTCTCCCTTAAAACAAATGAACATTAAAAAAATAATAATAAATAAAATAAGTCCACAAATTCTTTGGTCTTCCTCCCCTCAGGAGATGAAGTAGAAGTGAGCATTGGCCTTAACAACTAATTTCTACCCAATTCACAGCGTGCGACTCCATCATAGAAAAAATGGAAACTTTCCTCTCACCTGCCATGTCCTGAGGACACTCAAGCCATCTGTGGAGAGGCCCGTGTGGTAAGGAATGAGGCCTCCTGCCAAGAGCAGTGTGAGAGAGCCAGCTTCAGAACAGGTTCCCTGGCCTCTGCCACCCTCGGAATGCAATCATGTGAAAGACCCCCATCCAGAACCACCTAGGCAAAGCCACTCCCATATCCCTGACCTGCAGGAACAGGGAAATACAAGTTACATGTGTCCTACTTGAAGCCACTAGGTTTTGGGGTAATTTGTTATACAGCAATAGATAATTCTCTTTCACCTTTCCGGAGATGACAGCTGATTAAAACAGAAGTTCCTTGAGGGTGTCTTGTTCACTCTTGCCCCCCAACACCTGGCACATTGTGTGCACTCAGAAAACAATGGGTAGCAACTCGTTTAATGACAAAGCTTGTCCCTAATCCTTTGTGGGAACCTATACCTAGATTCACACAGAGAAACAGGAGAATACTTCACCAATAAAAAAGAGACTTTTAAAGAACCATTTGCATAATTATTTTAAAAAGAACTATTAATTTGAATTTTCCTTTAAAATAGACTATTAAAAATTTTTTAATAAAAAGGAACTATTAGAAACTATTGAAACTGTGCTCTTAGAATTTGCATAATCCTCCTCCCTTATTGGGATGAAAAGGAGCTGCATCTAGAAGGAACATAAGGGAATATAATGCATCCAAGGTGAGAACAAGCAAGGAAGAGCAGAGCCTGAGAAGTCCATTCTTCTCAAGAGAAGGAAAAAGCCCTGGGGGTGGGGGAGGGGGGAGGACACAGGGCAAAATGTGGGTCTCAGATCCCACTTGGGGATTTTCTCGCAGTTCTCCTGAAGCAATGTCATCAAAGGAGTTCAAGTATACAGAGACCACTTGAACAAGATAAGCCTCCAGCACCTTTCTGACTTGAGCTATGATTGGAAGACACCCCACCCCCCACCCCCAGGCATGCCTAGGAGACAAGTAGGGAGCACACCTGCTCTCTGCTGGCCCAGAGAGAGCTAAGGAGGCCCACCTGCCCCAACCACTCCCACATTCAGGCTCACACACTCCTTTACCTCCAGTATCATTTTAGGGCAGGGTATACACCTCTGTAGAAATAAGTGAGGATGAATAATGGCAACAAATCACTGTCTTGTTTCTTCTGTGGCAATTAGGGCAATGCAGATTAAAAGCAAGATTTGCCCTCCATGCCAACCTCAGATAACTGAGGGCTAACTTTATTCAAATGCAAAGACCCACTGATATTTGCTTTTCCTTTTAACAACTGGTACTGTGCACTCTATTACATGCTGTGAACTGTGCAAAGAAAGTAACATCTAGCCTGCAGTCCCCTACTCCAGAAAGGACATTTTTCAGTATGCTCAATTGCCCAAGAATACCTAAAAATTAAAAGAGTAATTTGAATGTCCGAGACCAGAGAACCCCAGTGTTCTTCTCATCCACTGCTTTTGAGTCTTCCTATGGCCACAGTATCCAGTACACAGCAGACCTCTAAAACTTCCCCTGTTACTGTTGCCCTGAGTTCAGTTATTTCAAGGACAGCTTCCTGAGTATCCACTACGTGCCAGGCACTGCCATAGGTTCTTCATGTACATTATTTACTTCGATCCAATAACAATTCAATAAATGAGAAAAATGAGGCTCAGAGAACTGGAATTATCTACCAGAGGGTGGCAAAGCTAGAGACGTGCCAAACTCCAAACCCAGATTCTGCAGCTGTCCCCATGAACCAAACACAACACTCTCCTAAGTGTCTGAAGACAAGCTTTGTCTCCATCATGATGGTGAATCCCACATTAATTGCTTGGCTGAATTTATTTAGAAATAATATATTTCTGCTTATTAAAAGACATTCAAAACTCTTAATCGGGGCTTTTGCTCAGCATGAGACAATCAGATGTATCATCGAATCCATAATGATCCCAGCATAAGCCATTGACATTTTACTAAGGTGTAGCTTTCCTGAAACATTGAAAATAGCTCTAAGTTCCCCATAATTCAGGTCTTACCTCCCAGAGATCTTTAAGGGAGCCATTTATAATACAATCAATGTAGTGTTTAAGAGGGAGATTCTATTCTGAGGATATAAAAAGAAACCAGTTTTAACCCCCTCTGCCATTGCCCCATTTCTCCCAGCCCGTTCCATGTTAACGCAGCAGGGAGGAAGCTGAAAGGGGAAGGAAGGGAGAAGTGGGGGAGGGGAGACAGCAGAACCAAGCCTGGTGACAGGAGACTGCCTTTCATTCCATAGGTCCCCAAGCAAATGAAGGAAGGAGCGTCTGGCATCCCCAACAAGCTCCCTGCTGTTGGACAATGCTGCCACCTTCTGGCATTAAGTGAAAATTCATGAGAAAATACTACCAGTCACAGTGGTTCAAGAAGTAAGTCAACAAAGATGTGATCCCTATATACCAATAAAGTTAGGGGGAAAAATACCCCCAATGCATTCCTGAGATCTATTTAAACTAGAATTAAGTATCTTCACTTTTCAGGATCCTACCTTTTAAAATATACCCAATAGTGCCTGGACAATTAGAAAACTTCTTCAATATTCTCCCACCTCCCATGCATGCCCCCCTTCCAATCCATTACCCTACCCAGCAGTCAGAGTCTCCAATGACTTTTATTTTACTTGTGACAAACTTGTTACTCTGGCCCATGACGTATCCCAAGCTGGCAGCCTGCAAGCCCAATTTCAGTAGCTCCAAGGGTGTGTGTGTGTGTGTGTGTGTGTGTGTGCGTGCGCGCGTGTACGCGCATATGCATGTCTGTGTGTGTGTGTGCGTGTAGAGAGAGAGAGAGAGAGAGCGCAATATTTTCAACTGCTTTAAGTCAGTTGGCTGCCAACCTCCACCTATACTCTATATGGATATGCACGCATCTTCACAGCCCTGAAGTCAGGAAACTCACTCGGAAATTCACGTCCACCCAAAACCTCAAAATGTGACCTAATTTAGAAATAGATGTACTTGCACATATACTTAGTTAATAAGGGGCCATACTGGATTAGAGTGGACCCTAAATCCAATATGACTGGTGGTTTTATAAGAACAGACACAGAGACAAAGATACACAAGGAAGAAGTCATATGAAGACAGAGGCAGAGATCAGAGTGGTACATCTTCAAGCCAAGGAATGTCAAAGTTTGCCAGCCACCACCATAAGTTAGAAGAGGCACGGAAGGCTTCTCCCCAAGAGCCATAGAAAGGAGTATGGCCCTACTGACACCTTGATGTCAGACTTCCAGCCTCTAAAACTATGAGAGAAAAAATTTCTATTGTTTTAAGTCACCCACTTTATGGTACTCTGTTACAGCAGCCTTAGAGAACTAATACATTATTTGTTTTCTATATCTTCTACTAAAAAAAGAGCCCTGACAGAAGACATGAACAGACACTTTTCCAAAGAAGACATCCAGATGGCTAACGGACACATGAAGAGATGATCAACATTGCTCATCATCAGGAAAATACAAATCAAAACCACACTGAGATACCACCTCATGCCAGTCAGAGTGGCTAAAATTAACAACTCAGGAAACAACAGATGCTGGCGAGGAGGCGGAAAAAGGGGAACGCTCTTGGTGGGAATGCAAACTGGTGCCACCGGTCTGGAAAACAGTGTGGAGGTTCCTCAAAAAGTTAAAAACAGAATTACCCTATGACTCAGCAATAGCACTACTGGGAATTTATCCAAAGGATACAGGAGTGCTGATTCAAAGAGGCACGTGCATCCCAATGTTTACAGCAGCACTTTCGACAGTTCTCAAATTATGGAAAGAGCCCAAATGTCAATCAACTGATGAATGGATAAAGATGTGGTTTATATATACAATGGAATACTACTTGGCAGTGAAAAAGAATGAAATCTTGTCATTTGCAATAACATGGATGGAACTGGAGGGTATTGCTAAGTGAAATAAGTCAGTCAGAGAAAGACAGATACCATGTTTTCACGCATATGTGGAAGTTGAGAAAATTGACAGAAGACCATGGGGGAAGGAAAGAAAAAACATAGTTACAAACAGAGAGGGAGCCAAGCCATAAGAGACTCTTAAATACAGAGAACAAACTGAGGGTTGATGGGGGTGAGGGAGGCAGGGAATGGGTGATGGGCATTGAGGAGGGCACTTGTTGGGATAAGCACTGGGTGGTGTATATAAGTGAATCATGGGAATCTACTCCCAAAGCCAAGAGGACACTGTATACACTGTATGTTAGCTAACGTGATGATAAATTATATAATTAATTAATTAATTAATCAATGAAAATAAAGAGCCCTGTAATAAACCCTCACAAATATGGCAAAATTCTTTTTGACAAGGGTTCCAAGAGCATTCAGTGGGGAAAAAAAATAAAAACATCTCTTCAACCAAAATCAATACCCAAAATATCTGTTGTATTTCTGTACACTAATGACAAAGTATCAGAAAGAGAATTAACAAAACAATCCCATCTACAACTCCATCAAAAAGAATAAAATGCCTATGAGTAAATTTAATGAAGGAAGCAGAAGAACTGTACACTGAAAACTATAAGACGTTAGTGACAGAAATTGAAGGAGACACAAAAAATTGGAAAAATATCCCATGCTCATGGATTGAAACAGCTAATAGTGTTAAAATGTCCGTCCTACCCAAAGAAACCTACTGGTGCAATGCAGTCCTTATCAAAATCCTAATGGCATTTTTCACTATACACTCCAAATACAAAACAGTCTTGAACAAAGCATCATGCTTCCTGATTTCAAACTATATTATGAATCTCTAGTAATCAAAACAGTAGGTACTGGCAAAAAAAAAAAAAAAAAAAAAACCAGACATAGATCACTGGAACATAACAGAGTGCCCAGAAATAAAACCAAGCATATACGATTGACTAATTTACAACAAAGGAGCCAAGAATATACAACGAAGAAAGGGCAGTCCCTGCAACACTGTTCAGAAACAGGTGCAAAAGAATGAAATGGGCCCACTATCTTACACCACACACAAAAATTAACTCAAAATGGATTAGACTTGACTATAAGACCTGAAACCATAAAAATCATAGAAGAGGGGCGCCTGGGTGGCTCAGTCAGTTAAGCGTCCGACTCACGGTTCATGAGTTTGAGCCCCACGTCGGGCTCTGTGCTGACAGCTCAGAGCCTGGTGCCTGCTTCAGCTTCCGTGTCTCCCTCTCCTTCTGTCTCTCCCCCACTTGCACTCTGTCTCTCTTTCTCTCAAAAATAAACATACATTTAAAAAAAATTTTTTTTAAATCATAGAAGAAAACAAGGCAGTAAATACCATGCCATCAGTCTTGGTGGTGATATTTTAGACTTGACACCAGAAACAACGGCATCAAAAGCAAAAACAAACAAGCAGGACTACAGCAAAACCTGCTGTACAGTAAAGGAAACCGTCAACAAAATGAAACAGGAACCTACCAAATGGGAGAAAATATTTACAAATCATATTTCTGATAAAGGGCTAATATCCAAACTATATAAAGAACTCGTACAACTCAAAAGCAAAAAAACAAACAACCCAGTTAAAAAATGGGCAGAAAATCTGAAAAGACATTTTTCCGAAGAAGACATCCACATGGCCAAGAGGCACATGAAAAGATGCTCAACATCACTCATCATCAGGGAAATGGAAATCAAAACGACCACGAGATACCACCTCACACCTGTCAGAATGGCTATTCTCAAAAAGATGAGAAACAGCAAGTACTGGCAGGTTTGTGGAGAAAAGGGAACATTTGTGCATTGCTGATGGGACAGCAAACCGGTGCAGCCAATGTGGAAAACAGTATGGAGGCTTCTCAAAAAATCAACAGATGTATCACATGATCTAGCAATCCCACTTCTGGGAATGTATCTAAAGGAAACAAAAACACTATGTTGAAAAGATATCTGCACCCTTATGTTCATAGCGCACTATTTACAATAACCGAGACATGGAGACAGCCTGAGTATCTATTGACAGATGTATGGGTAAAGAAGTTTGATAAGTTGTGGGACACACACACACACACACACACACACACAAATATTATGTAGCCATAAAAAAAAGGAACGAATCATGCTATTGACAATAATATGGATGGACCTTGGGGGCATTATGCTAAATGAAATAAGTCAGACAAAGACAAATACTGTATGGTCTCATTTATATGTGGAATCAAAAAAGAAAACACCTCACAGAGAAAGAGATCAGATTTGTGGTTACCAGGTATGGGGTCGGGGGCAGGTGAAATTGGATGAACCAGATGAACAGAAGGTACAAACGTCCAGTTATAAGATAAACATGTACTAGAGATATAATGTACTACATGACAGCTCTGGCTAACATTGTCGTATGGTGTGTTTGAAAGTTGTGAAGAGGGTAAATCCTAAGGTTTCTCATCACAAGGAAAAACATGTGTTTTTCTCTTTCTGTACCTATAGGAGATGATTGGATATTAACTAAACCCACCGTGGTAATTCATAATATATGTAAATCACATCATTATGCTGCACACCTTAAACTTACATAGTGCTATATGTGAATTATATCTCCATAAAACTGGAGGGGAAAGAACTGTTAAAATTTAAAATAAGAAAAATAATTTTTAAATGGACAAAAGATTTAAAAACTACTTCACCAAAGAAGATACATAGATTTGGAGGCAGGAGGGTGGCACAGGAGAAGATGCTTGACACCATCAGTCATTAAGGAAAAGCAAACCAAAGCCACAATGAGACACCACTATGCAGCTATTAGAACAGCTAAAATCAAAACATGTAACAAGGCCACGTGCCATCAAGGGTGCAGAGAACTTGACTGGGAGGGAATGCAAAATAGTACTGCCACTTTCAAAAAACCATTTGGCAATTTTTCATGAAGTTAAAGGGCACGCACCCTACAACCCAGCAGTCCAACTCTTAAGTGTTCACAAATGAAATGAAAACTTATGTTCACAGAAAAACATGTGCACAAAGAAGTCTGTGTTCAGAATTGCCAAAAACCAGAAACCATGGAAATGTCCCTCACTGGTGAGTAGATAAGAGCATCCATACACCATAATACTATTCAGCAGCAGAAAGGAAGAAACAACTGATATACAGGACAGTTTATCAGGTGAGGGGACAATATGTCATGTGATGGGACAGTATGTCACATGATGGGGCAGTATATCAGGTGACAGGACGGTATATCACATGAGGGACAATATGTCATGTGACGAGACCACATACTACATGAGCGGTCAGCGTATCACGTGACAAGACATGGGGCTCAAATGCACTGTGGCGAGAAGCCAAATCAGAAGGGTGCATACGGTAGGGCCGCATCCACACGCTGAGGCAGAAAACCAGTGAATGGTTACGAGGCGCTGAGGGTCAGACCGGTTGACTGCAAAAAGCCATGAGGAAACTTGGGGACGGTGGTGACACAGCTGTATGCATTTGCTGACACTCACAGAAAGCACAAAAAGGGTGTGTTTTAGATTATGTAAATTACATCTCTATGCAAACCAATTCCTGATCACCCTGCCCTACCCTGCCCTACAGCTTCAAGCTCTTCAGGGACACCTGGGTGGCTCAGTTGGTTGCGCCTCTGACTTCAGCTCAGGTCATGATCTCACAGTTGGTGAGTTCAAGCCCTACCACATTGGGCTCTGTGCTGACAGCTCAGAGCCTGGAGCCTACTTTGGATTCTGGTCTCCCTCTCTCTCTGCCATCCCCTACTTGGTCTCTGTCTCTGTCTCTCTCTCAAAAATAAACATTAAAAAAAAAATTTAAGCCTCTTCAGTGAGTTTCCACTGTCCTATTAGCAGGGTTTTCAAGGACATGGCCCCAGACATGTGAGGCCTCTACCTCTCTTTCCAGCTTCATCTATCATCCTGCCTCTCCTCCTCCAACCACACAGCCTTTCATTTTGCTGAACACACACTTCCTGTATCTTTGCATATGCTTTTCCCCAGATCATCTAACGCCTCACCCCTAGAGTTCAGCCCCCTTACCACTACCCACAGAAACCTCCTCGGACCACTAGGTCCGCTCCCCCACTGCGCATGCTCGCACTCCATCCGGCCTCACGCTTGGTGGTTACAGGTGTCTGGTTACTGGAACACTTATTTTAGAAAGCTTGTGACTGTAAGTACTTTCTCCTGTCTTTGAAGTACATATACATCCTTCTGAAAACAGTGTTAGGACTCAGGAATGTCTCAAGAACCTGAGAACCATTCTTTCAAAGGCAAAAAGGTCAAGAGAGATCACTCCTCCCAGTTTCTGTGGAAGGGAAGGAGCCTAAATTCAGTAGGCTTCTTGTTCCAACTTGCAAATCTACTTTCTCTCGTAAAGATCTGTTTTTCTTCTAGGTAAAACTGATTAACTAACATAGGTGGCCACCCCAACTACCAGGTAAAGCCAGGATAAATTATGTGTGATAGATGATGCTGTCAGGTCTTACTGGATGACTAGTTATCATTTATCTTGCCAGTGTGCATGAAACTGTCCGTACCTGCTTGGCTATATGAGAGAGTGACAGTTCTTTGTCTCTGGAGTCTCTTAATGGATTGCCTGTGACATGCACCATGTTCTGGTTTAATACTTACTCAATAATAACACTATTTTCTTTATTGACTACTTTTGTGGAAAGGTTTCTTGGCTTGGGAGAAGATTTTCTTTTTAATTATATTTCCCCAACCGCTGAATCTCAATAAGGTATTCCAATTTCCTCCAAAGTTTCACAGCAAGTGCTATAGCAAATTATCGAGCTGTTCTACATATTATTTTCCTTTCTGGTTTGTTCTGACGACTAAATTAGTTCACGTAAGGCCAGTGTTTCCTGCACTGGGCCATCGTAAAGGTTCATTCTTCTCACACGGAGGCCTGAATTGGCTCAGCAAGTTCCACACACCCTCAAGTGGCCAAGAAATGACTTGCAGGCACAGCTGTGAGGTTAACCTTCCATCTCATTTCATTCTGGTCACGCTTTCCAAAACATGGTATTTGTTTACATGTTTACAAAATATCGTACTTGGGGAGATGGTGCTCCATTTCCCCCTCCCTAAATTAAAAGCACTTTATCGTTCCCCACAATCTCTAACTGCACTATGTTTCCCCTTTGCCCTAAGCAGTCTCTGGCTTCTGTCTAAACTGTGAATCACATCCTCCTCTTTACCCCTCAGGAGAGAGTTGCCTTGGGTAGAGCTGGTCTTTCCTCAAAAGCAAAGTCCATTTTCTACCTGTGGTTGGAGAGTTCAGCCCTGTCTATCTAGTGTGACATGACAAGATGGTCCCATGACAAAAGGCTGCAATAAAGATATTGTAGGGAGTAGTGGTGTGTGTGTGTGTGTGTGTGTGTGTGTGTGTGGTGAGGGCATCCTCTGATCCCTGAGGAGCTGGACCCCAGCTGTATCAAGCTCACCTCTTCCTGGGACTTAAATTCAGGAAGGCTGGTGGCGTCCCCAGCGCTCACCATTCCATCCAGGGATGCAGTTGCTGTTTGATGCAACGGCTCGCCCATGTTGAGTCAGAACCCAAAGTGTGTGCATGTGCGGGGGCGGTGAGGCTGGCGAGGGAGGGAGAGGTGTAGATACGACCCTGTGTCATGTTCCTGG
>CM053569.1:10907513-11036507 GCA_028646485.1 Cryptoprocta ferox | reverse complement strand
CCAGGAACATGACACAGGGTCGTATCTACACCTCTCCCTCCCTCGCCAGCCTCACCGCCCCCGCACATGCACACACTTTGGGTTCTGACTCAACATGGGCGAGCCGTTGCATCAAACAGCAACTGCATCCCTGGATGGAATGGTGAGCGCTGGGGACGCCACCAGCCTTCCTGAATTTAAGTCCCAGGAAGAGGTGAGCCTGGGGTCCAGCTCCTCAGGGATCAGAGGATGCCCTCACCACACACACACACACACACACACACACACACACACCTCTATAGTATCCTCACTGCAACATCTTGTCTCAGCATTTCTTAAATGTAGCATGAAATCACCCAGGAAGGGCGCAGGATTGGGAGCAGACAGGTGTGGGAGGAGACCTCAGGAGAGTAAGACTAAGGGCACCAGACAGACAATCCTACCCAAAGAAGGAGGCACAAAGCCAACTGCCTTTGCTTACAGAGGAAGTTCTCCAATGTCAGTATAGTGATCAACCCGGGTGCTTATTCAAAAGGCAGGCTCCAGGGTCCTCTTCAAAGAGTCTGATTCAGAAGGTGGAATCAGGTCAGCGGCTCTGACTTTGAGCCAGCATCACAGGTGACTCGGATGGAGGCGTCCCAGGCCACACTGAGAAAAGCTGCCAGGCTGGGTGTGGAGGAGGAAGCGGGGGAGGGGGGGGGCAGGCTGCAGGCGGGGGTGGGAAAGAGTCTGGCAGGATTAACCTCAGCTCTCCTGGCCTGGCTTCTTCCCATCCAGACATCCTCATCTCAGATGATGACAAGCAGAAAACCTTTCCAGAAGAAGGTAAGCTCCAGAGTTGAGCAGGTTCTCTGCCTAGACTCAGACCCTGCTGAGCCCTGACCCCCTTCCAATGCTAGTAAGAGCCATGAACAGGGCTCAGCCCGCACAGACCCACAAGGAAATCTTTCCAGCCAAGCCCCTCCACCACCTCCTCCTCTCCCCTGCCTTTGATCCTGGCCGTAGAGAAAGCCACCTTTCCCCTTTGAACTGTGAGATAGGGTTGTCGGGGTGCTGCCTAAGGGTCTCCATGTGCCTAGGCTCCGAACCAACTGAAGTAGCAGAAAGAGGTAAGAAATCTGGAGGAGGAGGAAGAGGAGGAGAAGGCTGAAAAGAGGACAAAGAGGTTGGGAGGAGGAAGGGGAGGAATAGAGACTAATGCTTTGTGAATGAGCACTTCCCTTTCTCTTTCTAGAGGAAATGTTTTACTCTTCACGCGAATTTGGTGAGTGGGTGATTTTAGAGACAGGAAGGTGGGACTTGATCCCTCCATGAGGCCATTTTGCACAAAAGCCCCCCAGAGTTGCCTCTGCTGTCTTTGCCTGAGGCAGGAGGATCTGGCCCCCGGGCAAAAGGCAGAAATAGATGGAGGCGGGGGGCAGGGAGGCTGGGGGCAGAAGGCCAGAGAAACCAAATGTCTTTAGAAGCTAACTCTTGTTGGGGGGTATAATTTCTCTTTTAGTCTTTGATGAAAATGGTCCCAAGTTTGCAATGGCTATGCCTGCTGGAGGCAAGGGTGCGGATCTCGAGCTGCGCTCATCTGGTGAGCAGGGCAGATTGCCCCAGGTCTTTGCCACCACTGCCCTAGGGACTGGCCCTAGTTTTTGTGGAATAGGAAGAATCCAGGAAGGCTAGGGGATGGAGGGATCCATCTGAACTGGGGCAGAAAGAGGTCTAGGAAGAGGGAGGAGGTGGTGAGAGGCAAGAACTCTCCAAAGTGTCTCAAAAAGCAAATTTGGGCATGAGAAAAGAGATGATTCCTTGTGATTCTCTTTCCAGGAAGAATACAGAGAGTCCTTTGGCAAGGTGAGTGTTTATTAAGAGAAAATCCAGGGCCTCCAGGGTAGGGAACTGCAGAGCTGAGAACCCAGATTGGAGTTTTCATGCAACTCAGAAAACTGAGCTCTACTTGCAAACTTACACTTTGGTCACAGCTCCACTGATTCATTCCTTTGTTCATTTGTCCGTGCCTGCAACAAACATTTACTAAGAACTTACTGGGCAACAGGCATTACTCTAAGCACTAGGGATACAGCAGTGAACCAAACAGAAATGCCTGTGTCACTGCACTGTTCTAGTGACCTCTCACTCAGCAAGTCATCTTGAGTCCACCCAAATTCTCCTCAGACAAGCAGAGAGCCCCCAAATCCATTCCTTGGTTAACTCCATATGGATATAGATGATACAGGCAGAATTACATCATAAAAAGGATGGCTCATGTATACCTGGTACTGCCCCAAGCATTTTATATACATAAACTCTTTTAAGCCCTCATAACCTCCCCATGTAACAAATGTAGAAACTGAGCCACGAGCTCAGATCCTCATCTCTAAGAGCCCAACCACAGAATCCACATTATTTTAGACATGTCCCAGAAAAACCTGGTCATTTTCTTCTACTTCCCATGACCCCTCTCCAGAATCTCCATGTCTGCTTCCTGCATTCTATCCCCCTCATTTCACAGCATTAGAATTGTCTGTTTTCTAGTCTATTATTTCTAGCCCATTCCCAGAGTTCAAACATGCCATCCAGAGATGCTTTGGGTGGATAAAAGGACTTATGTTTGATGGGGAAGGGCTTATCATCCCAGGAATGGTCTAATCAAAGGACTGTACCCATTTTCTGGTTGATGCTGATGACTGAGGGAAGATTTCAAGCAACTACATGAGGAGATTTCCCAGAAAATGGAGGCCCTGGCCCAGCTCTCAAAGGACACTCAGGATTCTATATTCCATAATATCCTGAACATGCTTGGGAACCGAGAGGCTCTGCAGGACCTCATGGACATGGTGAGGGGTTCTTAAAACTCCCTAGGGCTGATCAAAAGTGGTAAAAGGGGCAGGTTTAGGAAATATGGCTACCAAGATACATGGGAGAGGGGGAATAGGGCAATGCCAGGGGAAAGACTAGGATGTCAGCAATCCAGGACGCTGGCCCCAGGCACAATGACAAGGCCAGGGAGTGCAACCTCAAATACTGGGGCTTCTAGGAATCCCCTGGGGCAGGTAAAGAGCCCTGACCCTCCTACCTTAGTTGATCACTTATAGACTTAAAAGACACAGGCAAAATTATATACTAACAGTAGTAGTAGTAGTAGTAGTAGGTAGGTAGGTAGGTAGTAGTATCTTATTACCAATAACACCGGTCTCCTACAGCTGGACGAGAGCCCCTTTGGTCATTTGGATGACTTTGGTGGCACAATCCTGAATGAGATGCAAGAGGACACAAGATACCTATGGATCCAGGCAAGATTCCACATCATCTACCTCCTTGAAGCCATAATGGGTAAGAGTGATTTGGGGAAAATGCAGGAAAGCCACAAGGTTGTCCTTCAGACCATGCAAAAGCCATGGGTTAGATGCCATCTCCCAAAAACCCTGCAAATATCATATTTTCACCCTCATATATCCCCTCTCTCCAATGTCTGGAGGGTTTAGTGAGATAAATTTGCCATGTGAACAGAGAACCAATCTGAGGTCTAGAAAGTGATCAGCCCAAGTTCATCCAACAGATCATTACGGGTGGACGATTCCAGGCTCCAGCCTCAGGATCCCATCCTCTGGACCATACCATGTAGCATTCTGGAGGCCATTCCAAGAGTAGAAGGAAGACTTTCCAGTAAAGGGAACTTGACCTTCAAAGTCCAATGGGTTATTCCTCTGCCTCAGAGTTTCCCTCTCATAGGGTCTCCCAGCTCACAGTGGGGAGAGGAAAATCTGACTCTTCATCACTTTCTTTCCCCAAATGTCCCCCTGTTTCCAGTGCTGAGTGACACCCAACATGATCTGCTGGCCCAGTCCATGGAAAAGAGGATCCTGCTCCAGCAGCAAAAGCTGGTGAGACATTCTCAGGGGCCAGTGGCCGGGGAAAAGGGTGAAAGAACCAGAGTTAAGAATAAATCTGAGGAAAAAAAGATGATGCAGGTTTCTGCCAGGGAAACAGGATCCTGCTTTGGCACCTGGGAAACCCCTGGCTGCAACTCCCTCTAGGGAACAGGTCGGGTGGGTAGGAGTCTACCTCAGGAGGGTCTCTGTTTCCATGACAACCCCTGCAGAGCACCCCCACAGTTCTAAAATAGCCATATGAGAACCCAGGTTTGGGAACTCAGAGCCCCTGAGTCACATCCCTGCTTTATTTACACAGTTACCATTTGGGAATTGCTCTTTCTCTCTCCACATACGTATATTTAAGGATGTATGTGTGTATAGACATATGCATATACATATACACACACTGCACACATGTATGGATATATACACACATCTAATTCCAAATGCCCCTATTCTGCAAAGGAAATGTTAATATAACCATTTAGCAGCCAAGGAAACAGTGCTCAACAATTTCCAAAAACATGTCCACAATTACATGATCATAGGGCATGACCAGGACATGACTCCTGGCCCCCTTGACTCCAAAGCTCTTGTCCCTTTCAGTTACTCTGCGTGACCCTCTTGGGACAAATTTTTTCTTCTCAGCCTCAGATGCTAACTTGTAACAACTGGCACTGTTTATTCTAGGTAAGGAGCATCCTGGAGCCCAACTTCAAATACTCCTGGAACATTCCCTTCACCCTCAAAGCCGAGCTCCTTGCCCCACTCCAGGGTGAGGATTTGGCCATCACCTATGGCCTACTGGAGGAATGTGGCCTGGAAATGGAACTGAATAGCCCCAGGTCAACCTGGGATCTGGAAGCCAAGCAGCCCCTGTCTGCCCTGTATGGGACCCTGTCATTGCTGCAACAACTGACTGTCAGTCCAGGGAGGCCTGGCCCCACTCCAGTCAATGCTGGGAGTGTCCCTGGTGAGCTCAGGGGGGTCTAGGGTCACCACTTCTGCCGTTCCAGGAAGGATGGAGCCACGGATTGGTGGAAACTTGAGAGAATGTTCTGAGGTAACAGAAATATTCTGTATCTTGATAAAGGTTTATTCAACTGTCAAAACTCAACAAATAGTATCTAAAGATGCAAGCATTTCGGGGTCGCCTGGGTGGCTCATTTGGGTGAGTGTCTGACTTCAACTCAGGTCATGATTTCACTCTTTTTGAGTTCAAGCCCCGCTTCAGGCTCTATGCTGTCAGGGCCTGCTTGGGATCCTCTGTCCCCCTCTCTCTCTGCCCCTCCCCTGCTCATGCTCTCTCAAATATAAATAAACATTAAAAAAAAAAAAAAAGATGTGAGCATTTCACTGTATATAAATGCTACTCCAAAACAAAGTAAACAAATACTGAACTCTAGTTAACAATATGCATTCTAAATTGTTTGGGGTAAAGCTAACTGATATCTGTAACTTACTTTGAAATGCATCAAAAATAAGATGATAATGAACAGAGATCAGATATGTGACCAAGATTCAATGGTAAAATGTTAAAAAATAGATGGTTTTTTAAATTCTTAAAACATGTTTTGTATGTCCAGATTACTTCAAAAAAAATTAACCCCCCAAAAATTATACCTGTGAATTGATCATTATGTGAGACTTTTCCAAATTACGCTTTTTGAGCTATTTTTAAAGGAACATCGAGAGAACAAAAAAAATAAAGGTCTTAGAAATTAAAACTATTATGACATAAATAAAAACTCAATAGAAAAACCAGAAGGTAAAGTTGAGGAACTTTACCAAAAAGTAGGGTAAAAAGTCATAAGATAAAAATAAGAGGAAAAATAAGAGATTTAGAAAGGCAGTTTAGGAAGACAGCCAGATAAAACGAGCTACCCTCCCCCCCCCAAAAAAAAAGAAGAACACACACATACACACACACACACACACACACACACACACACAAATGGAAAGGAAATCATCAACAAAATAATTCAACAAAATCTCCCATAACCAGGATAGGAGTTCCTAGATTTAAAGAGCCCATCACACATCTGACACAAACGGATGAAAATGGCCCATACCAAAACACCTTTTTGTGACATTTCAGAACATGCAGGACAAAGTAAAAACCCAGGAAAGAGAACAAAGTTCATTTGCAAAAGATCAAATATAAGTATGAGTTTACCTGGGTTTTCTAATTTTTTCTAATGTTTGTTTATTTTGAGAGAGGGAGGGGCCGAGAGAGACAGGGACAGAGGATCCGAAGAGGGTTCTACCGTGACAGCAGAAAGCCCGATGTGGGCCCGAACTCGAAAACAGAGATCATGACCTGAGTCGAAGTCGGAGGCTTAACCGACTTCAAATATAAGAATAACTTTAAATTACAACCACACAGCAAGTTAGATGCAATGAAGCAATGACTTTCAACATTTCGATGGGAAATTATTTCCAACTAGAAATCTACATCAAGTTTGAAGGTAGAATAAGGGCATTTTCAGACAAATATTTTTAAAAATTACTGCCTATGTTCCATTTTCGAGCAAGTATAAGAGGATGTGATATAGCAAAATGAAAGAGACCCAGGAGGAAGATGTTGGCTACAGGGAAAAGAAGATTTAGTTATAAAATAAAGACAGAGGGATTCCCGGGATGGCAGTACTGGGGCCAGAGGACAAGTAGTCCCCATCTGAGCAGATAAGGAAACCTTTGGGAAAGGAAGTCTTCCAGGAAGAGAAAATCATAGAACATCTCAAATCTGAGATATTAATACAAGATTTAAGGAACTGGCAGTTTGAATTTAATTAGATATAAACACATAGAAAATAGAAGGAAAAATAAAAAATGACAATGAGAAATAAAATAAAAACCCTACAGGAAAGGAAAAATAATTATGGTTTATTAGTATCTGTGTAGAGTTTACATAGTCATGATTGTGATGTAACCCTACTGGGAAGACAGGGACAGGACTTGTGTGTGGTGTAGGGCAAAGGGACCCTAAATCCTCATCTTCCCTGGTGCAAGTCCATAGATGACGCCTACAACTGAGCAAGCTTATTATTAAGAGATGTCAGACACATCCTAGGGATGCAGGTGTGCTGTTTCGAAGGGGCACATGCACCCCAATGTTTACAGCAGCACTATCAACAGTAGCCAAAGTAGGGAAAGAGCCCAAATGTCCATTAATGGACAAATGGATAAAGGAGATGTGGTTTATATATACAATGGAGTATTACTCGGCAATCAGAAAGAATGAAATCTTGCCATTTGCGTATGTGGATGGAACTAGAGGGTATTATGCTAAGCGAAATTAGTCAGAGAAAGACAAATATCACATGACTTCGCTCATATGAGGGCTTTAAGATACAAAACAGATGAACATAAGGGAAGGGAAGCAAAAAATAATATAAAAACAGGGAGGGGGACAAAACATAAGAGACCCTTAAGTATGGAGAACAAACAGAGGGTTAGTGGAGGGGTTGTGGGGGGGGGGATGGGCTAAATGGGTGAGGGGCATTAAGGAATCTACTCTTGAAATCATTGTTGCACTATATACTAACTAACTTGAACATAAATTTAAAAAAATAAACTAAAATAAAACTTAAAAAAATAAAATGAAATAAAATTTAGCATTCAAAAAAAAAAAAAAAGAGAGGGATGACACAAATGGCCACACATTATATTATCACAAGAAATATTTAGAATAGGCAAATTCACAGAGACCAGAAGTACATCAGTGGTTAGGGTGGGGAGGTTCTTTTGGGGGGTAATGAAAATGGCTTAGGGTGCCTGGGCGGCTCAGTCATTAAACATGACTTCGGCTCAGGCCATGATCTCATGGTTCATGAGTTGGGAGTCCCACATCGGGTGATTTCGAGACCCACTTCAGGTCAGCCCCACTTCTCTCTCTCTGCCCCTCATGGGATTCTCTCTCTCCCCCACCCTCTCTCTACCATTCACTCACCTGAACTCCCTCTCTCTCTTTCAAAAAACGAAGGGAAGGGGAGGGGAGGGGAGAGGAGGGGAGAGAAGAGAAGAAAATGGTCTAAAACAGAGTGTGGCAATGGCTGCACAATTCTGTAAATATACTAAAAGCCATTGACCTGCACACTTTCAATGGGTGAACTGTATGGTGTGTGAATTATATCTCAAGAATGCCCTTTACACAGGAGATAAGAGGAAATTACCAAAATAAGTAATGAAGCACACCAGCATGTCAGAAAGTGGAGCTGAAAGTGGGCGGTCGGGGGGGGGGGCGGATCTGAGATTTAAAAGGAAACTCAAATCTTTAAAAAAAAATTTTATCTAATGGTTTTTTGAGGGGCACCTGACTGGTTCAGTCCCACACTGAACATAGGACTCTTGATATCAAGACAGTGGGTTCCAGCCCCAAATTGGAGGTAGAGATTACGTTAAAAAGCGAAATCAAGAAAGAAAAGGAAAGAAGGAAGGAAGGAAGGAAGGAAAACTCATGTAGAACAATGTGCTTGTTTATTTTTTTAAATGTTTATTTGTGTGTGTGTGTTTGTGTGAAAGAGAGAGAGCGACAGAGCAAGCGCACAAGCGGGGAGGGGCAGAGGGAGAGAGAGAGGGCAACACAGAATCCAAAGCAGGCTCTAGGCTAGGAGCAGGTCACAGGGCTTAACCCCACGAACCCTGAGGTCATGACCTGAGCTTAAGTCAAATGCTTAAACAACTGAGCCACCAAGATGCCTTACAACAATCTGATTAAGTTACATGAATATACGGCTTTGATTAAAGACAGCAACAATGTAAGTCCATATGTCCTTCTGGAAAGCTGGAAGATCGCCCCCACTGGGCAGGGGCTGGGATGGAGGGGATAGGAGACCACAACCCCTGGGCAGGGGCAGGGCTGGAAACCCTGTGGCGCTGGGTACGGTTTCTAGAGGGTTTCTGCATGGGACTCGGCCTGGAGGCCTGGAAGGTCACCCCGCCACTGCCCTCGGTACAGCCACCCGGGGCCTCAGGTGAGCATGGGGAGCCAGGGACCCCGGGGCCTGGAGGGGTGGCCAAACAGGGGGATCCCCGCAGAAGGACAGGACTGCACCGGGTCCGCAGCTTCTCCAAGCCTCTCCAGGGCCGGGCCGTTCCTTCTTGGGCCCTCTATCCTCTGGAGAGCATCCCACGTCCCCGCCCCCACTCCTGGCTGCTGCTGCCCCCAGGCGGTCCTGGCAGGGTGCTCTTGGTCACACCCCCACCTCAGCACCAACTCCAGGAGGCTCTTCCACTGCCACCCCTACTCGAGCTCCCTAGGCGAGCTCCCTACGAGCTCGAGCGGACGCGCCTCTGGTGCCCCCTGCAGGCCCGTCAAGGGGCCGCTCTGCTCCCACTTCCCCAGGCCCTGGCCAGTCTCTGGCGCCCCTTCCTCCGTGGAAATATCAAATATTATCATTTAAGGCTGTGTTGGCCCATTCCCAACAATATGTATGCTTCTCCTTGGCTTTAAGTTGGATAGAAAAGGAAAAAAAAGACTACTGGCATAAAGATGAATATTAATACTATGTAGTAAGCCATTCTCTTAGACCTAAAAGCTTATTTTTTTCTTCTGATTTTAAAGTAAATTAGGGGTGCCTGGGTGGCTCAGTAGGTTAAGCGTCCAACTCTTGGTCTCGGCTCAGGTCATGAGCTCATAGCTGGTGAGTCTGAGCCCTGCATCAGGCTGTGCGCTGACAGTGCAGAGCCTGCTTGGGATTCTCTCTCTCTGCTCCTCCCACACTCTCATATTCATTCTCATTCTCATTCTCTCCTCTCTCTCTCTCTCTCTCTCTCTCTCTCTCTCTCTCTCTCTCAAAAATAAATAAACTTTAAAAAATAATAATAAAGTAAATTAAAACACTTTTGCGGGCCCCAGGCACCGTGCCTGATGGAGAAGCTGGCCCCTCACTCGCCTCCTTTCCCAGGGGGCTGCAGACAAGCATGGCAGTCTGGAGCCCGCAGTCACACTCTCCCGGACTGTGGTCATAAGCTCCTCGAGTCTCCCCTTTCCAGTGGGCTGTGAGTGCTAGTCCTAAAACACATGCCCTGCTCACAAACCTTCAGTGGCACCCAGGCCCACCTCAGTAAGGTGCTCACACAAATGACAAAGGCCATCAAAGACATAGGAACAAAATGCTACAGGGGGCCCAGAGGAGGGGGAAACAGAGGCTCACCTTAGATGCATCTACCCAGCAAACTCATGTGTGCTAAGAGGAGGGAGAAGAGAGAGGAATCTCTGCACACTTCCCACGCCACCCCCATCTCTTCTCTCCCTCGCCACACCCACCTGGGCCCCCACTACCTCAGAAAAGAAAGCAAGGCCAGAACACCAAGGGTAACAGCTTATCAGCATCTGCCAGGTTGTATGTACTTTACAAACATCAACATTGTTAGTCCTCGTAACAGTCCACTAGAGGACGTATTGTTATAGATAATAATTGTCTGTATTTTACATAAATATGGAAAGATTTCTACTTTCCATAGGAAACCAAGGAGCAGAGGGATTTAGTTCCCAAGGGAAGACCTGTTCTAAAATGAAGAGCAGGGAATCCTTGGCCCTGGAGCTTCTCGGGAGGGAAGTGATTTAAAGGGTATTTTCAGGGTGGTTTTGACCATCTGTGATTTCTACCCACCTTGCTGACTTCAGAACCCAGCCCTGGGAGAAATCTGCTCAGGGCTCCCCACTCCTCACACTTCCGTTCATGATTCAGTCCAGCTGACAGCCTTCACCAAGGTCCCCACAGCCTTGTATGATGCCTGCCCTCTTCGCCCCTCCAGGAACATGTCGTCCCTGTTTGCAAGGGACACTAAGAGTGTGGTCAGAGAACTGGGCAGGAAAGGTGAGCTGCCTACGGACAGCCTGAACAGCGCCCCGCGCCAGCTCCCTGTCTGCCTGATGAGGAAGAAGCACAGACATCACCCCTGGTCTTGAGACACCCCCCTCATCCCCACAGAATCCCCCCTCACGAATGCTCCAGACCAGCTCCCCCATGCCAAGTATTTTCAGATGGTGCCTGTGGGTGGCAGACTGTCACAAAAAAGAGATTTCATGTGACTGAGGAAGCTGACGCCCTCTGTCCAGACACACAAACCCCAGTCTGCCTGGCCTGGAGGATGCCACAGACACCCATCTTCCACGCAGGGGAATGATGAACTTATTTTTTTCTTCCTCCTGTCCCCAGCTGTGTAAGAAGTAATGATAATTTTAAACAACAATAATGGCTGAGGCGCCCGAGTGGCTCAGTCGGTTAAGCATCCGACTTCGGCTCAGGTCATGATCTCACAGTCCGTGGGTTAGAGCCCCACGTCAGGCTCTGTGCTGACAGCTCAGAGCCTGGAACCTGCTTCAGATTCTGTGTCTCCCTCTCTCTCTGTCCTTCCTCTGCTCGCTCTGTCTCTGTCTCTCAAAATAAAGACATAAAAATAAAAAACCCTTTAAAAAATAAAAATAAAAAAAATAAACAACAATAATGGCTATCGGGGATCAAGTGCTTGCTGTGTGCCAGGACCATGCTGGCAGTTCCTCAGTTAATCCTCAAGACACCCTTTCGGGAAGACTCTGTCATTCTTCCCCTGCACCCCACCCTGGCTTTTCTAGATGGGGAAACTGAGGCTCCAAGAGTTAAGTGGCTTGCTCAGGGTCATACCCAGCCAGTAAGTGGTGGAGGCAAAACTGGAACCCAGGACTGAGGCCTCAGCCACACTCAACCCTGCCTCCCTCGCTACCTGGCTCCAGTCTGGACCTCTGCCCACAGACGTGAGCCAGAGCCAACCCACCCAGATCCAGAAGAGGGGGCAGGAGCCGTGACAGGGGCCACGAGTGTGAGCCCCGGGCTGCCGGGGAAGGTGACAGAGAGCAGTGGGGTGACCCACAACTCCACGCTGACCGTACAGACACTTCGGGGTCCCCCTCTCACCTGGGAGACTCTAATGGAGAAGAGGTGAGCAGCAGGCGGGCTCTCCTGGCTGAGGCCGGTCTGTGGGCACGGGCCCTCCAGGCTGTAGTAGGGATCAGGGGGCAGGACAGGAAAACCCAAGGCTCTGACCAGCTTGAGACCTCAGGCAAAGCCCCCCCAAAACAGTGAGCCCAGAGGCCCAGGGACAAGGGCTTATTTTCAGTTAGAGATTTCAACCCAGATGTTTTTAGGGCCAGGAAATAAAACAGGAATGTGGCAGCTGCTGTATGCGAGGCAAGAGAGAGTGCTGAAGACTGTGGCAAACTGGAGACACAGGCCTGCCTAATGCTGAGCGGTGGCTGCCAGGGCTACTGCCAGGCAGGAATGTAAGCTCGGTGGCACCAGTTTCTTTTTTTAAATTTTTTTGGGGGGAGAGGGGCAGAGAGGGAGAAAACCCGAAGCAAGCTCCATGCTATCAGCACAGAGGCCAACGCAAGGGCTCGATGTCAGGAGTTCCAGATTGCTGGGGGCCTCTACCTTCTGGGGCTCCCCCCAGCCACGTCACTCTCCCCCTCCAGTGACGGGGAGGACTCAGAGCATTTGGAGGTGATCCAGCTGCAGGGCCTCAGGACTCCAGCCCAGCAGTTCCCAAAGCAGCACTCCAAACTCTGGACAGTGCTTAACAACACCAAATGAAACCCATTTCTTTACTGTGGGACTTCGGAGAGTTTTTATAATGCCAATGTGTGTTGCTTTGACCCCAGAGTGCCTTGGGTTTTTTTCTGGAAATACTTGGGTGCAACATACTTTGCTGTCCTGACTGTGCCTGAGGGCCCCCACCCCGTGCTGTTGGATCTTCCTCTCCCTTCCCTCCAACCTCTAAAGCCCCGACACTGATCATCAAGAGAGACCATGGCAGTCCTTCCTCCCTATCCCCTCCCCTGCTGCCCCTAACCACCTTCCTGAAGGTTCTCACATCCCGTGTGGACCTGAGGTCCTGTTCTCCCTGCCTCCTTCCTAGGTCCAGGGTCAGAGCCACACGGTCAAAGACAAGACTATGGCCATCCCCCGGGGCACCACCTCAGCCTACAGGGTGCTGCAGCTAGTAATCAAAGAGGACTGCTGGGCTAAGCGGAGGCTGGAGGTGCAGGAGCAGACACACGAGTCTCCCTCTGGGAGAGCGGGCAGAGGGGCAGGAGCTACTTCCAAGTGTGGGCAGGAGGAGGGAGAGGGAGGCCATTTCCCAGGAGCCTAAGCACTCAGCCAGCCAGGTCCACATGCTGGCAGCTACTGCAAGGATGCGATGTGCAGAGAGCGCCCTGAGGTCAGCTGTCAAGGAGGCCTTACGACCCAGTCTGTGTCCCACTAGGCCCCGGGGTTGGGGGCAAGGGAGGAGCTGCACTTGATGGGAGGAAGGGTTGTGTCATCTAATTAGCACAAAGAATCTTGCAGACTGGTGGTCCTGCCCATCCCTGGCCCAGGGGTGACTGGTGGGAGGTGGAAATTTTGCTCTCCCATCAATGCTGCAGCCCAGAGAGGGGCCGGGGACTGAGCCCAGGGAGGGACAGCTCGGATGCTCAAATGTGGCCTGCTGAATCTGAGGGCTGGCTTTGGCTGGGGGAGGAGGAGGATGGCCACCCAAACCCTCCTGAAAAGAACATGAGCTTAAGAGTCCAGTGCACTGAGGTTTGAATGCTGGCTTTGCTGTCTGCCATCTGTGTGGCCCTGGAGACGTCACAAAACATCTAAGCTTCAGCATCCTCACCTACAAAGGGGCTCATGATGCTACCCACAGAGTACCGTGAGGCCACAGGAGATAGGCTGTGAGGTCGCTGACTCTACGGCCAGTACACAGTAGGACCCCATAACTGCTGACTGTCCGCCTTCCTCTCGGGCACTTTCTCTTTGCCCCACCTGTGCTCCCACACCACTATTCTGTACCTGCCTGAAGGAGAGCTCTGTCAGACATTAGTGGAGGTGAGTGGCCCTGCCCAGCACCTGGACCCCAAGCAGAAATCATCCCTTCCCACAGACAATTCCCTGACATCATTCTTGGGGGTCCCTTCCCCACCACCATGTGGTCACCCCATGTCACTCCAGGGGCAGGGAGGGCCGTCTTCTAGCTGAAGCATGGGCCCTGAGCAGGGGTGAGTGGAAGGGGAGTGGGGGGACAAGAGTGAGGTAGGGGAAATAGGGAAATAAGGATAGGACCCATGACCGCCACCGGGTATGTGGTGGGTACTCAGTAAATGCTGAGGGGAAGGGAGGGGAGAGGAGGGGAGGAGAGGGAGAAAGGAGAAGGAGGCAGATGAAAGAGTACTCTGCATGAGGTGGAAGCTTCATCAGGCCAGGACTGTAACAGCAGGACCTCCTGGTCAGGCTGAAGGATCTAGTCCGGCTGGCTCTGGGCAGGGAGCCTGGGCACAGGAGCCAGTGGGGGCCTATCGTCCCTCTCCACAGGCACACCTTCAGCTGGGCCCTGGGTGAGGAGCCCAATTTCCAGGGCCTGTGAAGGCAGGTGGGTGCCCAGTGGCAGGACCTGGCCATGCTGCCTGCAGAGCTGCAGCACCTGCAGCGAGTTGCCCTCCAAGAGCTGCTCACAGCCCCCCGGGCCCTGCAGGAGCTCCAGGACATGGTAAGGGCCCCACAGGCCAGACCCAGGCCTGGGGCCTGGGATCCAGGAAAGAAGGGAGGCACAGGGGAATGAGAGGCAGGAATGGGACGCACTCTGGGTCTCAGCAACGCCCAACCAAGGATGGCATGATGAGGCTGGCCCTGAGGTGACCAGGCACAGCCCTGTGCTCTCTGTTGTGTTGGACACTCCCTGAACATTTGCTCACTAAAACCCAAAGGAGGAACCTGGCTCAGCATTGATGGCATCAGAACCCAGGCTCATTCCATCCTCACTGGCGTCAGAGGGGACACAGCACCAGCAGATGGGGAACAGGAGCCTGGGTGGTGGGGTGGGGGGTCAGGGAGCAGAGGGGGAGACCCACAGCCTGTCTCGCCCTGCTCCCCCTTGCCCCTGCCTTGCAGCTGGACCAGGCCCTGGACACAGGTGCTGGGACAGCTGGGTGGCCCGGGGGGCTTCTCCTAAGCACTCTCTGGAACCCCTTAGGCAGACTGCTGACCTCGAAAGGCAGGGCCATCCTCTGCATTCTTGGAGCTCTGCATGAGGTGTAAGGGGGATGTACAAGGGGCTGGGGTGGGAGAAGAGTCCGAGGGAAGGCCTCCCAACGCCCCTGCCCAGCAGCCCTTGTGTTCCCTGCTCACACTCTCCAAGCGAGCCTCCTCCTGTTTGTGCTTGCTCTAGACAGTCCCCGGCCATTCCCACTTGCATCTGATTCTGTGTCCAAGCCCTGCCAAAAGGCAGCATGGAAAAGCCCCCATTTCCTCATTTTGCTTGTGCATGAAGTAGGGTAAGTGGTACTCACCTCGCAGGACACTCCAGCCCTCCCTTCAGCGATGACTTACTGAGCACCCACTGTGTGTCAACAAGGCACCAGGAAAAACCGAGGCAGCCGCTCTCCTCTTTCAGTCTGTAACAGAGGCAGACATCACACCAATGTGGACAGGGAATTACCAACGACATGGGAGTGTCTAACAGAGGCCTTGTGCCAACCCAGAACGGAGGCAAGGCTCACAAGATCCCCACGCTGGTGGCCAGTGGTGTGGACAGAAGCACTGGGGCAGACAGGACAGAGGGTTTGAAGACGGGGCTGGGCCGTTCAACTGTCTCCTTGGGAAGCTGGGATCTTCGCTCCCCAGAACCCGCTTCCCTGTATAGTTGTGGGGGAGAATCCTCCAAAGAAGGAAGCAGCATGAGATGTGGGGGCACAGGTGCAGCAGCCGTTCGTGTCTGAAGGCTCCATGACTGGCAGGTGCCCAAGTGCCCAGTAGATTCCCAGTGCTTCCTCCCAACTGCCAGTGCTGCCAGCACGGCCTTGGCCCTGTCACCACAGAGAGGTCACAGCCCCCCCACATGCCTCCATCGGCTCCCCCTTGATAGTCCCCTTAGTGCTGTCCTTGATGACTTTCCACCTTGCTTCCTCCACTCCAGCCACAGAACTCTCTGTGCTGTTGTTGCTTGAACACTTCAGACCTACTTCTGCCTCATGACCTTTGCACTGCATATTCCCTCTGCCTGATATACTTTTCCCCCCAGATAGCCACAAGACTAATTGTGTTTATTGCTTATCACCGGTCTCCCCCCCCCCGCCCCCCCCCCGCCAGAAATGTAAGTGCCACAAAAGCCAAGAGTTATTGCCTGTGTTACTCAGAGGCTTGGGTCTCCTGAACACATGTCTGCACATCATAGGTGCCCAACATCCATTAGTTCCCTCCCCCTGCATGGATGCCCCATGGGGCTAGAGGGTTGCTGTTTCCCAAGATTGGAGCTGCATGTTTGGAACAGGCCAGCCTGGGTTCTCCTCCTAGTTCCGCCCCGGACAGGATGACAGACCACCATTACCCTGGCAAGTAACCACCTCTATAGGGTGAAAGTCCACCGTACACCCTTCATGGATCATGTTTTAGGGAAACTGAGGGGGTGGAAGGGGTGGCAACTTATTCAAGACCATTCAGCACTTCCAGGGAAGGCTCAGTTCCCACCTTCTTGAACCTTCTAGGGAAGGATGGCCCCAGAGGTACCTAATGGGACTTCTCTCCACTCTAGGGCTCCAGCATCCCGGCCTTTCCTGGGCTTCCAGGGCCCACAAGGAGAGACACAGGATGCCTCTGATGCTCGGTGGCCCTCAACCCCCATCTCTCAACAGTGCTAAGTGACACCCAACACTGCCTGCTGGCCCAGTCTCCGGGCAGAGGGATCGGGCCCCAGCAGACGAAGCTGACGAGAGCCTCCAAGATGAGGTGTGGAGGGAGGACCTTTAGGAAAACATCCCAAGTGGCTCATTGGGGGTCCGGTCCCCAGTCCCTTGAGAGCCCTTTATCTGTCCTCACTCACAGAGGGAGCACTCACTGGCTCTGAATTCTGAGCACCCAGGCCTGTGCAGCCTCATGCATGGGTTACCTGCACCTGTGCCACCAGGCCCTCTGCTGGGGCTGAGAATACAAAGGTGAAACAGGTTCGGCCCCTGGCAGTCGGGTTTAAGGGACCGCACAAACCGGTGACAAGAGACAGTGCCTGCTTTAGCTCAAACAGGCAGCTGTGGCGACACCCAACAACAGGGCTCAGCAACAGGTTCATGGACTCCCATACAGTTCACAAATTCATGGATGAAAAGCCTGGGGGCAGCACAGCAGTGCAGAGGCTGGGAGCCACTAGGCAGTGCTGGAAACCAATGACTCCAGCCGGGGCAGGAAAGGCGGTGTCGGGGGTACACTACCTGGGACCCCAATTTTGCCAAACCTCAGCTATGGTGGCGGATGCGGGAGCACTGGTCCCAGGCTCCCACCCTCAGAGGGGGTTCCACGGGCGCAGGACCCGGGAGACCTGTCTGTCCATTCCGGATGGTTCCTTGTAGGTGGTAAGCATCTTAGCGCCCAGCTCTAACCAGATGGGAGGAAACAACCTTCTCTCCCCCACCGGAAGTTCTCTCAATCCCTGCAGAGTGAGGATGCAGCCCTCTCCCCGAGCCTGGTGGAGAGCTGTGGACTGGTGCTGCAGGGGCCCAACCACCAACTCATCTGGGACCCTGACCCGGTGCCACAGCGGTCTCTATGGGTCCCTCGCAGGCCTGCAGATGCTGGCCGATCCCGGCGCTGTAGCCCTCTGGGCCAAAGCCTGGGAAGGGTGCCACGGCCTCCCCCAAGGTTTCGGTCGTTCTGACTCCAGGGAGCTGCTGGGGCCACGGGGGACTGCGAGAGTCTACCAGGACTGGCTCACACACTCCCTTCCATCCCTTCCAGGACTGGTCTCCACCCAGCAGCCCAGTCACCGCGGGGGGCGGGCGGCGGTCACCTTGGGCTGGGCCTGGGCCCTATCCACGGCCGCACCATGAGAGGCAGTAGAAGCTGGATCCAGAACAGTCTGTCTCCATCCACGGCCCCACCACTAAGAGCTGCGTAGCTCTGGGCAAAGTACTCCCCTCTCTGTGCCTCCTCCCCCAACATCACCCCCCTCCGAAATGGGGAGAAGAATCCCTAGCTCCGGACTGGAGCAGACTTAGAGGTTGTACATAAAAGTGCCCGGAACAGGGCTTGGCTGTCAGCTCTGTGTGAGGCGGCTACTGCTCACAATCGTCTCGCCGATGCGGAGGAAGCGGCCGGACCTTTCCCCAGGGGAACGAAGGACTCGGCAAACTCTCCGGAACGTGCGCCGTCCCCCGCCGTCCCCCGCCGTCCCCCGCCGTCCCCCGCCGTCCCCCGCCGTCCCCCGCCGTCCCCCGCGCCTGCTTTGCCCCCCTGCAAGAGGGAGCCGGGGGCACGTCCCACTCCGGGCCTGCGCTCTGGGGCGGGAGTCGTCCGCGGAACGGGACGCTGGGCCCCCTCCCATAACCTCGTGTCTGACCGTGAAGGCCTCGGGGCCACTGCCAGCACCGCCACAGAGCAGCAGCCGAAGTATCTCTGGTAAAATTCTCATTAGGCAACATGGCGGAGGCGTGTGGGCGTTGTCAAGGAGTACGCATGCGTGTGCGTGCACATGTGTTCGTCCGTGCGTGCGCGTGCAGTGCGCGCGCGGGGCCTGGGAAAGGTGCAGGGCGAGAACCTGAGCACGTGTGTCAGCGCCCGGTCTTCGAGCTCCGGCTCTGTTCTCTTTTCCTGGCGGAGCCCCCCAGGCCAGAAACAAACGCCGTGCCGGATGCCCTGGTTTTGCTCAGTCCCGGCAGTCACTGTATATGTTCATTTCCACTGAGAAAAGTTACCTAACAATCAAAACAATGGCCCTTGTAAAAAAAAGAAACAAAATCTCAGAAATGTATGAAGAACATTGGCATCTCCAGAACTCCACTCCCCAGAGATAAGCAGTATTGACCTTTTGGTATTTATTTATCCCTTCAGTATTTTTCCCATACATTCATGCAAATCATCTCGCAGGCCAATTTGATAAGTTATTTTTGTAAAGTAGGTTTTAAAAAATGCGTTAAAAAATGTGCCTGGGTCTTAAGCATCGGACGGTGGCTCAGGTCATGATCATGTTTGGTGGGTTGAGTCCCCGAGTCAGGCTCTCTACTGTCAGCTCAGAGCTCAGAGCCCACCTCTGATCCTCGGTCTCCCTCTCTGCCTCTCCCCCACTTGCACGCTCTGTCTCCCTCCCTACCTCTCTCTCTCTCTCTCTCTCTCTCTCTCTCTCTCTCTCTCTCTCTCTTCCTCTTTCAAAAATATATAAAGTTTTATAAAATGCATTACATTGTGTGCATGTCATTAGACATTCGCTGTACAATAGGATGGGAGGTTTTCAGCAAGGGGATCTTTGCAGGCCTTACACCAACCCCTGGAGTTCCAGAAATAACCTTCTGCCAGTTTGTGTATCTTCCATTTTCTGAGACCTGAGAACCGGTGCGGCTCCTCCCCGTGGGGAGAGCTAGGAGGCCAGTACTGCCCCATTCTCCATTGCCTGAGTCCACTGGCCCATCAAACCAGCCGAGCCTCTCTTTTTGCATGTTGGTCTTAGGGGTAGAGCCCCCCATTTTTAACAAGGAGTTGAACAGTGACAAGTACTTTAAAAGGGATTCATTGTCTACTCACATGTCTTAAGGGACATTAAATGAATCCATACACATGGTCTACGTTAAAGTCTGCTTTCCTCTCCTGTGTCCTCACCTCCCGCAGCTGCCCCAGTGCATCTAACCACCATTGCACTGACCTCTCCTTACTCCCGCCGTCTGCCTTCCATCTCCCTCTTCCTCTTCATGCATCCTCCCCTCTCTGAGCCTCCTTATACAGATTGGCCTATCTTCTCTCCTTGCAAGAATCCCTCCTTTTGCAGAGGTGAGAATGGACATCCAGTGGCAATTAACAGATTGTCTCTTGTAGGTTGGCCGACATAATAATAAGTGTTCCATGATGCATATATTTTAAACACAATTTTCTTGAAAAGAAATTTTTGCCAGAATTTAGAAGTGATCGTAATTTGAACCAACAATGTACTAATTAAATCAAACTAGTTCTAGAAAGCGAAGGTTCTATCATTATCATCTAGATGGAGAAAAATAATGTAACATACAGCAAGGGCTCTGAAACCAATAGATTTGAACTGAACATTGGTTCTATCAGGAGCGTGAACTTAGGCAAGTTTCTTACCCTCTTGGAACTTGTTTCCTCTCCTGTAAAGCAGGGGTAAAAACATCTCCATGTTGGAGAACATCATCAAAAAGATGTGACCACCAATTGATTTGTGAGCTGCACCCAGGCACTCCAAGACTCCTCACCCCACCCACGTCCTTGGAATGTGGCTTCTGCTTGCCTTCCCTGCTCCCAGAGACTGCTCAAAGGGCACAGCCTTCAGATGGTGATATGATGTTGAAAACACCTACATGCTGTGTATATGACTGAGCACAGTTAGGGCCTCTTTATAAACTTTTAAGATTTGGAGGCAGATACAGGAATCCATTTGTCTTGCTGCTGCCAAAGACACACCTCGTATGTAAGTTCCCTTTGCTGTTATTAAAACTGTCCCCTGCTTGGGGCACCCGGGTGGCTCCGTTGGTTAAGATTCCTACTCTTGGTTTCGGCTCAGGTCATGATCTCATGGTTCGTGGGATCCAGCCCTGAATCGGGCTCTGTGCCAACAATGTGGAGCCTGCTTGGGATTCTCTCTCTCTGCCCCTCCCTCACTCGTGTGCGTGTGTGCTCTCTCTCTCTCAAAATAAGTAAACATTAAAAAAATAAAAATAAAAAAAATAAACCTGCCACCTACCAGCCTGGAGTGGCCTGCCACTTTCTCAGCTCTCTCCCTGCCCTCCGATTACAGGGGCCAGTTTCAGATCACACCCAGGAAGCTCAAGCTCCCGGGAGGGTTGTGAACCATTACTCTGTGTTTGTGCCCCTTTAATAGCGTGCTCACATACATTGGCTCCAGATCATTGTTCTCCCTTAGTAGGACCCTCTAGAGAGCCCATCCTAACAGTGCTTACAGGATGGCCCTTGTCTGAAATCCTCTTTCAAGCAGCTAAGTCAGAGTCTGTGGAGCTGTTAGCTTGTGGCCAGCAAAGGACATGGGAGGGGTGAGCTGCCTTGTAGCCACGGGGACTGAAAGAAGTGACTCTCTGGCAGGGTGCCTCATCTGCCTTTGACCACCCCTGTGCAGCTCTCCTCTTTCTTGGGACCTCCCAAAAGCACACAGGGCACAGCCCGGAGGCCAGTGTTGCCTTGTAGCTTCTCCAGGTATGAGGTGGGATCTTAGAAAAAGGGAAAATGGGTCATAAAGTCACTGACAGGCAGAAGGGGGACCAGAACCCATACATGGGCGTCTTTCCCCTACCCAAACCTTTTTGCTGTCCACCCTCCATGCCTCTCTCACCTCCCAGCCTTTCACTGCCAAACGCTTCTGGAGAAATACCCCCGCAATGGGCCAATGGGGGCTGGAATCTCAGGGCAGAAGCCCTCAACTAATGAAAGATACTAGTGTGTACTGAGCTAATCTCCCGGCTCCTGCAAAATATGCTCAACTCACTTCTTTCCCACTTCCTTTCCAGGTGTTCAGGCCCGAAACTAGGATCATTCTTGACTCCAATCTGCTGGGGACGCCTGTAGCTCTCCCTCAAAATGCCAACTCTGATTCCTTCTCACCACATCCGCTGCAACGACCTGCCATTATTTCTTGCCTCAACTAATTGTCTCTTGCGACTGCTTCACTCATCTCCCCGCTTCTGTCTTGCCTCATCTCAATCTGTCCTTGGCATGGCAGTAAGAGTTAAACCTTATCGAATATATCAGCTCAGGTCACTCCTCACTCTGAGCCCTCTGATGACTCAGAGAAAAAGCCAACGTCTTCTGGTGGCCTCTCTGGCTTTACGTGATGTGACCCCATGACCCCTCTGACCCCATCTCCCTCCCTGGCTCCCTCTGCTCCTCACTCTCCTGCTGCACTTGCCCTCAGCTCCTTCTTTCTGGAACACCTTTACCCAGATACCCTCACTGCTAACTGCCTTCCCTCCTTCAGCTGTGGCTCACATGTTATCTCCGTAACGAGACCTACCCTTGCCCACCTTGTTAAATTGCAAACCGTAATTTGCACTACAGGACTCCTAATCTACCTTAATTTTCCCATAGCTCTTAGTTTCTTCAACTGTACTGTATAGTGATTGAAATCAATCTAGTAACTGATTACATCTAGACACTGGGAACACAGCAGTGCAAGGAACAGACGTGACCATCTGGCGTGTGACATGGGCACTAAGCAACAATTCCACAATCGCTTCGTTAATTCCCGCCATGATGAATGTTATGCAGGAGACTGCCAACACTGGTTGGGGGAACCCTGGGCCTCCTCAGAGCTGAACATGCCCTCGGGCTCCACGTTGGTCAAGCACATTGATCAACAGCATGACTTTCCCGGGTGTCACTGACAACTCGAGTGCTACTTTGGGAGATATGTCTGAGGGCAGGGGGAGAAGGATAAAGAAGGGGCTAGGCCTCCCGTTTTTGTGGTCCTTCACCAATGGAAGATGGGTGCCGGTGGATAAATACTTCCCTGGTCTGCCTCCAGAAGGAAAGAGCTAAGGGGCTTTCTACAAAAGTCTCCAGAGGGTCAGGGGCACAGAATCCCAGCTTGAAAACCCAGCCTTGTATTGGCTTTCCCTCCTGGCCTGTTTCACTCTGCCCAGCCCCCTAGTTCTGCTCACTGGGACCACCTCCCAAAGTTAACTACTGACAGCACACAGCCCCTGCTCACGCTCTGCTTCCCATGGAAACCCCAGGCTAGAACATGTTCAGTGACAAGAGCAGTGGAGACAAAAATAGAGTAAGGGTAGTGAAAAGGGTCTGGGACCTTGTCGTTTTGAACAGCGGGGGTCAGGGCAGGCCTCACTGGAGGGTTACATCTACACAGAGGACTTGGCGCATCCGTAATCCGGTAGGGGGACCTGCCATCTCAAAGGACTTGGGACAGTGGAGTGACCCCCACTGTGTTCAAGGAACAGTAAGACGAGCATGGCCAGGGCTGATGCGGAGTGAAGGAGACACATCCTTGCACACAGGCATGTCGAGTGTACAAGGCTTATCCTCACACCACTGTTACATCAAACAAGGGCATGGTTAAGTAAATTATGGCACATCTATACAATGGAATACTACCCAGCATTCAAAAAGAATGAAGCCTTTTTTTATATAATAATATGCAAATAAAGCCTAGTGTGGAATAGTGTATGTAAGAAGTCACATTTGGGGGCACGTGGGTGACTCAGTCAGTTAAGCGTCCACCTTCAGCTCATGTCATGATCTCACCATTCATGAGTTCAAGCCCCACCTCGGGCTCTGTGCTGACAGCTCAGAGCCTGGAGCCTGCTTCAGACTCTGTGTCTCCCTCTCTCTCGCTGCCCCTTCCCCTGCTCATGCTCTCTCCCCCACCCCTCTCTCTCTCAAAATAAACATTAAAATTTTTTTAAAAAGTTGCTTTTAGGTAAAGAGATGGCAGACTGAATGTGGATGACAAAATCTGAACTCAAGTCTCACTTACAAAAGCCATACTATTTCTCCTACAACCACACATTATTTAGGAATTTCTTCCAAAAAAATTCTTGAAAGATCCCAGTGTTTTGTGTCAACACACTATTCAGACCACATTAGTGGAGAATATACATCAACATTTGCTTTTGCTGTGGCTTCTTCTGGCCCAATGCCCTTTCTAAACACCCAGAACATGGTGCCTTCCTCCATCAAGGCCCCACTGGCATCCATCATTACAGGGCTAGGACACAGACACAGTCCAAGTGGGCTCTGGGGCGGGGGGGGGGGGGGGAGGAGTACTTCTTATTTCCGGACATGAAGATGAGCTTGTGGACATGCTGACTGGAACAATCAGTATACTGAAGCTTGATGTTTAAAATAATTGTGTTGCTAGTTATCATTTCAAATAGGCAGTTCATTGGCTCTCCGTTTAGAAAACCAGCACTACCACGTAGTTTATTAGTTGTAGGATCTTTAAGGGGTTCATTAAAATTGTGCAGCTTTGACCAGCACCCTCATTGACTGAGGCAGAAGTGGTACCACTGACTACTCTATAATCAACAGGAAACCCTACATGTTAATTGACAGGACGCCGGGAACAGGCTGAGTTGCTGCTGCTTTTAAAACAGTTGGGATGTCATGATAGTCCTAATAAAATGGACGGTGAGGCATTATCTAGTATAATCCTCAGGATCACTGGAGAGGGCAGGTATCTCACCTCTTACCCATTCTGTAAATGAGGACGCGGACTCACCCAAAGCCACACTGGAGTTACACTCAAGTCCACCAACTCCGAAGTCTGTGCTGTGACTGTTGACATTCCTACTGCCTTCTGCAGACGGTATATATAGACAGGCATATATGACGTGGAATCAAACGTTATAGAGATTTTGCCTCAACTCTCTCATTTTACTGAGGAGGCAGAGTTCCAACGTGATGTGGCTTGGGTTTCCTCTTAATGCCCAGATCTTTCTAGTCCATCTTCTGTGATCACATTGTACTCTGCAGAACTTAAATGTGCTCCGTAAGGGATTATTTGCTAAGAACGTATGGAATGGAAGTCCCTGCACTCTCAAATGGAACCAGAATGGTATTTTAACGCAAAAGACCTAGACTTGAGCACAAATGCTAACTATCTTTATGACATGTCTAAAATATTTGGAGCAATCATAAAATAGTCCAGAGTGCTTTTTAACCCGAATCTGTAAGGGGGGAAACAGCCGACTGAAATGTCCTGCTCACCCACACTGAGGGCTGCAGAAATGGGGCAGTGAATGCACCGGACACTTTATATCATGAAGGAAGAGGCACAGGCATTGGCCCAGGAGGAATGGAGATACTGAGCAGAGCTGTGTTTTAGAGGTAACTGGGAAGAGTGGGGGGAGAGGAGGCGGGTCAAAGGACGCTGGCTTCGAATGATTTAAGATTTACCTACCCAGAGCAGGGTCACTCTTCCCTCCAGCATGCAGGGCAGAGCCTGCGGATTCATCCTGGCCGTCTTTCTTGAGGTGCCCATGGCCAGTCCCATAATCCTCCATTGTAGGATGGGCATTCCAGAGTAATGAGACCAGACTTGGTAGGTGGGAAGTTGCCTCTCTGTTCTCTTTGACCATCTGAATGGCAATGCGCAGACGTGGAATTAAATCCAAGGCAGCAGGGAAGCTCCTTTTATCACACTGCAGCCCAGCACTTCCCGGACACCGGGCTCTCCAACAAACCTGCTCTTGTAACTGGCAGAGGGGTTGGCAAACTCCTGTAAAGGGCCAGGTAGAAAATACTGCCGCCTCCGAGGGCCATATGGCTTCTGTCACAAGAATTCCATTCTGCTGTTGGGGTGCAGTGAGGCTGTGTTCCAATACAATTTTATTATGGACATTGGAGTTTGAATTTCATATACTTCACCCATGCTATGGAATATCCTTTTGGTTCTTCTCAACCTTTTAAAAATGTAAAAACTACTTTTAGTTCACAGGCTGTACAAAAACCGGTGGTGGGAGGATGGGCTCACAGACCAGTTTGCTGGCTTTGTCTAGAGTTAGAGGTTGTTCTACTTAATTTTCCAGTACGCAGAGCGTGCAGTGTGCTGGCTGCAAGGGCCACAGCAGGGTCACTTTGTCTAGTCCAGGGGCATCATGGGTTATTTGTATGCATTCACTCCATTCGGGCATTCACTGGGCTTCTACTCAAACCTGGGGACTGTGCATGATCTTGGGGACTCTGAGGGAAAGTAAGACGTGGCTCTCCTCTTGGGTCCTCACAGAGTCAGAAAAGGTACCCACAGAGCAGTTGAGTGCCAGAGGTGCTTGACGAGACGCCTGCGTTAGATTCCCAGGGCTGCCACGGCGCAGTACGACAAAGCAGGTGCTTCGCAACGAGTGTGTTCTCTCACAGTCCTGGAGACCAGGAGTCTGAAAAGAGGCCTGGGTCCTTTCGGAGACGGCCGTCTTCTAGAGGGAGAGTCTGTCCCAGGACTCCCAGCTTCTGGCGAATGCCAGCAATTGTTGGTTCCCTGGCTTGTGGATGCGCTGCTCCAATCTGCCTCCGTCTTCACATGGCCTTTCGTTCTGTTTCCCCTTCTTTCCTCTTATGAGGATTTGTCATTCGACTTAGGGCCTACTTGAATTCAGGATGGTCTCCTCTCCAGGTCCTTCAATTAATTCTATCTGCGAATAACCCTTTTACCAAATAAGGTTGTATTTTCAGGTTCTGGGTCTACAAATCTTTCAGTGGGGCCACTGTTTAACCCATTTCAATACTCTTAGAAGACTGGGGTTAAGGTTATCCTGAAGGCTTCATGGAAGAAGGTTCCAAAAGCTGCTGCTCACCAAATGGACATGAGGGAGGGAGGGAGGGAGGGCATGACAGACTCAGGGACCAGCTGGAGTTAGGGAGGTGTGACGCTGCATACAACTTCTCTAAACTGCAGGCAGCTGAGCCTGGCCGGGAGAGCGTGAGAGGAAGGCCAGGAAGGTCGGCAGGGACGCCACCATGGTGCCGTGGGCATCGGGATCTGGCACTGTTAAGCCAGAAGGACTTGAAGGGAAGCCTCTGGGATTCTCTTTCACACTTGACCACTTCAGTTGCACCGGAGCTCAGATACTCACTCATCAAACCAACGGCCCAGCTGAATTAGACCACCTTTAAGCTGCTTCTCCCAATCAGCACATTTAGATTCCATGATTAAGGTTTTATGATATTGAAACAACACCCTCGTTTTCTACCACCAGGGAGTCAAGGTCTTTGGTTTCAAGTTCCTCTTACACTCCCTCTCCTCCCGGCATTGAGGGCTGTTCCTCCTTCCACCCTCTTACCTCCTGGTGCTTCTCTCTCACCCCTGGGAACCGTGAATCGAGCAAATGTAGTTTTCCTTCTATTACTACCAGCCATCCAAGAGTAAATCAGGAATAAAAGGCAAGCTAACAACCAGATCCCTGCTCTTACTGCGTTTAGCAAAATTTTAAACGCAGTTAAAACGACACACGTAGACAAAAATGAAGAAAAAAGACTATTAAGAACACCAGCTCTCCCCTAAAAGAAGGGGAAATTACGTGTGTACACATTCCGTTAAAATACGCACGGGGAAGGCTTCAGAAGCCTAAAAACAAAATAACAGTAAACCAAGCCACACTTAGAAAAATGAAAGCTGATTTTTATTTTATCATCAACAGCCATTCTTTAAACATGAACATGCATACGTAATATTCTACGCACACATCACAGTTTTTAACGTTAGTTAATAAAGGTTAAACACACAACATACATCCTTACAAAAAAAGTCAAAATGCAAACTTAAAACTTTAAACAAAAGTCTTACTAATTTAAAAAAAGTTTGTGTTGGGTACCATTTGTACAACACAGTTAACTTAAACATTCTCATTCTGGCTGCACAGGAAAAAAGCGGCAGTAGAAAATAAAGTCGTTGAGGGTTTTTAAATAGCAGAGTAGGCAGTTTTGCCATGCAGGAGAAGCAATATTAAATATTAGTTTTCAAAAAAAATCCACATTTAAAAATATTTAGTTCAAGTCACAGAATTTTCTTCTCAGTAGAGACCCCAATGCGATGCGGAAGTAGCTGCCTTAGATGGCCCGTTCGAAAGGACAGCGTCCCTTCAGAGTAGAACTTTACTGGTTTTGGCACAGAAAAGAAGTCTTGAGAACGAGAACGTGATTAAAAAAGAGGGAAGAGGAACAGAGGAAAGAAATAAAAAGCAGGAGTACATGAGATCGTAATTGCAATCACTACAAACTGTGCACTCTCAGCCACTGCAGAATACTGTCTTCCGTCCACAGCAGGCGCGCCCCGCGGCTGCTACTGCAGCATGGATCTGATTTGCTTGGAGGTAGTCTCATCGTTCAAATGTTTTGTTGTGTACCTGGGAGGACAGGAACAGCCATTTTAGGGGACTTTAAAACCCATGACCTACACAAACAGGCAAAAATCTGCTCTCACAGGATTTTGTGCCTTTTCTTTCCAGCTTCGGCTGTGTTCGGGCTCGGCGCTGCTTCGCCTCCCTGACCTCCTTTTACACAACATATCCGACAGCTCTTTAACTAAGGTAGAACCACCTTGTTGAAACGATCCAGTTCAATTCTCAAGTAAACAATCAGCTGTACCTTCTCACTCAGGGGAGAACAGCTGTTGCTCCATCTCAGGGACTGGTAAATGCAGCCTGCGGCCCAATCTAGCCCACTACCTATTTCTGTATGGCCTGTGAGCTAAGTGTATTTTTATACTTCTATTTATTAATTTTTTTAATGTTTATTTTTCAGAGAGAGAGAGCCAGAGCACGAGGGAGGAATGGACAAAAAGGGACAGGAAGACGAGAATCCGAAGCAGGCTCCAGGCTCTATAAGCTGTCAGCACAGAGCCTGGCGTGGGGCTCAAACACACAAACTGTGAGATTATGACCTGAGCTGGAAACTTACCTGACTGAGCCACCCAGGCGCCCCTATTTTTATACTTTTAAATGAATGGGAAAGAAATCAAAAGAATAATATTTCATGTTAATGTGGAAATTATATGAAATTCAAATTTCAGTGTTTCTATAAAAAGTTTTAATGGAACACAGCCATACACAGATTCACTTAAGTATTCTCTCTGGTCACCTTCTTGCCCCAATGGCAGAGTTGAGTAGCTGTGACAAGAAACCACGTAACCCCAAATCCGAAAATGTCTGTTTACTCTCTAGCCCTTTGCAGAGAAAGGCCGGCCCCCATTCTAGTCTGTATCTAAGCTCAACTACAAGAGTTCCAACGGTCACATCCCAAAATGTCTCCATTCTCGAAGTGCCTTATTTCCTGGTAGACGTGTTTGCTATAAGCATGTAAACACAAGTAAAGAATCACGAAGAGTGATTATTATTTTATGAGACGAGTCCCCACAGGAGCCCTTTAATAGCCAAAATTCAGTAAGTGAGCCTACTATGTGTCTGGCACTGCTCCAGGAGCTTACAACCTGGCAAAGACAACGGGCAGTAACACACTCACACGAGGGGCAAGGGAGGAAAGTACTAGATGGGGACTTAGATGCCGGGAAAGCCCAGCTCACGAGGACACTGCAGGCCACGGTGAGGAGTTGTAAGTCATTAGAAGTGCAGTAAAAGCCAATGGAGGACATTAAACAGGGCAGCGATGTGGGACTCTATTTATGTTCTGGAAGGACTGCTATGGCCGTCGAGGAAGAACTGAATGGAGCAGAGGTGCAGCAGAGGGACCAACCACAAGGCTGCTCCAGGGGACTCAGTGAGAGACGGCCGCGGCCTGACCAGATGAGCAGCAATGGAAACAGGGGCTCAAGGCCTGAATGGGGGACATATTTTGGAGACAATTCAGACAGAACTAAATGCTGGATCAGTTAATCTGGCTTGTGAGAAATTTCACATATTATCTTTAAGGAATATGTAATCAAGCAAAGTACGCACAGACGGCCTTCGTGTGTTCAAGAAATTTAAACCTTGTTAGTTTGGTTTCAAATCAACTGAAAAACTGAAGAAGGTATCTGAACTCAAATCCTTGGAGACGTAAAGACACAAACACAAGCTTATTAAGTACCTGATCTATCCTCTACAATTTTACCTAGAAGGTACTTCCAAATTGTTCACACACTCCTGAAGAGACACCCGAGCACCTGGCACGGGACAGATGCTCAATTAGTATTTGTGGAAGGAAGACAAGAAAGCAAGCAGCCAGGCAGGGGGAAAAAAATCCATGAAGGATTATTACATTAAGTGGCAAGTGATGTGGCCAAACTAGAGCTTTCCGCTCTGTTTTCCAAGTGCAGATAAAGTGTCTACAGCTACACATAATCCTCCTGATGTCAGGAAGTAAAAACGTCCAACATCCCTGTCTTCATTTCCGTTTTCCCCTTTCCTTTACAGGGGAGAGGGCCCCCAACTGGCACACCACCACCATCTGTGCTCAGAGCAGCTGTACATATCACTACTCAGCAACGTGGTGGCACCGGCGCTGGGAGTGCTCTCGCTCCTTCTGCGGGACGGGACCATGCACTCGCAGCACTCCTCCCAGCCTTCCCCCGAATGGGCCCAACTGGAGGGAGGCTGTCCCGTCACCACACTCTTACCAAGAAGAGGCCTGTAACACCTATCGTGTGCAAAAATGTTATGGACACATATGGGATTATCTCGCTGTGCATAACAACCAAGTTCCTTTCCAAGTGCATATAGCTTTTCTACTGAAGAAAAGCAACTATTATTGATCTGTACTCTGAAACTGAATAAAGATAGCAATTATCTAGCATTAAACCTTCACTCAGAGCTCTAGCTCTGTCTCACGATCAAGGCACTTGGTTCCATTTCTCCACCTTCTGAATATAGACATGACTTGCTGCTTTCCTGTAATCACATACTGTGAGTTGGAGGCACTAGGTAATTCCTATAGAAAAGCACTCCAAATAAATAACATATTATGTGTTGTGCAATTAAAACTTAAAAATGTTTTGCTTAACGACAGTTGGCTGAGGAAAATGGTGGAGTGAGCCTCTCTAGTAAAGCAGCTACTCAGAAAGTAATTCCACAGAAGTGTCTTCCATTTTGTAAAGGTTTAATTAGCAATGAACATTTGCACAGCACTTCGGGGATTACAAAACGCTTTTGACATAGTAACTCCTTTGCTGTAAATGAAGCATATTAAGGGCTCGGGTGATTTAGTTTGAGCAGTGTTTCTCAAAGCACCAGCATTACATCAGCTAGGGCGTTTACTTATAAAATGAGGTGCCTGGGCCCCACACCAGATCTTAGAGAGAGTCCCTCTGGGTGTGGTGACCTGGGAATCTGCATTTTGTTTCCTTGCCAGTTACTCCAAAAATACTCCAGGGTTCAATCACACAGGAACCTTAAGGCTCAATGGTACAGCATCAAGCATATGGGATTTTAAGAACGAAATCCTGAACGTGAAGACAGATTCCGACATTGATTAATCACCTATATAATTGGTTAAGTCTCTCAAGAGCTCAAGATAACTGTACAATGGAGACATCCCCCACACCTCACATCAATCACCTACTTCACAGAGCTGTGGCCAAGATTAAATAAAAGTCATATAGATGAAACCACACTGTTAAACTTACAGGGCTATAAAAATGTTACTCACTGTCACCACGACTACAAAGCATCAAGTACACCAACGAACCTTATGAAACTTCCCAGGTGGAAAAATGAGAACCAGCCACAAACCACATCCACCAGGAATAAAAACGGTTCAAGAGTTATCTCTGCATCAAAACCTTCATCTTCTACTTTCCATTAGAGATGCGAAAAGAAAACTGAAAACCCTCAATGGTGCAAACACAGACTGGTATGTACAAGACTTCATTCAACCCCACCTCTCACGTAGCCCCACAGCGCTGCCGTAATTCTAGAGTGGAAGAGACTGAACTACTTTTAAATACTGAAGAAGAAAAGTAAACTCTGAGCCTTAAAATTAACATGTGGACCACTGTCCCTTCAAAGTAAAGAAACATCAAACCCTCCTAGCCTTCGATTCCCTCTCCCTCTTCAAAACAGGTCTCCTGTTATTGGTGGCTTTGGAGAGTCTAACGAGTAAGAAAGAATCTTGGGAGAAAAACCAAGCTGACTGGGACCCAGGGAGTCTTCAGGAAAGGATCAAGTAGAAATGGTTCACAATACCACGATTATGGGTAAAACCAATGAGGTTCACATTGTAAAAACCTCCAGAGTAAAAAATTCCCAACAGTTGTGGTTTCTGATAGACTTACGGTTGAAATAGCTTGACATTATGAGGATTTTCATTGTTATACTATATCCCTTAATCCTTCTGATGTTTGTTTAGAACAAACCCCCTGTATTCAGGCGCTCACTGCTTACAGAATACTTCTCATCAACTCAATGAAACCCTCTGATGGTTCCATGCAGCTGAAATGACACAGCGCAGATTTTGCTTTATGATGTACCGGGTGGGACTAAACATTCAACAGGAATGACCTGTTTGGCTCATAAAACATGTGAGAAATTTAATACTGAATTGGACATCATTTTTGTGTATCATGTGGACCGCACTGGACTGCAGTGAAAAGCAAAGATGTCCCGTGACCTCAAAGTTTCTAGATAAATACTTCTGTGCTCATGTACTTTTTGTGTTTAAATACAAAATAATCAAGCAATGAACAGATAATCTTTTATGTTAGGGAAATTATACTATAAATCAAATCTCTGTAGTCAAGATGTTCTAATTGCTGCGATTTGCATTTAAAAATATTCCAGCATTCAAGAAACGCCTGGCTGACTCAGTCAGTAGAGCATCCAACTCCTGATCTTGGGGTCCTGAGTTCAAGCCCCACATTGGGCCTAGAGTTTACTTAAGAAAAAGCAAAGAAAAAAGAATCCTGCCTTAAAAAAAAAATTCCAGCATTCTTAGGAGCTACAATAGCTAAATAATGTAGTGTAAGCAAGACAAGATATCGAACAATGACAGCTTTATTTTCATTATAAGAAACACAAGAAATAGACAAAAGTAACAAAAATATTTGTGAAAACTGAAATATTACTACACTATATTAAGGGGAAAGAGGTCGTTATAGAAGAGTTTGTATAGCATTACATTTGTAAAAAGATAAGTATCACCAAGCTTTGACGACCTGCAAATGTAAACAAAAAACTGTGGAAGACTATACACCAAAATATTAACAGCAGTTTATTTCAAAATGGTGAGATTATGTGATTTCTTTCTTTTGCTTTAAATTGTCCTGTGTTTGCTGAATTTTATTTGCAATTAGCATGGTTTACTTTCATTAAAAAATAAACATCCCAAGAGGAGCAAAAAATGAAAGCCAAAATCTTTAGCAAAGAAATGAAGCTATTTTTATCTGTGTATGCACACCAAACACACACACACACACACACACACACACACACACTCATTTATTGTAAAATACTGTAACCAAAAATTTAAACACAAGGTTACCAATAAGCAAAATGATATCTGCACATTTCTAACATGAACATATAATTTATATCCTTTGTACTATGCACATTTTGAAGCATTTTATTTTTTCTGTACATATGCACATGTACATATACACACCTGAGAGCATTTAGAAGACCTTCTACACTATTGGGAGGTTGGTCCTTAAGAACTTTGATACAACCTTTCATCTAAGGAGAAGAGGAAACAGAAAAGGTAAAAAAAAAATGTGTTTTCTCAAAGAACATTCATTATCAAAACAACAGTACTTAAATTAGCACCACAACTATGGAACTCATGAGAAATTACATTCTAGAAATTTCAACATCATTACTGTTAGAACAGGGGTAAAACATCTACCCAAATGTTATTTTAAGTTTCTCGAACAAAACTTTTTAAGAACCAAATCGGAAGCAGCACGCACACTAATGAGAAAACTAAAGGTTGGCTAAGGGAAGACTTCCCGGAGAAGAGGTGGAGCAGCCTCTGAAAGGACGGGGCAGATACGCTGCCAAGGGACAGAGGAGCCTTAAGCAGACAAACACCTCGACAAAAGTAATAAAGTTTATCACACGCTGAGGACAGAATCTTGGAGATTCATAGGGGTGTTTACAGAGGGCCCCACAAGCCAGGAGGACTCATTTGGAACTTACGGGGCAGGGACTTGTTCCGGGCCTTTAGAAAGGGAGCAGCTCAGTGTAGACGGTGTGTAAAAATGAGCTGAAGATTGTGAAAACATAGTAGAAGAGCACAGCTTTGGAAGCCACGGAGATGTGGATTCAAAATCCCACTCTATCATTCACTATCAATTATACTATGTAATTTCCCTAAATTTTAGATTATCTATTAGTACAGAGGAGATAACATCTACATCCTAGGAATATTTTCAGAGGTAAGTGGGAAACAAGCATAAATTTCTTAGGACACAGTATTCACTCAATAAATGTTAATTCATTTTTCTTTACGGAAGGATGGACATGAATAAAGAAAGATAGGGAGACTGGCGGGCAGTCAGTCATCTAGACACAAAATGCTGAGAGCCTGAACTACAAAAGGGAGGCTGGAAGACAATTCTCACCAAACACTAGGTATAATGCTGATGAACCAGATGTGACTAGGAGAGAAATTACAAAACAGAGGAATCAAGGGAACTACTTTATTCCTAATATAAACTTGTGTAGAGAGAAGCAAAGCTGACACCCAGATGAGAGCCAAAAATTATTATGCCTGGGAGGGAGGAGAAAAATCTGTAGTCTGTTACACAGTCTTTTTCCACTGGAGCGCCTCTGCTGACTTTCTCTATACATACGGAAATAAATCTTTTGTTTGAAATGGACTTTGGTCAAAGAATGAAATTTCTGATGTCTGATTATTTATTTACACTGCCAACCAGGCAGAAGGACCACTGGCGAGTACAAGGCCCAGCTGCCCTCCATTCTACCGCACTCGTCTATGGCTGTAAACCACCCAGCACGCTACGAGAGCAACAGGATGCCACCATTATCAGAAACTGTAAAACTGAGGTCTGTGACAGAGTCACCCTGCAGCTCTTTACATAAAAGTCTACCATTTGTAGGAATTTTCCGTAAGTGGAAATATGGAAATGGTTGAGAGTTAAATAAAGCATTATAACTTACATCAATTTTTGAAGTTTTGGCAAATGCTCCCACTGGATGTACGTGGTCGTACAGTATTATAACACCCACCATTACCCTCAAGCAGAACGACACCGTCTCTTCATTTGTAAATCTGCTTCTGTATTCCCTGGAGGGTAGAAAAGATACGGATGGATGAGGCACATCACCACTTAATGAGTTGATGCAACTTTCAGCTGATGCTGAAGGATGTACGCTGCTGATCTCTAAAACGAATGCCAACATCATGCCCTCCTCGCTCCACGGTGAGATTCCCAGAGAAATGAGGTTGGTAGAGCGGTGATCACTTACGTACTCTGATCTCTATACGCACCCTCCTTGGTATATCACCCCTTTTGCTTGTCAGAGATGAGGCAAATTTAGAGAAATGAAAGCCCCAAAGTAATAGCTTCAGGACAGGTGCTTTGTAAAGGCTGTTACTACCAATACGATGGAAAAAGTCACTTGCTTAATTAACAGAGCAATGTTTGCTATTTAGAATCTAACTTATTAATCAAAGTATTACATTATTGTATTACTGCATTCTAATTTTACTAAAAATTGAATCACATTCTTCTCTCATTCGGGAAAAGGGAAATAGAACTTTGGCTCTGCAGAAGGCAGCAAGGCCTAGCAGAAAGCGTCCAGAACCAGGATGGGGCCATCCAGGAACATGGGTGGAGTTGGCCACTGTGCTTAAGTCCCTTCACTTCCCAGGAGCTCACTCTCTTGAATGATGATGATGATGATGAATGGTTGCCTTCCTACTGCATAAGGCTTTCCAGTAAGGTGATGTGTATAATAGCGCTTTGGAAAATGAAAAGCTCCACAAAAACAAAAGTTATCTAATAAAACCGTATGTTATTCAGGAATCCAGGAGGGAATCTTTGTGCCTGTTGATAAGAAAATCCAGCCAGAAAACACAGTGGTACATATGATAAATGGCTTGAAAGTGAAGGGAAACCCAGAAAAGAATTCAGATTAGTGTTGGATAAAAAAATACAGACTATGAACTAATACTGAGGGGCACAGATAAGGAGAAGAGTTTGCAGCTTTTCATTTTCCAAAGCGCCATTACACACATCATCTTGTTGTAAAGCCTTGTGAAGTAGGAGGGCAACCATTCATCTAGCAAAAGGGCAAGGTTCCTCACTGAAAAGGAGAGAATACTTAAGGAGAAGCAAACCAAAACACCAAAGCTCTTCCCCCACATCCAGTAAGAGCACCACAGAATTCCCCATTCTGAAGAGTCTAAGTTACAAGGTAGCCTGACTGGCCTTAAGGCACCTGAAAACCCACGATCCTTTCTACTGAAACCAGAAGTTACATTACACTTCCATATTATCTTAATACTGTTCATATATTAACACTAGATACTTCAGATATACTTAATTCCCACCTTCCAAATAAGACATATTCATATCTAGACAACAATTTCAGTAGGATTGTTAGAGTGAAAGAGATCAACTAATACTCACGGTGTTTCGAGCATGACTCTGCATACACTAGCCATGGTGCTTAGACAATCTGTGGTATTTTCTATTGGTAAATTTTTATTCTGTAAAAGTATATAAAGAAAAAAGAGAAATTGATAGTTATTACTTAAGTGTAATTTAAAACCTAGCACAATGTGAAAAACGGACAACTTTAAAATTTGGTTCCTACTCCTAATTTTTAAAAAAAGTCGCAAGATTCTAGGTACTGTTCTAAGCTCTAGGGATATAGCTAAGAGCTAAAGAACTGAGACCTTGTTCTCCTGAGAGTCGCTTCCATTCTGGCTGAGTGGAAACAACCACTACATGCAGCCAAGGCCCCACAGGCCATGAGGTATGGGGAATTTATCCTAAGGATACTGGGAAGTCACTGGAAACACTTAAAAATTTTTTTTTTAACATTTAGAGACCGAGTGGGCGGAGAGGGGCAGAGAGAGAGGGAGACACAGAATCTGTAACAGGCTCCAGGCTCTGAGCTGTCAGCACAGAGCCGGACACAGGGCTCAAACTCACAGACGGCAAGATCATGACCTGAAGTCAGACCCTTAACTCACTGAGCCACCCAGGTGCCCTGGAAATTCTTTAAACAGAGGAAGAAAGGCACCTGGTTTTTTTGTTTTTGCTTTTAATGAATACAGGAATGGTCAAGGGAACATTCCCTTTATTGATTTTATTTATTTATTTATTTATTTATTTTGAGAGACAGAGAGAGACAGTGCGAGCAGAGGAGGGTCAGAGAGAGGGAGATACAGAATCTGAAGCAGGCTCCAGGCTCTGAGCTGTCAGTACAGAGCCCGATGCAGGGCTCGAACCCACGAACCATGAGATCATGACCTAAGCCGAAGTCGGACGCTTAACCGACTGAGCCAGCCACCCAGGAGCCCCTGCACCTGGTTTTTAAAAAGAAGATTACTGGGGTGCCCGGGTGGTTCAATCAGTTGAGCATCCGTTGGCTCAGGTCATCATCTCATGGTTCGTGAATTTGAGTCCATCAGGCTCTGTGCTGACAGCTCAGAGCCTGGAGCCTGCCTCAGATTCTGTGTCTCCCTCTCTCTGCCCCTTCCCAGCTCACACTCTGTCTCTTTCTCTCCCTCTCCAATATAAATAAACATTAAAAAAAAAAAAAAAAAGACCATGATTACTTGGCTGCTCTTTGAAGAAAGGACCATAGGGGCGGCTCTTCCTGTCCATGGGTCCTGTCTCTGTGCTTTAATGAAGAAAGGACTATAGTGGGGCCAGAGTGGAAAAAGTAAGACCAGTAGGAGCATGAATGCAGGTGAGACTGGGAGACTGGTGGGCTGATCTGGAGACGGAGAAGAGGAGAGGGGCAAAGTTCTCAGATTCAGAGTATATTTTGGAAGAAGAGTCATTAAGACTCTCTCACGGAAGAGACATAAGAGGTGAGATAAAGGAAGGAATTCAGGATGATAACCCCTAAGTCCGTTGCTTAGATGATAGATGTGTACGTGTGGGCCTTGGGGAAGGGACAGGACTCGGTGCATATGTGCACGGAGACAGCAACCTCATGGGGCCTGGACAGCTCGCCCTGGCTGCAGACAGGGAGAGTAACGACACGGAGAGTAACCGTCCAGGCGCCACTTACCTCTGATACAAATTTTGTTGTGGCGTCACTTAAGGTTTTCAGCATTGGGGTTGCCTCAGCATAAAACAAAGACATTCGATTTGCCAATTCATTATTTACTTCATTTTCTCCCTCTGCCTGTGTGGAAAATAAGAGCACTTGATATCAGTTCATAAATTATTAAATATGATAACATTTATAAAGGATCCTAGGCAGAGTGACTGTTTTACTAACGCGTGTTACATTACTTTAATAAACACTCTTCTATTTTAGACCCTCACGTGCACATAATATTTAAAAATAGATTAAAAATGGTATTGAGCAATTTTTCAAAAAGATTATTTTACGTGACATCGAGCACCTAAATAAAACCTTGCTGGGCTGCCTCCTGTAACAAGGGGCTGCTCCAAATGCTATGGAGGGGCAGGGAGCCGGCGAGGATGCTGCCCTGGCCCCCTCTCAGGAGCACGCAAGTATCCACAACACAAGCTGAGAGGCGATGACAAAACGGAGGGGAGAGAAAGACTGCGTTAGACCGGAAGAAGCTAAAACAGACTCTGAAGAGGCAGCTCTTGCAGGTGTGGACGGGCAGGTACGCACGGTAGGACAACCAGACAGCGGACAAGAGCGTGTTTTCAAATGACGTAGAGTGTAAGCCGGTGCGTTCAGGGTAAGAAGGGGCAATGACTAGCGAAAAGTAAAGGTGGAAAGGAGGGCTGGGGCCAGGCTGCAGAGTGCCTTAGCTGCTAGCCTCAGTTCCTATTTTTCTTCTGCCATGTAACAGGGGCCTCTTAGCGCGTTAGAAGAAGGAACAACAATTAAGTCAATTTTCTAAAGCAACCTGAAGGATGATGGTGGGCATTGTGTACCAAAAAGTTGAAAAAGACCAGAGGTCAGAAAAGGAGTTCTCCTGCTAGAGAATGACTGCCGGAGACGGGGCGGGGAGGGGAGGGGGTGCTTGAGGCTCTCAACCGGGACAGAAGAACAAAGAGATGAAAGGGAGTAGGGGGCAAGAAAGAGACTCCACAGATATTTCACTTGATAACAATCGGTTTACCTATAATTACTGAGGGTGCAAGACAGCACCCTTGTCATTGGCCTTGAGTGGTAGCAGGATGGCTACAGCAGGAAGCTGACTGGGTGTTACGTGATTTGACTGGATCTGATGGGACTTTACGTGGTGAGTATGAAAAAGACAGATAAGGTCAGCCTCACGACAAGAACTGGTCTATGCAAAACCAAACTGATAACAAAATAACAGACACTTCATGGAAGAGAAATCCTTCTTCCAATCAAGGCATTTCTTACAGCGGCCACTTCATAAAATTTTGATTCAATGGAAAAAGGAAAACAAGCAAACAAAAAATAATAGTCTTCTTTGGCATTTTCTTTAACCTCTTGAGCCACTTACTGCTCCCTATACACTCACACGGTCTTTCTTTATTAAGCTATCTAGTTAAGGCTGGTCCTAGAAATTTTTCACACCAATTAGCACAGGGTAGGTCCTCAAAATGCCTAGAGAAAAAAAGGTATTTTCTTTCTATTTAAGGTTTTACTTCTGGTACTTGACTCCCTGGAGGTAGAAAGGGGTAAAGACAAGGAGAAATCGAGGGAAATCGAGCCCTAAATAAACCAGAAGAGATGTTATACCAGCCAAGCGCCAGGCACAGAAGCGCTCACGGTCCACGACTGTGCCAACAACAGTACCCGACCCGTTCCAGGCCACCTTCTCTTCTAGATTCTTCCATTCTAAGACCATGGGGACAAAAACCTCACAACCACCAATTCACAAAGTTTTTGTGCAATTAAAATGAAAATACACACGGGATGCCTGGCTGGCTGGGTGGGTGGGTGGAACACGCGGCTCTCAGTCTCGGGGTTGAGTTTGAGCCCCACATTGGGTGCAGAGAGTACTTAAGAACAAAATCTTTAAATGAATGAATGAACGAACAAATAAGTAAGTAACATGAGAAAACACAAAGAAATTTCACAAGTATTACTGCAACATGGACAAGGAGCAATTCCACTGAGGTAGTTGCAGGGATGTGAGGCGCTAGGTGGAAGAGTGAGCGCCCTGCATGGGCGGCTGTCTCTTGCTCTTTCCTCTCACAGCCATAGTCGCCCCTGATTGGTTACTGACTTTATCAGTGGCTTTAACTTGATCTGAATGAACTTCATCATTGGCTTTAACTTGATGCGAATGAACAAGCAAATAAAAGAATACACTAAGCAAATTAATGGCTCTTGTTACCACCCCCGACTCAAAGCATTAACTTACTGGAACGTTATTAATCCTCATACGACTCAATGTTCTTCTATAATAGCTGAAATCATTCTGTATGGCGGGATTTGTCATCTAAAGATATTTACAAAAGAAAAATGTATTATGTACACTAAATGATAGTGTAAAAATTAACTGAAAAATCTAAATACAGCTTTAACTAGTTATATAAATCATTCCCTAATTTGTAAACAATTTAAGAACTAAAACTGGTATCATCCAAGATAGCTTTTTGCCCTTAAATTATGTAACACTGTACTTAGTCCTTACAGAACATATAAACCCTGCAGACGGTTTTAATAGTCATGATCTGAATACTTCCCTTCTTTTCAATAATTTCAGGTAATATACTAAAACGTTGTTTCCCAAAAACCAGTATTGCCACATAAACAAAAATAAGAAGAAATACACAGGCACTTGTTTTGAATTATTACAATAAAAGTATAAACATAAGGTCAACAGAGCGATCCTCAGACTAAAATCCTATACATAAATCCTTTGTGCTCAAAGTATCAATAAAACAAAATCATTTCCTATTATGCAATCATTAAAGACTACAGTTAGGAATCCAGCTGCTCCATTTATCAGACGAGGTCCCTGAGGTCCTGGAAAGTCAAGGGGCCTGCCTCACACCTGGTCACTGTAACACAGCCCACAGTGGAACTCGGGTCTCCTGATACAAAAGCTAGTGCTTGTTTCTCCACACTCACTCCTAACAATGTGGGGGTCGGGTGCACGGGGAAACAGAAAGATAGATAGATGAGGAAGAGAAATGAAGGAAGGTAGGAAGAAAGGCTCTTAACAGTTTTATATAAAAGGATGTTGAAGATAAACTGGGAATGAGCAGAAAAAATAGTATTAGAAAAGGTTAATATTATATGTTTCAGAGATGTTTTTAAAAATGAAGCTAAAGGAAGACTGAGTATTGGATCATTTGCTATGCATACAATATATCAAAGATCTGCTACAACTTTTAAATCCAATTTTCCGTGTTTTGTCAAGGACCAAAAGACCTCACGTAAACACTAACAAGGTCCCCAGGAATCTCCTCCTACGCCCACTGCAAGGCTCACGATTTCCACACACGCAGGGCCAGCAAAGAGTCCCACCTTGAGTTCGTCGAACCGGAGTGTGAAGTGAAGAATCTCAGCAAACTGTTTGGCGAGAGCCTGCTCTCGCTCTAGATGCTGTGTGGGAGAGTAAGGGGTACTGGTCAAGGCTCCCAGAAGACCTCTTAGTGCTGCTTCTAAAGAAAGATAGATTAACATGTTAATAAGCTGTTTGCATCTCTCTGATTTTTTAGTAAAAAAGAACTTATAAATGTTATGGTTTTAATTCCCATAAAAATAAGGTCTCTTCAAAAGCCATATTATCTCATTATAATCACTTAAACCGAACAGTATTTAGTAGAATAAAAACCTTAAGGGGACCAATTCAGTTTTAGAATTCTGTAAACCCAAATTCAAAATAATGCAGAATGTGAATCTCAACTAAACATCAGGATTGAACAGCAAATGTTATATTATCTTCACCATTCTGCACAGTGTTGATTTTTATGGACTGGTGATGGTCACCTACGGCCGAGTCATTTCCTCAGTGGCCCAGTGTCCACATAATCAAATCTCTACATGGCTGTGAATGAGCAACTTCTCATACTTTGAATATGCTTATTTATAAACTCAAACTGCTTTCTTTCAGATACTGAAGGACATAAAGCTTTTGGTTTACTAGTTAGCTCTCTGTGTCTTAAGAGTTAGGCAACTTAGGAACACAATATAAATATTCTAAATTCATCACATAAGTAAAAAGGTCCCTTCAAAATAAGGGCTCCTTTTGGAATGCCAGACTAATAAGTAGTGCATTTAAAAATGGAAATACTGGGGTGCCTGGGTGGCTCAGTCAGTTGAGCACCTGACTCTTGGTTTCGTCTCAGGTCGTGATCTCACAATTTGTGGGTTTGAGTCCTACAGTGAGCTCTGTGCTGACAGTGTGGAGCCTGCTTGAGATTCTCTCTCTCTCAAAATAAATAAATAAACTTAAGAAACTGAAAACACTGACAACTCACTTCCAAAAAAAAAAGCAAAGAAATCAAACTAATTCATCTACAGATTTCAGAATCAGAAAACAATGCCAGATTCTAGGGGCATCTGAGTGGCTCAGTTCATGCATTCAAGCCCCGCGTCCCGCATCGGGCTCTGTGCTGACAGCTTGGAGCCTGGGGCCTACTTTGGATTCTGTGTCTCCCTCTTCCCCATCCCCATCCCACTCATACTCTGTCCCTCCCTCTCTCTCTCAAAAATAAATTCAAAAATAAATTAAAATTAAATACATTTTTTTAACACAATGCCAGATTCTATTCTGACAAAACAGGAGCTTATAGTAGTAGATGATGATTAACGAACAAATTTCAGATCAGTAAGCAAATATTTATTAATGATAATACATGTACATCAGATCATCAATCCTTAACTTAAAAATATACCAGCCGTACTATTTATGAAGACCCTACTAGGAACTAGCATCCACACCGTGCACGTGACCCAGTCTCTCATTGACCTGTCACCATCAACTAGGACACTAGCATCACAAATAGGTACACTGAATTTCAAAGAGGTTAGACCCCAAGGGTATAGCTACTTAATGCCAGATGTTTTTGACTGTGCAGCCCTATTCTTTTCACCATAATAGAAAATAAACTATCTCTCAAATAAAGCAACATTCTATCTAGCCTCTGTAATCTTATAAAATATGAACCTACGGATTACTACATAGCAAGTACTTCTTGTGTATCTATTATGTGCTGGTACTGAGCCAGACAGTACATAGACATTATCTGTCATCTACACAATAACTCCAAATGATAGCTTTTATCCTTTTTTTACAGCAGATCAGAAAAATGTATGAACTGTCTACTGTGTGTCAAGTCCTAGGGATATAGAGACGAAGGCCGACATGCCCCCTACGCCCACATGGAGCGTGACTGTACAGAGAGAAGACAAATTATTACAGCTGTGACATGTGTTAAGAAGTACATGATACAGTGGAAAAATATAGAAACAGGACCTCGCCTAGTTGAAGGCTCAGGAAAAGACCTCTCTGAGTGACATTGGGCTGAGACTGAAGTGTGCACTAAGGAGGAGCGAGAGTTTACAAACAGGGCAGTAGGTCAGATGCTGGGCTGCGAAGAGCAAGACGTAGCAGAGGAAGTGCAAGAGGACCGATATAGGTAGAAAAGAGAGCAGAGGGAAGAGAGTGACCCCGACCAAAATGATATGCGTGTAATTTGTGTGCCAGATCAAGCATTCTGGTCTTGTCATCCCAATGTCCCTAAAGAGACTATTTAAGCAGGGCAGTGATATCATCAGATTAACATTCATAAAAACTCCACTTCATCTGGGCTGTGGGCAGAATCGAACTGGGAGGAATACGGATGGCTTATACAAGTGCATGAGTGGACATGAAGGTCAATTAAAAGGAAAACATAGTTTAGCTCTTTTGAAAAATGGGTTACTCGTCTCCCAAGATTCATGACACCTGTCAGTACTTATGTTAATGGAAAGCAAAGTTTGAAGGATATGAGAACAGTAAAAACTATTTAAAAAAAAATACAAACACCAATACTGTTATAGGCTGTTAAAGAAAAAAAGAAAAATTGCATTTCCTAGATTTTATCAAGTCTCAGGGTTAATTCAGCAAAGTGCTCCACCACTATGGGGGATGGCAGACCCCTTCCCCAAGGAGTGGAGTCCAGTCACTTGGCTGAGTTGGGAAGCCAGGAACCATGCTGGAGGACTTCTTTGCTTAAGCAGCTGAAGCCCTCAGTGGCAACTCTGCGAAATAAAAGGTCACCTCAAGATGACACTGCTTACCTACCTCTGAGGCACCTAGACGAGCCTCTCATCTTGGCGGGCCTCTTTGGAAACAAAACAGTCCTACTAGTCTACAATGCCCTGTGTCAGTAGAAGAATCAGAGACAGAAGATCTCAAAAGGTGGCTCATGTTTCTGGCTGAGTTGTAAAGAAAGGGAGGTAGAGGAAGAGAGGATGTAGGGATTGGTCTCCCTGATGGAGCTCCTAAAACAAAATCATGTGATTATGATCCTCAGAAAAGGTAGGTGATAAGAGGAAATTAACAGGCTACTAAGCGCTAAATTCTGGAAAATATTAGCTGGTAGATCAGTGCACAAGTCAAACCTCTATAAGACGGGTGCAAGGAAGAGATCAACTGGGAGAAACGATAAAGAGAGAGTAGTCCACAAGGTAGAACGATAAGGGGAAACAACTGGATGCCTAGGAGGGGGAGGCCCCTGGGGAAAGTTCCTTTAGAAACAAGCATTTATTCCTACCACTGCCATCCACACCTATATCAAAGATTTATATCAGAACTGAAATCCTCAGAAGAGAACACAAAAGATGTGGACTGTGGGTGATTTAACATAGCCAAGAAACATGGCCACACCCCCTGTGGGCAATCCAGCCCAGTGAAAATGAGCAACATGTTGGAAAGACCTCCTCATTATGACCCCAGGAGACGGTCCCTATAATAAGCCGTTGGAACAAGAGGAAGACTGAGGAAAGACAAAGCAGTCTGTTTACTGTCTGATCAACCTTACCTGAGGTGGCTGCCTCAATTGGGAAGGCCCCAGACTGAAACAAGCAAGTATAGGATATTTCCCAGACCAGCAAGGGTAACCTTGTCAACAAAAGTCAGTTATCTTCCAAATTAGGCAAGTGATGGCTTCCCTGCCTCTTTATAAATACGCCAGCTGGCAAGGGATCAGGGTCCCTCTTCTGGAGCCCACACCACGGTGTACCTGTGGTGCTCAGGCCAAGCAACCTTCTCCCTGGGATTGCAAGATCCTGAAGGATCAGGTGTATCGTGACAGTTATGTGCTGCTTTGTGGGCTATTTGTAACATTTATCCTGAGCTGTGGCTCAAGTAGGAAGAGAAGAGACAAAAGGTTTAGTGAATATAAACCAGAGGGGTCACCAGACTCGAGGTCCAGCCAGGATACTGAAGCCCAGAGAATTTATGTCATGTGGTCAAGACTACACAACTGATAATGTGGCAAACACCAGATTTCAAACAGGAAGCTATGCCTCCAAAGCCTAAAATCCATTATTATTGCTTCTCCTAAATACCCAACATATATTTGATATATCAGATGTGTGTATTCATTAATTCATCACTCATTCACTCAACAAACACGGAGTTTCTATCATACATAAGTAAGGACATGCTTCAGTCAGCAAGGAACCTGGAAACATTAACCATCCTACATTAAATGTGTGCCTTGCTTGTAACTTTACAGAAGCTGCTAGACTAATGAAAGTTCCAGGCTCCCACAGAACAGTATGAAGAATGACAAGCCTCTTACTACTACATATGTTACAACATCGCTCTGCTGAAATGGAACACACGCTACCGGCCGGGTTTAATTCCAACAGTTAAAACACAAGAGAACACATAAGCCTGACTGGCTTTCTTTTACAATTCTTCTTTTCTCAGTGGCAAATGCTGAGAGACCAAGATGAGCCTGAGCAGGCCTGAGCACCATCTACAGCAGTGAAACTACAAATGCGAGGAACTAGCAGCACGAGAAAACCTCTAAATTGAAGGAGTCAAGATAACCACAATTAAAAAGATAGGTTCTCAAAAAATAAAAATAAATAAATAAAAGACAGGCTTTCTGGGGTTACAAAACTACAGACTATTTAGATGCTTGACCAAAAGGTTAGGCCGTATGAAAGAACTGACTGTCACGCTTGAGAAAATGTTATAATTCTTGTTACCAATAAGAAAAGGATAATTTATACCAACACTTCTATCTCAACTATTATTTCTGTGTACATTAAACAGTCTGTACTTCATCTAAGGAAAAACAGCAATTCACTTACACTTTTTGAAACACCTAGGCATTTTTTAAAAGATTGAGCTTCAACTGTCAAGCAGTTTACAGAAACAAGTGGCCGAGTAGCTAACACGAAGGTGCAGAGAGCGAGATACACAAAACCAGGGAGTGACGGGGACCTGTCGCAAACTGGAGACCACAGAGACGGTCTGCCACAGAGGTCACTCGGACGCCTGAGATGCAGGCTGACCGATCAACTGTTGCCTCAGCTACTGGCTGTCCCCAGGCAACCGGAGACTTAACACCACCAGCACCACCACACAGAGCCCAAATGATCACCATGTTTGAACCCGGCAACTTATGTCTTTCGAATCACTCCAGCAGTGGACTCAACCTTACCTGCTCTGCCTCCTCTTTCTCCAAGACAACGGAAGTCCGATTTTGCGTCCTTACTGAATGGAAGGCACAATTCTGACCTCTGAATAAATTTTCCCAAGCAAGGGAGAAAGCAAACGGTTTCCGTGCTTTTCGTTTTAACCATTCCCTAGATAACTTTGGGCATCCCATCAGCTTCCTATTTCTCATCTTGTACAGTTTTAGAAACATGAACTGATCATAACCAGCAATGATATTAAGAACACAAAAATCTAAATAACCCACCGAAGGGCCTAAGGATTAGTTCCCTATGGGAAAGGATTTGCTGTATGGAGAAATTCTACCAAGCAGTTTCTCACACTAGGACCCTTTAGGCTACAAAAAATTCAGACATTTTCCTTGTGGAAGTTATCATTTGTTGAGGGAAATGGTCTAAATACATGAAAGAGCTGGGTCGATACGGATGAGAAGATTATGCTGTAATCTTATAGTCTAACAGGCTTGCTGTACCTACGTAGCAAATAAATTCAGCGACGTGAATGTAAAATACTACATTAATTCCTTATCAATAAATGTCTTTTTCACTAGGGAAGTCACAATTACAAAACTTTCAACTTACCTAACCTCTGAGAAAATTCGTAAAATTTCTTTAATTTGCCTACTAGTGGTACAACCGCACCCCAAGCCTTCTCCTGCAACTTCTCATCTGCTGGATGCTGGATCGCCTTCAAAATCCAAAGAATAAAAATAGTTAGATCTTTAAAAATCACAACAGTCTTAGTTTTACATGAAAATACAGGTTTCAGCAAACAGAGGAAGCCCTGGTATACTCGATAAAATAGGACCAGTCTTTCAAACCATTAGGCAATCTTTCTTGAATATAGAGGGTTACTCCAAAAGAAATGTATTTTCTTGCTTTCAGCTTTCTGGCTTGCCCTCCGCAACATCTTCAAACAAGCTAAACGCACTACCTGAAAGCTGAAACTCATAATTGAGATGGGGGGTACAGCGGGGAGGCCCTTCTTACAAACACTGTCAGGAGGTACTGACATGTTTAGATTTCCCCAAGGCACGAGTACTCTGACTCCATCCACACTAAACAGAAAAACAAGAAAGCAAAATAAAATGGAAACCAGAGAGGTTTAGGGAAAGTTCTGAATAAGCTACAAAATTAACTAAACAGGCTATGTATTATCTACAGTGTGCTTATCTGCTTGCCACTGTATTCAAATTTTCATTTTTTTAGTATAAAATGTTTTTAAATGACATTCAAACACAAGAGGATTCTGAAGTGAATCCTATTTATGTGACTACCTAGATATATTTTAAAGAAAATCTGACATTACATGTAACAATCCTGACTTCACACTAATAGGAATATCCCAAAGGGAATGTGGTACTATCCTGACGTATATGAGGAAGTTTTTAGCCTTGAGACCCATCTCAGCAATATTTTGTATCAATGGTAAAACTTTGTTTATTGTCCAGGAAATAAGCAAACAGATAAAAGTTGTTTTTCTTCTCTTGAGAAGACTATCTAACTTTTCTTGCAAGGATTAAAAAATTATTTTCAAACTATTAAACTCATTCTCATAATATCAAAATGAGCAGGCAAACATCACCCACCTTCACAACTGAGGGAGTTAGGAGACTTCTCCTGACCCTGCCCTGCCTGCATTGAGAAGGGGACACTGGTTGCTCTTTTAGGACAACATGTTATGGTTCTCGTAACTCTGACTCCTCCTTTCACCATTTCCCTGCTGTCCAGCAACATTTCTGGTAGAGCACCCAGTGCGGCCCGACACGGAGAGGGACACTTTGTAAATGTCAACGGTGAGACTGTCCTGGAGCAGACAGGTCTCTCATCTTCGGAACTGACAGAACTGGTACAGATACATCAAAACATTAGTGGAGAGCTCATACTTCCCTCTCTAGAAGTGGTTTACCCTAGGGAATAAGCTTTGTGTATTTCACAGATTCTATATTAAATTCGATTTTATTCTATTTCAGTCATGTTTAATAAAATACTATTTAAGCAAAGATATGTCTAACTCCACATCCTCAGCAGAGATTTTTACATTTTACCTTCCACTTGAATACTCTTGTATCAGATACTTACATTTTAGAAACTATCTGAAAGACTAAGTATCTGGTGAAAGAGTACAAATAATTTTTATAGATCTTATTTTACACACTGCCGAACTGACCTCCAAAAAGGCACCATTTTAGAATAGCACTTGGATGAAGACTACCTGTTCCTTCATAAACCAAATGAGCCAAAAAAGGCACATTTTTAGAATAGCACTTGGATGAAGACTACCTGTTCCTTCATAAGCCAACTGAGCTTTTAATAATTTATTATCCTATACATTAAAACTGCTTGACAGTGGTATTCATTTATTGGTAAATCTGAACATTTTTTCTACGGTCTGTGCTCTTTCATAGGTAGAATGGTTCTGACACGTTTATTTAAGTCTTCATATTGACAGTGACCTAATTACATCTGTTCTTTGTATATTTGTACACAATCAGCTTTTATTTGTACCTTCCTTTCTTAAACTGTTTTTCTATTATTCAGAAATACTTTCTGCTTATAGAGTTAAATCCAAACATCAATATGCATTCCTCAGTGAAAATTTCTTCAAATGCCTGAATGGTTAAACACTTACCTAAATCTATTTAAACAGATTTAAATGCTGGGTTTTTTTAAGACATTTCTAGCTTACATATTTTTATCTCTCTTTTATATTTACTTACTTCTCTGTCCTTACTTCCTTTACCAAGGAATGAAATGAAGGTACCTTTGTAGTAAGTCTGAAGGCCTGGTCAGGTGAATCTCCTACCATTACTGGTTATTCTCCCCTTCTCTTTTACTGTTCGAGTGTTATTTTTCTGTATAAACTTTTATTTAAAAAAACTTTGCAACATTTATCTACTTTCCTGCCTGACCAATCATGGGATGCCACGAATGCACTGACCGTGGCTTCCGCACTGAAATGAGTGACTATCATGTCCTGTGGAGAACTCCAACCTTTGGTCACAGCATTTAGGGCTCCTAATTTCACGGCCCCACAAGTTCTCCTTGAAATGGCTTACATAGAAGCTTTTCTATCATTCTACTCTCTTCCAGAAAATTACAACTGCATTTAATTAAGTCAACATATACATTACATTAAGTCAATATAAAGACTTTGGGGGAAAAAACCTTTCATTGTAGTGAGCCTTTCCATATAGAAGCAGAGTAACCCTTCACTTGGGAAGTTAAAAAAAAAAATCCTAAGGCTTTTAACCTTAAAAACAGGTAATGGTCTATATAAAATAGGTAACAGTCTGTATCTCTATAGTAAATGAGACTTTTTTCTTTATTGGTTATAGGAAACAACTGTAACCAGCTGATCACAATTCAATTAGAAAAACAAACTTTAAAGAAATTTAATGTAATACTGAACAATTAAAAATAATTTATAGCACTAATAATCAATATGGAGACACTAAAACATTTTTAGAGCAACTTGTGAATTGTTGTGACCTCTAGGGAAAGAATTAATTTCTCAATTAGTTAATTAAGATACTGTTTAATCATTTAAATCTTCCATAAATGTTCGATTTTTCAAAATATGTTCAAATGTTTAGAACCTGAATTTCCCAGAAATGGTTACATGCCTTCATTTACTGTAATCTTAAGGTTTCACTGCAGCCAATCATATTGGCGATATTAGTCTAAGCTCTTGTATTTCTTTCTTCAACAATTACTAGCTGCTTACTAAGCACTGTGTTAGGTGCCGACAACACAAACATTAGTAAGAAACCAGGTTTATCCTCCTCAAGCTGGAGGTGGTGGTGGAGTCATACACATTACGTTTCAACAGTCTTTTCAAAAAGAGATGATTACCATGAAAGAAACGTGTGCACAGCACGAGGGCAACGGGGGGTGGGGTGGGGGGAGTGACTGCTGGGATGTGAAGGAAGGAAAGTGTACACGTGTGAGACATTCAGGCAGCGACAGTCCAGTGCATGAGAGGTGAAAAACGGAATTCACGTTAATATAATTTCCCTCAGCTAATGATATTACCAACAGCTAATCTAAACCAGAAACCCTGGAATCATTTGTAACTCCCCTTTCTCCCTTAGATTAACCATCCAATCACCAAAAACCTGTGGCCCCTTAGTCTGAAACATTTCTTGAATTATCTTCTGGCGCCTGCACTTGATTCTGCCTTCACTAATACTCCAAGTGTCATTCGAGGAACGGACTTGGATATGGACCGTAAACCCCGTCAGACTGCTCCCTGACAACCTCTGCACTGTTAGTTACACACAAGAATAACACAAGCAGAAGGGTGGGGAAAAATGAAGAAACAGAGCTATGCCTTCAAGAAACACAGATAAGAATCCAGAGGCTAGGGAGTTTCTTTGGGCGGTACAGGACACCTGATTATGTGTGTATTCTGACGGGAAGAAGTCAACCAAAGAGAAAACATAAAAGATCTAATTCAGAGAAGAAATAATTAATAGAGTAAAGTTCCAGAGGAGGATGCAGAACAAAGGCAGAGAAATAAGCCTTGGTAACAAATAGAGACACAGCTTCTTCTGAGAAACAGAAGAAGTGGAGTAAGAGATAGATGGATAGAAACCTAGGTAAGTTCAGAGGCTCAGGAGAAGCAAGTCGAGACCACACCAAGTATTTGCTTCATGGTGTAAAGTCATCAGACAGCTGGGGGAGTCCAGACAGCAAGGATGATAGCAGCTTTCTGCTAAGAAGCATGAGAGGAATGGAAAAAATAGACTGGTAGGACAAAAGGCCACAGAAAGTTGTGTTCTCTCCACTTCTCCAAAAAAAAGGATAAACAGCCCCCACTGGATACTATAAATTTCATGTGGGAGAGCAACCAAAAAATGAGTAAAATTTTAATATACAGAAATTACATATTTATAGAACATCGCGTTCCTTTTTACCCTTGTTATCAGTACAACCACTTCTGAAATAATGCAAGTGATCTTCCTTTAAATATAATACCTAATATGCAACAGAGAATCTGAAAGTATATACAAAACAATAGAGACTAAGAAGAGGGACACATTGAATTTTAGTTTATTGGAAAACGTTTAAACAGGCTTTACCTCTCGTATTTCATGGCCAGCTCCTCTATATGATTGCAAATCTTCCAAGATACCTTCTGCATCTTTTAATACTACATTCACCTGATTATAAATTTCCTTCTCAGACTCTGTCGGCTGGGCATCTAAATAGCAGGAAAGCACAAAAAAATTTACAGTCACATGATTTTTTTTTAGTACATGTATAACGCTAAGCAATGAACAATCTCAATCTCAATTTCTAAAGATGCCTAACATTTTATTCAATGTTAACTTTGCACTTAGAAAAGATTGGTAATTTTTTCATACTTCTACATTTGAATAATTAGCTTCAAGTTTGTAAATATCACAAAGGAGCAAGGGAACATCAAATATTACTATTTATTTTAAGTTACAAATCATGGCTTGGTATCTTAAATGAACTTGAGAATTGTAATTCAAAATTTAAATTGTGATAGTGTTGTTAATCACTTGTACTACTATAGTAATCATTACCATTAGTGGTATGAGTAATGATTTACTTTAATCCAACAGAAATGCAAGGCCTACTAATATATCTTGTTCATCTCTGGCTTAAGACTCCCAACTATTTTCCTATAAATTCTAATGACTACGTTTCAATATGAAAAATTAAAAACTATTTTAAAAGAAGAGTGGTTAGATGCTCCCCTTTTCTACGAACCACTTTAAATTCTGTGCCAATGAACTTCTGTGCTGATGAGCACAAGGTCAAGAGTCCTGTGCAGAGGAATTCAAATTATGACACCACTCCAGAATGAGTAGGCTGCTGAAAACCAGACACTTTCAGCTGCAAAGCTGTCACTGAAATTTTGAAATACTAAAGCAAAAGCTGACTCCCCCCCATACTTGGGACTGAGTGAGAGAAAAATGAAGCGAGAATTACAGTCATAAAAAGCATAATCAGGAACACAAACATATGGGCATTTCCACCACCTGTGGTGTCAGCCACAGAACATATGCTAATAGATGACTAAATTTGGATTTCGCTCTGCTAAACTCGAGGTTAACAGAAATTCTGTTTTTAATAACTTGGTCGTTTGTTTCTCTAAGGAGGAATAAATCTTTTTTATTTAATAAAACTTTTTTTTTTTTGCTTGGAGAAAAATGGGCAATCTGTGAAACTGAGTTTTTCATAAATCTTTCCAATTAGACCACGTTCAATGCCACAGTTAAGGCATGAAGCACTGAAAATGATAAACACTGTGATTACCATAATGTTTTCGAGAGGAACTGTGCTGGCTGAATTCCTCCACACAAACATTTTTCTTCGGGGGGAAAGGGGAGTCAGACCAAATTGACAGTATGAATGGAGAGCATTTCTGATAACTCCCTTTGTCTACCACTCACATGAAACTAGTACTTAGGCTTTTCTGCACCCACTTCGCCTCCCCACAAATATACAATGTTTTTCTTTCTTTCCATAGAAAAGTTAAAGAAACTTAGTTCACACATGAAACTAGGAGTCCACATGCCCAAAAACTGTTAACATATTTATTTTGCACATGGGCAAGTCAGAATTCAATTCCACCTCTTAAACCTGCCAACTAGTCAAAAATATACCAATTTTTTTAATCAACAGAGTATCAAATTTTAACTTCAACATACTTAAATAGTACAGCAGGAACAATAATAGAGTATCATTCATGTGCGAAGCTAACTTAAGAATTTGTGTTCTCCTATCTTCCCTTATGTTCCAAATCTCCTCTCAAAAATCATCTACTTTTTTAATAAAAATACTTTGACAAAATAATTACACAAGAGGAGCCAAACTGAAAATACTCTGTGCCCAAAGCCATAAAGGGATTACTAGGAGCAAATACTGATACTGCAGCTAAATGATTTTCTAAAAATCAGGGTTTGTCATTTAGCAGAAGTGATTTTTCACATTTAGCCAGACCATAATCTCCAAAGTAACAGTTAGACACACACTTTAAAAAAAAAAAAAAAAAAAAAAAAAAGCACACCTCGTAACTTTTATACTTACACCGGATGCAATAGGGATAAATACTTTTCTTACATGCAAAACAGCAGTGTTATATTTTTTCATATGGAATTGTGAAACCACAGACATAACATCGATAGTAGACACAGATCATAGTTTTAATTCATGAAGTGGGAATTCATGACAAAGGACAATATTTCGACTGTTATATATCAAAAGAGATTTGTCAGGTTTGAAAATACTAAACTGTATTTTTGGTATGGTGACTAGCGGTTAACAGAAAAATGTAACACCGAGACTTACATACAAAAGAAACATTATCAAGTAGATTTAAGTAGACCTTGGAAGTGGTTAATAATTATTAAAAGTTTAGTAAGTACCAAGAAATTTAAAAATAAAGGAGAAGATTCCAGTTCCCCCAAGGGTGGAAAAAATACCCAGCATCACACTGATTAAACATTGTTTAGACTATCACAGGAAAGTCACATTTATAATTTTGAAAGCTGCTGAAGACTGCTGTAGATATGAAGACAAACAGAAAATAGCAGACAGTAGTAAGCACTACGTTACTGATAGCAAGTCATGCAAAAAGGTGGGAGAAAGACTATAAAAATAAAGCATTTTTTTTCAAAAAATGGTATCATATAATGCAACCAAGACTTGTCACTTTGATTTTTCATGGCAAAGAATGACACACTGCATTACTAAAAGAAAAATCTACCACTTAACCAGCTAACAAAAGGACAAAATAAAGTATCGACTACTGGGAGTTAGGAGTAGTGATCACTCATCAAGTTTTATAAAGCTGTTCAAGGGAAATGAAAGCATGTTTTAGCTGCTCTCATTGTTTGAAGGTAAAATTAAGTATTGCAACAATTTTGTACCACTCTCCTATTAAAGAGTCACTGAAAATAACTGCTAAAACTCAATCCGTTCTGGGACAAAGGGCGCAAAGAGCAGCTACAGAAGAAAAATAACAAAAGGCATATCACATAAAAACTGTAATTGTGACATGAAGTCGTTCTGCTTTGGTCTTGCCCTCACTCATTCAGCAATATTTACAATCTGTCTCCAGAAGTCTCATCGAGGCAGGGACCTCAGTGTACCGTATATACCACTGTACGGCAGGTAAACTCAGTACCCGGCAGATGTTCTGTAACCTGTATTTGGTGAATGAAGGAGAAGGTACAGAGATATAAATACACTTCCAGCATAAGTTAAAGGAAGCTGTGATGCATTTTTCTCTCTGTACAAATATACTACATCATTTGAGAAAAATAAATATAAGAAAATGCCACCAGAATAAAGATATCCCAAAATTCAGGGTAAAAGCAACCGAAAATATGCAAGAGGTAAAATGGGAAAATAAAGTTAGACTACAAGAGTGGATATCAATAGTTTTACAAGATTGCGGGGGACAAGTCACACAGAAGACACAAGAATTAGAGGAAATGTATGACTAAATGGAAAGGCACTTTAACAAAGAATCAGAGAAAGGAAGACTCTTCCTCATTTACAAACGACCACCTCTATACTCTCCTATTTTGGTCTACCTGGAGATAAATAAATCAAGTTAACAAATACTAAACTTCTATCATTTATAAAGCCATTATGTGAAGGCTAGAAAGGGACATAAAAATAAATAAAAGTCCCTCTTCTCCCGAGAACCACAATTTAATGAACTAAAATATATAGTGGTTATTCAGGCTAAAGATTTGTCATTAGAAGGAGCTATTAATGTCATGATAAAATGAGAAATTCCAAAAACTAGAAGAGGCTACACAGCCCCCAATTCAATGCTTTTTTATATGCTTCCATTAGCTGCCAAAATTCATGGGGCACTTCTGGGCTTATATCTTAATTGAACCATTATTCTTAAAATAAAATCCTATCATATGTGCATAATTCGGAAAAGGCTCTCTTTCTAGCATACTCAGGAGTAGATAACAATGTCTCATTGAACACAGAAATGTCATCTCATGCTGTAAGGCCTTTGTAGATGCTGTTCCTTCTCTGTACGGGTGTCCTTCCACTGCTTTACCCTGAAACATTCCAACTCCCCCTCCTCAACCCAACTCAAAGGTCCCCATCAGAAAGCCTTCCATGAGGTCTAATCGACTCACTGCTAGGTACGGTTAATTCCTTCTGATCTACACCTTGAATGTAATTATGTACAGGAAATTATCAGTTTGCATTTCTAACTTACTAGACTGAGAACTCCCCAAAGGCAGGGGTTGTATCTTAAGTTACTCTGCATCCCTGACATCTACTGGCCGGGACACAGGAGGCAAGCCTTAACTAAATGTTTGTGGAACTGATATGAAAACCCGTACATGTATGTGAATGCGTGTAAATTAAAGTAGTAATGATTTAAAGACATCTTCATCATGTAACTACAGGATTCCATTAGATCATGTTTTATACGTATAAGAATACTTAATGTGTACACAACTTGATACAAAATGTCAGTATATCTATCTGTATGGAATTATTTCTATGGTTGCCCAACCATGGAGATAGAGTGAGCTAGATTTAACCACTCGGGAGGATGGAAGAGTGTAATAATAAAGCCAAATTACTCTGGTACCCTGAACATATTATTCGACCTGAAACAAACAATGCAGTACCAAATATTCTATTTAATAAAAGAATGTGGCTTTATTCTCAGTAATCACAAGGGACTGGCAAATCAACTGTGTTGACAATTCTGAGTCAGGCATACAATCATTGAAGAGAGGACCCATGTGACGGACTAAAGTCCCTAAAATAGTCTAATGATAAGATCAATTTTTACAAATGCATATTTTCAAAAAGAAGAAAATATGCAAACAGATGAAAGATAAAATTGACTAAGAGAACTCTAATGTTGGAATCAAAGGAAAACACATTTAAAAATCTAGATAAGAAGTAACAACAGGCAAACTCTGGCCTAGTATACAGAATACCAGTAAGTGTCGAACGAAAAGTTCTACACTGGCTGATAAAGGCAACAAATATCACCTTTTACTTTACATCTGCCTTTTACAAGTCAACACTTTACATATAGTTCTTCATTATTGCTTGTTGCCCGTGGTGGTGTTAGCAATTTTAACCTTCTCCTGCTGCTTAAAATTAGCTATTTAAATTTTAAGGATAATGGTCCAAAACCCCAAAAGACTAGGAAACCAAGACCAAATAATATTTAAAATACTGCTAATCTTTGAAATACCTAAAATTCATCCTTCTCACTTGACCAAAACATGATGCTAGGTTTATAAAAAGATCAAGTGCCAAGTCTTGAACAAGATCTTGACCGTATCAAAGCCAAGATTCTGCAAATGTAAGGAATTCGAGATAGAATAAAAAGGAGACAGAATAGCAGAAAAATACACAAGACCAGTTTGAAACAGATGCAAATAAACTAAAATACAGCTCTAATGTGAGTCGCCTCATCTGAAAGAAGAATCTTCAAGTCAGCAATCTGCTTAACATCCCCAAGCTGATTAAAAGTCATGCTGAACATGCACTTAAATTGGCATTGTTAAATTGTTGAGAAGGGTCAAGAAAACTAATCTTCATTTAATAACATCTTCCCCTAAAAACCCAACAATTTAATATGGTCCTGATACTGACATTATTCTTTGCTAGCCTATACACAGGACCCAAACTGTAACAAAACATCTGTATGAATGTAATAGAAGTAAAAAAAAAAAAAAAAAAAAAAAAAAAAAAAAAAAAAAAAACTATCAGAGGCCACAAATTTCTCCATAAAATGGAGATAAACTACACACTGTGTTCATACCAACTGTCCTGGTTTAAAGAAAAAAATCTGTAAATTATTCGTAAAGTAGAATGAACTGTGTAGTATCACATAAACTAAACTGAATTTGATGGAAAATGTAATGACTTTCTGGGGATAGATTTTAAGGGATTTACTTTGTTTTTAAAACCAGAAAAGGTCTTAAATTTCAAGTAGTTAAAAATCTGTTCAAATGTTTAGATCTCAGATGAAAATGCCCGGGATCACACGACTTATAACCTTCTTCTATCTCTTCACCCTTTCCTAACAATTTGTTTAATAACGGTAAGTTAAAATAGCAACATTCACACTGAAACAACCAATTTAATATTGTTCTCAATTGGACAACCAGATAAGCTAAAGCGATACAGACAGCCAAAAAGCAAAAGCTTTCCAACATGCACAGGGGTCAAGGACACTTACCTGCCACTCTTAGACCACATTACAATAGGTCATGCAACATAAAACAAACAGAAGGCAAATTACTTAAAGGTCTGTGAACCCATTATTTTTCTTTTTATTTAGAGTCAGAAAAAAAATGAATTCCTGAAATAAATACATATAATGAGTTTAACTTTTCAAATTATCTGTAAAGATTAAATAATTAAGGTTCACACTTACCTTTTAATATTATGCCCAAATTACTGAGCTTTGAATGGCCTTCATGAACAGATTCGTATTTAAAATACTTCAATAGATACATAGAGTGATTAAAACCTAGTCAATTTTTCTCAGCTGCAACAAATTTTTCCCCAAATATGGCTTCTATTAACAAATCTCAAAGTAGCATTTGTCCTTTCCACCATAATTTTTTCAAACAAATGTTTTCATCAGAGTATCTCAAATGTTTTCAATAGAGATCTCCAATTATAAAATAATGTCCAGCCAGGAGATAGGACTCTCTTATAAAAATTCAAGTGAAAACATTTTATTACAATGTAATCTATAAAATAGGATTTCCAGTTCTAGAAGGCACCAGAAATTTTACTCAAACAATTCATAGCTCAGTCATGCAAAGCAGTTAAAAAGATGGCAAAGTGGAAACATTCGTTTAGTGCAGGACAGACGCAGTCTACGGCAGGCAAAGAGAAATAGATAGAAAATCATCTTCTCACTTTCAAAATCAAGGAAAAAATTTGGCCCCTGCTCAAGGTCTGTGCATGTCAAAACTTTAAGAAGATTCCCCATGTTAAGGTACCTGTCGAGACAAGAATGAGAAAAGAGAAAATATCCCTTTATAAAAAAGAACATCTGAAATTTATTAAAAAAAAAAAAAAAAAGTAACAGGGAAAATGTTCATTAGGCCATGAATTCGTCCTTCAGGGTGCCCAGACTGTGCTCTGGCAGACAGCAAACCGGGTTCTCAAGGTGTTGGTATGTAGGACCTAGAGGTGAAATGTGGTTTTCCTGCACACAATGGCACAATTGTTGCTCTACTTCTTCTCAAAATTCTCCCAAGACAAGTTTCATTAATGGCCTTATAATGAAAAATTCTTTAAGTATTCCAATAGTGCTAGTATTCTGAAAAAGAAATTTCTTATCAAGAATTATTCACATGTAATCTTGTTTAATATTGCACTGAAACAACAATTTATTTCAAAGCCAAATATTAAGAGTTTTGGCCACAGCTCACCTTTGCATTTCATCTTAACATAGCAAAATATTCAACTTACTTCCTGCATGCCATTAAATAAAGCATATATTTCTAACCAAATTTGGAGTATTTATAAATTTGTGGAAGTTGTTTAAAGTACTGATTCTGGATATGCAGCACGATTCTGATTTTTTATAAAATTATCACAGGATTCTGAGCAAACAGATTGCTGGGCGTAGTCACCAAGGCATACTATTAGAATGTTCATCATAAGGCTGCTTGCTTCATGGACTAATGAAAGGACAGCACTGGCTACAGACTCAACATGATTTTAGCAAATGAAAAACTAAAGAATTATACATATGATGGTGATGTTTGCCTACGATTAAGAAAAAAAATCATGCAAACTTTGTTTGATCCCCATATTTTATCAACAGATATTCGGGCCAGCCTTCACTGCGGTGTGAGTATAGTTCATCTTTCACCTTTACCATTATGCACCAGCTGTGAAGGGCTAAAGAGACTTACTTTCAAAGTCCAAGAAAAAATGTGCTGCATTGTGGTCTATGTCCCTGGTTAGCACCTTAATGAGATTACCCATGCCAGCAAACCTAAAAATAAAAATGGCAACATCATTTAGTTCCAGTAAAAAAAATTTTAAGCAGAGGCCTGGGATTCGGCAAAGGCTGGCTTGCTCATAATTACCAACAGGTGCAGGTTTATATACTTCTGGCATTGAAAATTTGGAACAACAAAAGCACATTTGGCTCTGAGTTTATAGCTCTTGTCCCTCTTTTCCACATATCAAAAAAGTTACATAAAACAAGATTGGAAAAAAGATTTCTTACATATTACTTGCAGTATTTACGTTTGATTAATATCTATGCTAGTGTTACTCCTTTAAAATGTTTGAGGCATATATTCTCAATTTAAATTAACATCAAAAATAGATCTTTCAAATAAGTAGACTGAGACCTTTATTTTTAAGTAGTAGGGATAGTTTCCTTCTTGCAGATTCAAACCCTACTGGGAATACTAGGAAGATGGTATTCAAACCACATTTAATCACTAAAGACTAAAGGAAGTTATCAATTGATGACCCATTTAAAATTTTTTACCACACATAAACCAGTATTTCTTACATCTTCTATACTCCTAAGGTTAATCACACTCATAGACTGATAACTTAGGAGTTATGAAACTCTTAAGGTTTCATAACTCACAGACTGATAATTCAACAGTATCAACTATATACAACCATATGAAGCATGTAACTTGGAAGTTAACACAGCAAACACGCAAAAGGGAGCCAGTAATCATCATTAACTTAATAAGTCTGCAGAGAATGAACAGTAAAAATAAAGCGTTGGCATAAATCTTGTACCAAAATTTGCCATGACTCAGTGAGAATGAAGGTGGAAGGAGGTATCAGGAACATCCAGGAAACCAAGTTCAAACCTTGAAGGTGCAGTAACTCTAGAGAAGGTACACTGTGAGATCACAGGCACCCCACATCCTCCCCATCCCAGTTTCAGTATTTTTTCTCCCAACATTGGACTGTCGGCAAATATGAATGAAATAAAAACATAAAAGTCACAATATTTTAATCAATGAAAGAACACATCTTATTATTCACCCCCATTACAAAAATATCTGAAAAGAGTTAGGACTTTCGGCCACCTGTGCTGTCCATTCCCCTCTTCCTCCACCTATTCCCTGGGCAATGGCGTAGGTACTTAACTTTAAATTTCCCAAAGAGGAAGTAAACAGCATATGCATAACAGTTATTTGCTTTAACGGTCAAAGTGTGGCAGACAGACACACACTCTTCTTAGAAAATGTTAAAATTTATTCACAAATGTTAAATTCACAAATGTTAAATTTATTCACAAATATGATAAATACTAAAGAGTCCTCTTTTAAAACAATATTCCTCCAATGGGAGAGGTCAGAATCTATCTTATTTTTGATATTAAAATCCTTATTACACAGAATTTCATTGGAAAGATTTTGTACAATGTCTTACACAGATGGATAAACTGAGATTAAAGCTAAGAGGGAAATATTTCATCTTAATTATCTTATACACTGTAAAAAGTTTAATTCTAAGCTTTTATACACGGAAAGTACAAGCATTTTTCCAAAATCATCACATCTAAATAAAATCTTATACTGGTTACCAAATTTACTCAAGAGTTACTTTTTTCCTTTGAAACCATTTGGAAACAGAAGACCTCACAGCTTTAATTTATGGAATATTTGTTTCCAAACATATATAAATTCCCTCATTAACAAGAACTGAGACCAAATATACAAAGAATTAATTACTCAATGGTATCAAAACTTCAACTACGGATGGAAATATGCATAAGAAAGAACTGTAATGGTCTTTCAGAGGAAAAAGGAAGCACTTCATCTGGTGGTTAAGCGTGTACTCTATGGAATCAAACTAGAATTCTAACTCTAGCTGACAAGCTGTCTGACCTTGAGGATGCTAATTAATCTTTCTGGGACTCATTTTCTTCATCAGTAAAACATACATATCAGAGAAACTATTTTAAAGGGTTATTTGGAGAGCTCGACGGAATTAAGCACTGACTTATTAGCATAGTGTCTGGCACACAAAATGCATTCAATACATACTGGCTGTTGTCACTGTAACCTGAAAATCACAAACTCACTCTTAAAACATAATAATAGCTCTACTTCAATATAAACCAGAGTCAAGTTATTAATGAATTTCAATGTTATAAGAGTAAATAACAAAGCCCATGTTTAGCCCATTTTTGTCAAGAACTGTCCTATGAGATCACCATCAGGTACAGGGTGGAAGGGAGATTAGGTTTCCTTACCTTTTTACTTGTATGCATACAGTCGCTCCTCGAGGAAACTAATCAGAATTGGCCAAGTTTGTCTGCTCCATTTTCCTACAGCTCCCTCGGTAAACGTCTTCCAAGGCACCCTAGCATAATGTGACCCTAAACCCCTCAGAGTGTATCATACTTGGTCCTCACCGATTCATTCTCCACAAGTACTCAATACCTAGAATTTCTTACCTTTTCATCCCAAACACAGATGCTTAGGTTTGAAAATGGCCCAGCTTATCTGGTACAGGTTTCTCAACCTCAGCACTATTAACATTTGGGGCTGAATAATTCTTTTGTGGAGAAGAGTCTGTCTCATACTATAGGATCTTTACCAACATCTTGGGCCTATTTGTACTAGAGGCCACCAGTAACCCAACACACTAGTTGTGACAACAAAAAGGACTCAAGATATTGCCAAATGTCCCCGGGAAGAATCATTCCTGGTTGAGAACCACTGACGTAGTACAACTGCAGTCCAATGCAGAAAGTCTCCATACCATACAACCCTCAAGACAGATCTAGTAGCCAAACCACATTACGTGTTTCTCTTCGAACAAAAACTCACAGAATTTGGGGTGCCAGGCTGGCTCAATTGGAGGAGCATGCAACTCTTGATCTCGGGGTCATGAGTTCAAGCCCCATGTTGGGTGTACAGAGTACTTAAATAATTTTTAAAAGAAACTTTTTTAATGTTTATTTATTTTTGAGACAGAAAGGGGCAAACAGAGAGGGACACATAGAATCCAAAGCAGGCTCCAGGCTCTGAGGTGTCAGCACAGAGCCCGATGCAGGGCTCAAACTCACGAACCGTGAGATCTGATCTGAGCTGGTCAGACACTCAACCAGCTGAGCCACCCAGGCCCTCCAAAATAAATAATTTTTTAAAATCTCATGGAACTTTTCAAAGATCTGAAAACAGTTCATTATAATACTGTCAGTTGTCATATCTTTTTAATAATGATGAACAAATTAAAACCATATCATTGTCTTGCATAGTTTAACTCTAGCAAAAACACAACAAACAAAAAGTCCCCACCATCCCCTAACTGCAGCAAATACAAGATGGTAGCTAACTGTCAACCTGTCAGCTCCGGTAGGCACCAGACAGCCTGGGTTCAAACTCCAGCTCTGCCATTTCCTTCCAAGTTCTACAACTGTAGTCAAGTTTCCTAATTTCTCCATGCCTCATCAGTAAACTGTGCATGATATGAATATCCACTGCAGAGGGTTCCTAAAATCATTAAACAGGTTAACTGAAGCAAAAACATTCACCATGCTTGGCAATCTCTCTGCCGCAGAACCCGTGGAATGTGTGTGGCTGCCCTATTTCCTGCCATAGAGGAAGCCAGTCTGTCACCAAAGGAGAAAGCCAGCAGGCACCAGAGAAAGTGTCCTAAGGTCCTAAAGTCATTAATTTCTATTTCCATTTGGTCCTGAATTTTAGCTGCCATTTCCCTCAGTTTAGCTGCTAGATTTCCCTTTGGTTTTAAGATATCCTAGTCTCTTTCATTCAATTTCCTTTTTTACCTGTTTAGTTGAAGTGGGTTTCTGTCATTTACATCTAATGAAGTTATAAAAAGATTTCTAAGTTTCAGATTAATAAATAACGTGACACAAAAGATACTAAAAGATATCAAAGATTTTTCAGATTATATAGAACTTGGGTCAAAATATTTGATATCCTTCAGAAGCACCACTTCAAATTAAATAATATTATAATTTAGAATAATAAACTGTGAGTCTTACAACATTGGAATTTAGAAGGAAAAATCTATAAAGATTCTCTTTCAAATTACTTGTATTGTAAACCCTGGATTAAACTAAATATTATAAGTGTTTACTAAAAAACCAGAAAGAAATTTAACACACAGAAACCAGATCCAGGTTACTTCAAGTGTTCGTAGTATTTCTGGTAAAATTCTGTGACTATGAGCTCTTATGTTATATGTTTGTTTCAAAGTTCGTGAGTTATCTGGAAAGGAACTTGATCTTCCCGGCCTATAGTCTGTGGAATGTATTTCTGAGCTCATGACAGGCACTTAATAAATACATTAGACCATTTTCCCGTAAAACATTTGAAAAGAAGCCTCTTTAATTAGAGTAGAAGCCAAGAGAAACACAACTATATGTTAATATACTATTTCCTCCCTTTCTAGAAAATTCCTAACAGATGTTGCTTCATTTACCCTTTTGAGCTCAGGGGCTTTATAATGCTGTCTCTTCTGCCTAGAAAGCTAGTTGCAAAGATTTTCCCATGGCTGGCTTCCCTCCCCGCCCCCCCCCCCCATTCTTCAGGCCCCAACTCAAATGTCCCCTCTTCAGACTGGTTTTGTCTGCCAACCTTTTCCATAGATACCCCTACACCCCATTACCTTCCATCATATCACCTAACTTCTTCCTTCAGCATATCTGAATTACTCTATTCACTTAGTGTCTGTCTCCTTCATGTCCATTTTATAAACTCCGTATTTTTGGGTGAGGGATGAGAAAAAAAGAAAAACTCATAAACATACCGATTAGCATCCCTATAAATGAGGGTTTCTTAAATTTGGCATTGTTAGCAGTTGAACCACAGAATTCTTCGTTGTGGGGCTGTCCTGGGCACTGCAGGATGCTTAAGCAGCATTCCAGGCCTCTGCCCACTAGACACCTGTTATCACCCCAGCACCCAGTAGTAATAACTAACAACACCTCCAGATGTTGTCAAATATCTCCTAGGGGACAGAACTGCCCCCGTTAAGAACCTCTACTTTAAATGTATGGCCGCTAACATGAAGTTACACCCCATATCCTACTATGCATCTCCAATCAACCTACTCTCCCACTTCACCAGGTGACCATTCCACAAGACTTTATTTTTAATCTCAAACCTCTAACAATCTATCCTCCATCCTCACATGCGAGAAATGACCTCACTACATCGTTTACAGAAAAAAGAAAAAAAATCATCTACTGTTCTTTCTACCACCCTTTCTTCATCAATAACCACCCAGTCTACCCTCTGCACCTATTCCTGAGACACAACCTGGTTTTCCTTCTCAAGGCTTCATGTCTCCTCTACACCACCTTGCCTGTCCTTTTTTAATGATTCATTTATTTTTAAGTTTACTTATTTATTTTTTGAGAGAGTGAGAGCAAGGAGGGGAGGGGCAGAAAGAGAGGGAGAGGGAGATTCATTCCCATGCAGGCTCCGCACTGTCAAGTGCAGAGCTCGACGGGGCTTGAAATCACGAACTATGAGATCATGACCTGAGACGAAATCAAGAGTCGGATGTTTTACTGACTGAGCCACCCAGTACAGAATAACCTGTAGTTATTTCTTTCTACTTTTTACCTCTCACTCTTTCAACTCATTCCAATCTGGCTTTTATTCCCACCAATATAAAGAAGCTGGTCCCTGCCAAGGTCCGAAACCTGCATCTGGCTAAATTCAAAGGGCAATTCTCACACTTCAACTTACTGGATCTCTTAATAGCCTTTGACCCAGTTTGTCACACACCTTTCTTCATCTAACATTTAGGACAACCCATTTTCCTGAATTTCTTTCCTACTTTATGGCTTTTCTTTTTCCATCCCTTTCCCTTTGGCATGCTACTTCTATCTTAAACAAAACAAAAACTTACCTTGATTGTGCTTCCCTCACCAGTTCCCACCGTATTCCATGCTTCTTTTTGCAACAAAATTCCTTAAGAGAGTTGCTTACACTCATCATCTTTTCTCTCTCTCCATCTCTGTTAAACCCTCTCCAGCCTGGCTTTCGCCCAACCACACACCAACACAACTGTTCTGGCAAGTCACCAAAGGAGCTGCATGTTACGAATTCCAATGGTCAGTTCTCAAGTCCTCACCTTACTTCCTCTGTCAGCATCACCTGACATAACTGACATTCCCTCCTCCTCCTCAATACACTTTTCTCATCAGCTTAAAGGGCACCCCATCTTACCTCTTTCACTGCTAGACTAGCCTTGTTCCTGCCACCATCACCTCTTGCCAGGATTACTTCAAAAGCCTCCTAACTGCTTCTACTTTTGTGTCTTATTACGATCGCTTTTTATTACAAGAGGCAAAGCAATCTCTTAAAAATATAAATCGACCACATCCTTTCTCTGATCAAAAACATGCAGTGGCTTACTGACACACTCAGAAAAAAATCCAAACTTCCCACCAGGTCCTACAAAACCCTACATGATCTGTCCCTGACTCCCTCTGCCCTCACCTCCCATCATTCTTCACAACAGCCTGCTGCCGTTTCTCTAACACAGCAAGATTTATCTCCTTTGGAGACTCTGTACCTGCTTTTTTCCCCTAGCCTGGAACATTCTGTCCACAGACCTTCAAGCGACAAGCTACTGTAGTCCACTGAGGTCAGTGCTTAATTAGACCCCTCAGAGAGGTCTTCCATCTGTAGTATCGCTTCCTCTTCCCAAACCTGTGCTTATCACCATCCAGCACAGATTTCTACCTTTATCTACTTGCTGCCGGCACTGCAAGGTGCACTTTTAAGCAAGCAGGGGCTCTGCTGTATACCCAGTCTACCCCCAGCACCGGGAACAATGCTTGGGGGGATGATGTAGGTAGCCACTGATGCTTGATGAATGACTGCAAAAAACACAGAAAACAAAAATCTGTAAAGTTTTGTAAGTGTTCCAAGAAAGGGAGAGGAAAAACCAAAATACATACTGACAACTGACGGATGGACAGACGGACGGAAAGAAGGAAGGAAGGAAGGAAGGAAGGAAGGAAGGAAGGAAGGAAGGAAGGAGGCTTGAGAATTTAGAAAGAGCACATGTTTTCCCAGTCAGATGAATGAAGTCTGTTTCTCTCTCTCTCTCAGTAAAAGCCAGTAGGCTTATGTGCAACTAGTAAGAATTTTTGAAATGTTAAATATGAGAGAAATAAAGTGATAGGAGTATACATGTGAGTATCAAGAAAGTCTACAGTATGTCCAAATAACAAAGCAAAAATATAATATTCTTCCAGAACCATAAATGTGGCTCCAAAGTAAAAACGGAGACCAGCCTAGATCTTAATTCTCATCTTTGTAAAATTGAAGAGCATTCTGAACATTAAAAAAAATGTTAAAAGCTTGGAAAATGTGGGTTTGAGTTTTATTTAGTTTCCTTTAAACCAGAAGTCTTCCCCAAAAAGTCCTATCTGAGAACTCTTCAAATGTGAGAAAGAATTAAAGAGTGTCAATTCTGATCTGTCAAAATTTTACAAGGAGAACAAGCTCCAATATCAAGCTAACATCCATTTTCATCTTCAACACAGGAAGTGAATAAAGAACAAAAAGAAATATGATAAAGTTGTTAAAAAAAGAGATACTGAAAAACATAGTTTGTTCTCTCTAAAAAAAACTTTACAACAGATTTTATAAGAATGCTTTAAGAGAATTCCGTTATCTTCCAATTCACAGTGACTAAAAATGTGTGAATGTGAAAAAACTTATCAAAACAGAAATTAAAAACTGCCAACCACTTTTAGTGTTGAAGACAAAAAAGTTCTTGTATTTACCCAAGCTCTGAATCTTAGGCAAAAAGGTCTTTTAGAAAATATAGTACTATAAAATGTTGCTGACTTATATTCTGTTGTGCATAAAAACATTATTTAATATTAAATATGCGATTTCTCTGTACCATCAGACATTTACGTCTGTAGAAACAAAGGGAAGACTTTGAAATTGACAAGACGGTGGGTTAATATGGAATTCAACCACACTTCTGCTTTATCTGCCAAGAAATTTCTGGTTCTCATACAACATGTACCACGAATCTGAAGAAATATTAACAGAATAGAAAATAAGTAATGAAATATATGGTCAAGTTTTCACTGACCATGGCACACACATGATGAATGAAGGCCAAGAGTAGCTGAGGAATCACAAACTTAAGCTTTGTTCACACTCTTCAGCTATGTGTTCAGAAACTAATTATAATACCACATAACAAAATATATTTTGCATAAGCAAAAATATAGTGAATCGCTTTCATAATTCCCCAAAAACAAACCACCAGATATACAGGAGACTGTGGAGTTACTTTGTCATATACTCAGTCAAGCACCTAAGTACATGTTAAAAAAATCTATGTTAACGTGAGAAAAAAATTAACATTGCACTCTGAATAACACTGCCAACAGAAACAAAATTACTAATAAGCAACGGTTCTTTCAGAGAAAGTAATTCACCTGCTGGAACCTGTTTAAGAAATAACTAAATTGTGGGGCTCTTAGAGAGTAATTACAAAATACAAATAGTGCGTAATTATAAAATACAAATTACAAAAATATAGGACATATGCTGGAATGATCGTTCTAATCAATCCACTGCACAGAAAAGGTTACAATTAGGTGAATGCAAAGTTGAAAGGCAGGTAGAAATTCACGGTTTTGCTATCCTGCAAGTCAGTTACAAAACTCCAATGCCAGATTTCTAGATCTAAGGTTTAATGATAAACATTTCTCAAGTGATTCCATAAAGCAGCAAGTACAAGCTAAAATAGCAGAGGCTTCAAAAAATTTCAAATGGTATCAATAATCTCAGCACATCTGCTTCTAAAACTATGCAGATACCATCCCCTTCAAATACGATACCAAATCTTGTTTGGAGAACTCTTTCTGTGAAACTACATCATCACCATTTGAAAGCCAATGTTGATTTAATATTGCAAATGGACAGTAGAGTGACTCCAGGAGTAATCTAGCAGTTGACAATAGTATTAACAAAATATTTTCAGTACGTCAAACTTTTAAAATCTGACTGTTAAAATTAACATCGCAAAAATTAACATTTTGATAAATTTTCAGATTAATATATCCCAGATTAATGTTCTATGATGATTTTTGGCTTTAGCTGAATATTGACCTTATTGGCCAAACATGTATTTGGTGCAGCTTCGATAAAAACACACCAAGTAAATCTTCAACATGGCACAGAGTAAATATCCAATGAAAACCTACTGAATTAATTTAAGAACTGTAAACAGGTGAGATCCAGTGGCATTTCTTTTACTTGAAGGATCAGTTAGGTATACAATAATTTAAAGGAGAGGTATAATCACAACTCCTTCTTAGCTTCTAACATGGCTGCCGCTCACATTAGGAACACAGCAGTTGACTGTACTGGTGGGAAACCAATAGTTAGATGAGTGCCATTAAAATGGAGAGAAATAGGGGTGCCTGGGTGGCTCAGTCGGTTAAGCATCCGACTTCGGCTAAGGTCATGATCTCGCAGTTCGTGGGTTCGAGCCCCGCGTCAGGCTCTAGGCTGACAGCTAGCTCAGAGCCTGGAGCCGGTCTTCGGATTCTGTGTCTCCCCCTCTCTCTGACCCTCCCCTGCTCACACTATCTCTCTCTCAAAATTTAAAAAAACATTTAAAAAATTTTTTTAAAAAATGGAGAGAAACAACAACTCCAACAAGCCTACCAATAAAGCATCTATAATAATTATCCTGACATTATACTATCTGCTCTACTGATTGCACTACAAATGCACATCACACCTGAACCGTCTCATACCTTTGTCTCCAATTCTTTCTTCCCCCCTTTCTTCCCAACGAGAGAAGTTCTAAACAGGATCACTGTTCTAGCACAATGATGATGACTGGGCAACAAATATTTGTTCAATAAATGCATAACCAAGACTTCCCTTTTTCTCTTGTCCCCGTTGTGTTCTGATCTTTACATGGTACACATGTTTAAGCAAAACCTAAGCTCCCAGGACTTGAGCTCTCTTCCCACTCCTGGTTCCACCACACTTGATAAAAATAAGGAGACTGAGCATCCCCTCTGGGACTCTGTATTCACAGGGTTCTTCCTATCACCTGCACTCCTAAGACTATCTGAGCATGAGCTATCCAAGAACTCAAGTTCTGAAAGCATGAAAACGGCGGCATTGTACTTAAATCAACAAAGACATATGAATACGGTGTAGTCAAATAGATGGACTGTGACAGTTAATTTACTTACTCTCACCCCCAAGCCCATCCTTCTATAATTTGCTTTTAATGTTAGAACTAAGAAGCTGAAGAGTGTATTTCTTAGACTACTTTGTCAGCAGGCTTCTCATTGGGCCCCATCAACTATAAGGAAATTGGAAGGTGGTAAGAAAGAAGGTCCCTGTTTGGGGGCACCTGGCTAGCTCAATCAGAAGAGCACTCGACCTCTTGATCTCAGGGTCCTGTGTTTGAGCCCCACATTGGGTAGAAGAGATTACTTAAATAAGTAAAACTTCAAAAAAAGAATAAGGTCACTCTTTGTTTTTCAAGTTCTGTCAGCATTTCCTGTCATCAAAAGCTGGCTATCGCTGTAGGCTCTAGCTTCCTGGGGAATGCCTAGCAGTGCCTGGCCCCTTCAGAAGTCTGAGCTCCTAGACCTATAGAGTTCCTCCGAGCTCCAAAATTCTGCCTCACCTACCTCTTCCCTGCTTTCCCCCCAGCTCTAGAAGTGACAGATGCTTCCTGTGGTTATCATTAATATCTTAGTTACCTCATGTGACATAGTATGTATTTGGTCTTTACTGCCCTCTCCCCCATGCTTAACCCAGAGCTCCTAAATCCTGTGGATACGGGGGGTGACAGAAGCATCTTTTATTTTAATGAGTCCCCCAGATAGCTTCAAGATGAGGGCTGGAGCCAGAAAGACCAAGATATACTTAGGTTTCAGCCCTATCTCCTGACCTCTGGTGAGGGGAGAGGGACTGGAGATTGGATTGATCACCAATGGCCAATGATTTATAATCAGTCATGCCCACATAATGGGACCTCCACTAAAACCCCTAAAAGATGGGAGTCTGAGGAAATTCTAGGTTGGTAAATGCATCCACATGGGAAGGGAACATATCCCAACTCCATGGGGACAGAAGCTCCTATGCTCAGGACACTTTCAGACCTCACCCTATGTACCTCTTCATCTGGCTGTTCATTTGTACCCTTTATAAACTCTTTTAAAATAAACTGGTACTAGTAGAAGTAATGGGTTTTTCTGAGTTCTGTGAGCTGAGGAAGGAGTCATGGGAATCCCCAGCCGCTTTCACAGCTGGATGGTCAGAAGTACAGGAGGCTTAAGACTTGTGAATGGCATCTGAAATGGAATGAACTCTTGTAGGATGAAGCCCTTAACCTGAGAAGTCTGCACACCAAGTCTACATAGAGTCAGAATCAAAATGAACTGGAGGACACCCAATTGGTGTCTGGATTGGGAGAATTGGTTGGTGTGGGGGGAAAAGCCCCACACATTTGGTATCAGAAGTGGTTTTGGAAAACAGTTCAGAATTAATGTCAGCAGTGTTGTGAGTAAAAACACCCACACCTCAACATCCTCTCTTTGCTCAGGCTTCCAACGTTTATGTAAATAAACCCTTATGTTAAATCCCTTTTTAAGATACCTAACATGGTTTCTGCTATCCTGGTTGAAATCTGACTGATACATAGGAAGTTCTAGAGAGTAGCTTAATCCTTACCTTTACCAACAATATCTAATCTATCATCATCAGGTACTAGTGTGTAGCTATTAGTAAAGTGATCCTTTGATTCTCTTTCCTTTGTAAAATGTAAAGGAGGAGAAGCAGGATTCGGGTATTACTAGGTGCCCAGCCATAATGCCACCACGGAAGTACTAAAATCTCACCATAAATCCCTAGCACATGTCAAGAGCAATGTATTAGTCTAGTAATTACATGGAGAGACATTACTTGCCTTAAAGAGGCGTGACATAAACGAACAATAGAATAGAAATTGGGAGACTTGATTTCTAGTCTTGACACTCATAAAACATATGACGACTTTATAGAAGTCAGTACTTGTTAGACTGAATCTCTCACATTGCTTCTGGCTAGGACTACATATGTTACACGGCATCTTTCCAAATGCTGACATCTAGTGGATACTCTTAGATTTAGTATTATTTTAAAATGAAAACTCATACTTACACTACTTTTTTAATGTTTATTTATTTTTGAAGAAGAGAGAGACAGAGCGTGAGCAGGGAAGGGGCAGAGAGAGAGGGAGACACAGAATCAGAAGCAGGCTCCAGGCTCTGAGCTGTCAGCACAGAGCCCCATCCGGGGCTCGAACCCACGAACCGTGAGATCATGACTTGAGCCAAAGTCGGACGCCTAACTGAGTGAGCCACCCAGGCGCTCCTTACACTATTTTAAATACTCTCTGGTATTCCTGGCCATGTGCAATAAACACAACTAGGAGACCAATGCTGCTCCCTAAATGGAAGTGAAACATATAAATTAGTATTACCTCAGACCGTCATGGCATCTTTGAACCTGATTCAGGGATTACTAGTAATAGCACTCTTCCATGCCTCCAGCCTTAATTAAACCACCAATGCAAATTTCTGCCTGAGTGTACACTTAAAAGAAATGTTTCTTGCTACAATGTCTTGCATCAGATACAAATAGGGTATGAGAAAACTGATACAAAGTTCCAAGTAGTTTAAGAAATTTACAGAATGGTGATGGGTATATGAAAAAAACAAAAAACAAAAACATTGAAACTCAATGTTATTTTATAAGGATTTATTATGAAGGTTATTCTTGAAAAAATATGGTCATGAGACAAAAAAATAGTACCGTCAACTCATTTTCTTAAAATGGTACCACTATTTGGAAATCCATAAAAAATATATACACATATAAGGTAAATATATGTTTTAAATTCAAGAGAATGATAAACACAGCATTTAAAATACTGGTTATCTCTGGAGAGAGACAAGGCCATAGGACCAGGTCACTTCAAAGGTTTGGGTAACATTTCAGTTCCTCAATTACTGGTGGATTCAGGGGAGGCTTTTAGGCTTTTGCATTTACAAATAAAGGTACTCTTTTGTATGTATCAATAACTCAAAAAAATTTTAAATGTAAAGTCACCGATGCTCAAATAACATATATGACTCATTCAAAGGTGCTCCCCCCAAAAAACGAATGGATTGGAATTCAGGTGCCGGAACTCTTTCCAGCACACATGCAAACAATGCGCGGATGCGCCATTACATAAAATCCTTAGCATATGTGACACCCAGCGCACTTCAACAGCTAGCCGGTGTTTACAGTGCCTGCTGGTGGCTGCTGCTGTTTTAAATCAAACAACCTTTCCTTAGCTCCTGTCTGCCAATTACTGGGACAGATACTGAATATTTGGCACTGAGGAATTCACAGACAAGTGTTAAGAAACCAGACAAGATGGTGTGGCATGCTTTCATACAGAAGCATGCAAACAACACAAGGAACATACAGAAAAAGGAACACCTAACCAAAGACCTCCCAGAAGGGCTGCTGATTCTTAAGTCCTTCTTGTTTTCTATTTCTTTAAATTAGAAAATAATTTAAACATAAAAAAAAACGTATCCACATGTACCACTCAGATTGTGTGCGCCTGCTACATTCATGAGTGAACAGCTTTTTTTTTCTTTTCAAATTTTTATTTAAATTCTAGTTAGCTAACATATAGTGTAATACTGTTTTCAGGAGAATTTAGTGATTCACCACCTACAGGTTAACACCCAGTGCTCATCACAAGTGCCCTCTTTAATGCCCATCACCCATTTAGCCCATCCCCACCTACCACTCAAATTAAAGCAATGACATTTTGCCAGATTTGTCTCAGAGGGCTCCCTACATTTTTGTGCAGTTAACCTCCCAACCTTCCCCAACCAACTTTCCTCTCCTCCATCTCCTAAAGGTAATCTTGAAAGTATGTTTCCTTTCCAAACGTATTTTAAAATTTTTACTGTGAAGGTATATATTCATAAATACAGCAATTGTTCTGCTTCTCAATTTACATAAATGCTGTATTGTACATATTCCTTTAAAACCCACCTCTCACATGCAATGGTGTTTTGAGAATGATCCATGGTCACTTATTGAGATGTCATACACTATTCCACAGTTCAATGAAACCCTACTGAGGAACAATGACTTCTTAATTTTTCTCTAATAACAAATAATGCTTTACGCATATCCTTTCACATATACTTGTATATACTTATGCCCATGTACAAGAGTTTCCACCAGACAGCAAGTCTAGAAATTAAAAGGCAACCATAACTTGACTAGATTGTGCCAAATTGCTCTCCAAAGTTCTTCTATCCATTCACTGTTGCATTAGTATATTTCTTCTCTCCCATCCTCTAAAACCTCAAGCTTCAAATTTTAGACTGTGAAATATCTCACTGATGTTTTAATTTATATTTTTTGATTACCAGTAAAAATGTGCCTATATCTTTATAGGACATCTGTAAAATGTATATTCACATCCTTTGTACCTTGTAGCATTTATTTTTCTGGTATCTCTCCCGCGCCTACCTTTCTATATACACTGTCCTCTGTACTGCTGGGCTTAGCATCTGTAAATGACATCCTTGCCAGCTGTTAGGTTACCTCAGTAAGAGGCACTTGAGGGTGAGAAAGCAGGACAGAGAGAGAAGCTTCCCTGTCTCTGGTTGGGACAGACCAGCAGCTGCGCTAAGAGCAATCAGATGGGGTGAGGCAAGTATGCACCGCCCCCGTCAGAGGCAGAAGCAAGGGCAGTCTGTGGGCTGCAGTCTAGGGGTGGTGGCGGCTAATCTCTGGTAGCAGTACCATCACCCATCTTTTCTTTGCCACTCTGTCTCTTCTCCTTTGCTCTTCTAGTCTAATATCTTTGTAACCAATCCTGTATATTAAACTCCCTGTTTAGGGGCACCTGGGTGGCTGAGTCAGTTAAACAACAGACTCTTGATGTTGGCTGAGGTCATAATCAGTTGTGAGATGGAGCCCCACTCAGCGTGGAGCCTGCTTGGGATTCTCTCTCTCCCTCCCCACTTGTGTGTTCTCTCTCAAAATAAATAAGTAAACTTTAAAATTAATTAATTAATTCCCTGCTTGAAACTCCCAGAGCGGTATGTTTTCTGAACTCACCTCCTTCCTTACCCCCCAGGTAGGCTTTAGGAATTCTAGATAGGAAATCTGGATACCAATCTTTTGATGCTTAAACACACTGCAAATATCTTCTTCTAGTCTGCAATCTCACAATATCCTAGTCTTAACTTTGTTTATATCATTTTGTCACATGTAATCCACTTTTCTTTGTGGTCTATGTTTATCATTTAAGTAATGATTCCTGGAAAACTGCCTTAGCTATTCTTGGCCTTTTATTTACCCATGTAACTGTCAAGTTCTACAAAAATCTTAATGGGATTTTGACTTGATTTTGCATTAAAAACACACACACAAATACCAAGGCAGAACTTCCATCTTTATAATATTAACAATTTTTTCATTTAATCTATGAATATGAGATAAGAATATAAGAATACATGAATACATTTTTTTAATGTTTATTTTTGAGAGAGAGAGAGAGAGAGAGAGAGAGAGAGAGAGAGAGAGAGAGAGAGAGAAAAGTAGTGTGCACGAGCAGGGGAGGGGCAGAGAGCCAGGGGGACAAAGGATCCAAAGTGGGCTCTGTGCTGATAGCAGTGAGCCCAATGCAGGGCTCGAACTCACAAACCGTGAGATCATGACTTGAGTCAAAGTTGGACACTCAACCAACTAAGCCACCCAGATGCCCCTACATGAATACATTTTCTTTGCTACACCATACTTGCTTTCCTGGGATCAACTTTATACAGTCATTAAAAAATAAATGTATTTTGGGACGCCTGGGTAGCTTAGTTGGTTAAGCATCTGACTTAGGCTCAGGTCATAATCTTCGCGATTCATGAGTTTGAGTCCCTCGTCAGGCTCTGTGCTAACAGCCTGGAACCTGGAACCTGCTTAGGAGTCTGTGTCCCCCTCACTCTGTGTCCCTCCCCCACTCACGCTCTGTCTCTCTCTCTCTCTTTCTCTCTCAAAAATAAACATTAAAAATTTTTTTAAATTAAAAAATTAAAAAAATAAATGTATTTCTAGATCTAATATTTCGCTTTGGATTATTTCATAAATAAGACTGACCTACAATATTTTTTCTCTCTTCTTGTCTGGTTTGGCTATCAAGCCTATTTTATATATCAGCTCTTTCTGTTCTACAGAAAAGTATAAAAGAACATGAAGGTTTGTGTCTCCTTAAAATCTGTATGTTGAAATCCTAACACCCAACGTGATTAAACCCTCTGAGAGGTGATTAGGTTATCAGTGTGAAATCCTCATGAATGGAATTAACGTCCTCATAAAAGAGAGCCCCGAGAGCTCCCCTGCTCTTTCTACCCTGTGAGGACACAGCAAGAAGACAACTATGTATGAACTGGGAAGTGTGTCTCACCAGGACCCAACTATGCTGGAACCGTGACCTTGGGGCTTCCAGCCTCCAGAACTGTGAGAAATAAATTTGTTATTTGTAAGCCACCTAGTTTACTGTATTCTGTGATAGCGGCCCAAACTGAATACAACACCTGCTAAATGGAAGACTCAAACTTGACCACCTAACCTTAGTATGAATCTATTTTACAACATCTGTGCCAAGCAGCCAAGCAGCCGCTGCTTCAATATTTCACTCTGCATGGCCACACCCAGAGTCACTCATTCTGTTCTCAAATGACTTAAGTTTTAGATTTCAATTTTTAGAAACTTTTTTAGAAACTTCAGCCGATGACTGAATGATGCACAATTAATCCAACATGAACCCTGCAAAGAATCACAAAACTTGTACTAGGCTGATTTTCGTCCATTTGTTAATCTCTCCTCATTGGTCCCGATTCTCACCGTCCTCTGAGAAGTAAACTAAACAGTCCATGACAACCATTTGACAACCCATTAAATATCTGAAATATCTTAAAATATATTAAACTGAGGTTAAAAGAAAGTTGACCCTTAGACAATATACATACACTCAAATAGACAAAAATTACAAAATATCTCCTGTCTAGTAATTAGAAGGATTGAGCTTCTGAAAGAGAATAAAGTTTAAATGGAGATATTTAGGAATATTCATCATAAGGACCTTCTTAAACATTACAGACTGAAGGAATAAAGGGCAACAGAACCATTTTGCCCCAGCACCTTGCCATCAGAACCAAATGGAAGTAAAAACCAGTGACAGATCTTTCTGTGTGCCACACACGATGCTAAGTAATACATACACAGTAACACCTTATAAAATCCTCAACTGCTTTTGAGGTTGTCTAGCACTACAATCCTTTTACTTCTGAGCAACCTGAAGGTCAGAAGGATTAAGTAACTTTCTCAAGGTCAACAAATCAGTAAACAATGAAGCTGGAATTCTTACTCAGGCAAATCTGCCTCCTAACAGTTCTCTTAACCATTCTGCCATATTGCTTCTTAGTCATAAATGAAAATACACACAATTCATCCAAAAAGAGTGAAGGAAAATTTCAAGTGTTCCTGAAAGAAATTAATTCAATACAAGTAAAATTAATTCAATACTAGTACTAAAATTTCTAAGTTAGGAATAAAATTCTCACAGGAAAAAAAAATTTAAGAAAAAAGTATGATGACTAGAAAAAGATAACAAATAGTAAGAAATGTCCTTACGTATTTCCCTACATTTGTCAGGTCTTTCTGTTTGAGCCTGGCATGCTAAAGGAATTTAGTACAGTGCAACTGCAGGAGGGCACAAATGTTTCCCTTGTTCCTGAACTTCAATTAGAATGATTCTCTTAAATATAACTCCTCCAAGCTCATCATAAACAGAATACAAAAACAAAATACAAATTTTCTCTTTTTGGTAATCATGTCATCTTAAAGATATGTACTTGAATAACCTGTCTATATTTATAAATCAGTATCTCCTATAGTACAAAAAAGAATCCGGCAGACCAAAATGATTAAGTGTGCTACCTAATAGTTACAGATTTTAAAGTTTTGCATAGTTTTTTATTAAGGCAATATTTATATAAATCAGAGTTCAAATCACTTAACAATTCTGAATATTTTTACCATATTTCAAACATTGCTGGTAGGGAGAAAGAGAAAGGAAGGAAGTGAATGGTATGAGAAAAGGTAGAAAATCAGCCCAGAATATAGGGTTCGTGACAGGACTTGAAATCACGTAGCTCAGTTCTCTAATTTTATAGAAAAAAACTGAGGACTAGAGAAACTTGGTGACTTGGCAAAAGCAGCACTGTTTTTAAAAGTGGGGCTTAATCCAGTGACCTGGACAGTGCAGCCTTTGAGAACTATTTAAAATACGGCATCATCACATCACACTGACAGAACAAATCTAGTGCCACAACCAAAAAGTACCCCACAGTCAAATGCCCCACCACGTCCCCTTCAAGACAAGTAATAGTGCTGTTTTTGCTCTCAGCCAAGCTTCAACAGATCTGCCATTCCCTTTATCTGTAGTCAGCTGCAAGGTGCTGAACGGCCATTTGTCGAATTCAGTGACACCTTTCTAGGCTCTTCTAGCTCAGGCTGGCACATGAACACTGTACTCACACTACTGAGTTAACTGTAAAACACTTGGTGACTTTTCACAAGTCTTGACCTTTTTTTATGATTCCATAACACAAGCATCAGACCTTACTTTTTGCATCCTTCCTGTGGAATTTAATTATGACGTTTCTCTCATTAAACTTTCAGCATCTCAAACTGATATTTTATTTTCTACATGTCAACTGCATGTTCCTTGAATCAGAATGTGAATTCTCTGAAGGTGGGCACTCTCCATGGCTTACCACTTATCTTCAACTATCTTTTCCACAGAACATGCTGTTTCTGTGATTGTTTAACAGCAAACACAAGTTTCTTCAAAGCTATTTCAAGAACTTTGAGCCTACACCATTAGGATATTTCGTAAAAGACTGCGTAACTCTACTTTTTAAAGATTAGTTATACAGAACATAAAAAACTACACGTATTCAAATATGATGGAGAAAGAAAGGTCTAATTGACTTTTCGTTAACAGGAGTTCTTAATCTGGGATCCAAATAAAGAATGCAGTGACCTGTGAATTTGGATGGGTACCTTTTCACTAACCTCTATATGAAGGTCTGCAATTCCTTCAATCAAAATTATAGGCAACAAACCACAGTAGTATTAGAAATACCTATGAACTTGTCATCAATAGAAATCACAAGTACTTTCATATTATACTATAACTATTACAAACTCAGCACTATTCACAACTAGAGTATTTCACAGAATTATTGCTAAAGCTTATTTCTCTAATGTGAGCATATATATTACTCTATCAAAATTTGTTAGCTGTATTTCAATATAACTAATTTCCTTTTTAATCATATATATCTTTAACTTTATAAAATCATTAATCATTTGTAGAATCACTGTCTGGGAGGGGATTCACAGGCTTCACCTGATGACCAGAGGTCCAGGGCACAAAAAATAGTTGAGAACTCCTGCACTGTAACATACAGAGTAGGCAAGGTAATTACAATTCCAAAAGATCACCACGATAACTATCCTATTAGTTCTAGTAAAATGACAGGCAAGTTTTGAAATGTAAATATCTCTGTTTATGACTAGGACTAGGAAGAGCACACAGATTTTAAGCTGATCATTTTCACTTGATGAACACAAAGCATGTCTACAGAAAATGATATTTTCAAATACCTATTAACTTATAATAATTAAAACAGTTACAGGATTAAAAATGTTTAAGTACTCAGAACCCTGTATCAGTAACTTTTTTTGTTGTTAATGTGTTCTTTCCTGCTAAGGCTTTCAAAAGGACCAAAACCAATAACAGGTATAATTCTTACTTAAGAATGTATGGAAAAAGTTCTTCCTTTCTAGTGTGTGTGTGTGTGTGTGTGTGTGTGTGTGTGCGTACAAATATACAAAACCACCAGAAGTATGTACTAGACCTTTCTTGATTAACAATACTTGTAATAGCTAAAATGGCTTAAAAAGGAATTCAAAGAAAAACACATACCTCTTCTACTGAAAGAAAGCTGTAAAAAAAAAGTTCTAATTAATTTACATTTTTCCTACTTCCTGTTCTAAGAAACTAAACAATATAGGGTATTTCCTAAAGATATTTTTAGCAGTTCAATATTATACAGAACATCTTCCTTAAATTATGTTTAGCCAATGGAGTTTTTTTTATCTGAAACATAACTTTTCATATGTATCTGAATTATCATTTCCCCCAAAGACATATTTACCTTCAGCCAGTGCTGGTGATTCTGTTCTTGTCCTTCTATCTGTTTAAAGAAAGAAAAAAGGGAGAAAGTCTAAAACATTATTATATTTTAAAACATGGTTAGTTTTACTAAAAATAACTTTAATAAGGTCTATGAATACCATCACATATCAAATGCATATGCTATACACATACGTGTGTGTGTGTGTGTGTGTGTGTACAGGCATCTCTTGAATTAAATCAACAATGGTTTACAGGGAACCTACTAAGAGTAAGGCATTATGTAAAACCCTGAGAAACACCAACAGGTCTGGATGAGACACCCTAATTGCCAAGGACTAAAATCTGTATCAAGAGAACTACACAGTGCTCATCATAGCTTATGAAGCAGGAAACAGCAAGGGAAAAAATTAGTAATCTGTCTTTATTCTTATAACAGGGGCCTAAAATTATCAGAGATATATTTCTATACTATTATCATAATTTAAATTCATTTCCTTTCAGTGTATTAAAAAATTAGTTTTACCAAAAGTACTAAGATCCTTATATTCCATGACAATAACCTATTACTTGCCAGAGGCACATCGGGCAAAACTCAAGTGAACCATGAAGTCCTTTGTAGGACTGACTTTATGATTCCATCTCCTAAAACATTTTTGGCTAAAATTAAATCTTTAGAATGATCTTACTCTAACTTTACAACTAAGAGCAACTATAACCACTACAGCAAACTAGCTTAGTCCACAAAGACTAGGGAGACACATTTGACTAAAGTAACTAATCACCTTTATATAAAAATTTATTTCCCAAGTTGTTTATTCTATGACCAGAGTTCTGGACTTAATAAACATACAGTTTCTATGTGCATAGTAAAATTTAGAGGGGATTGGGCACTGCCTTCCAAGATGGTAAGTGATCTGACACACTGTCTTCTAAAGGCTGAAATGTGGTGCTGTACCCCTGACAGATTAAAAAAAAAAAAAAATGATCCTGGAACCAATAGATGGGAGCACAACTGGCAAACTTCAGCTCCACTGGATTAGAAATTCTGATAGTAGGAGACTTGAAAAAGAAGTTTCTGCCAGAAGACCCAGGAAGAATTCTGAAGCAACTATCACTTGATTCTCTTGGACTAAGGAAAGAGTTACCAAATTGGGAAGTCCTATAGAGTGACCCTAACAGCATGAAAACTTATGGCTGCTGCCACACAATGGGGACAGGAGGGAATCTATCCAGAACCTAGGGGGTTTGACTAGGGCTTCCATGCTCAGTAATAACTGTATATGAGCAGCTGCAACAATTATGGCCCAACAGGGATAAAGCAACTACAGGCACTGATCCCTTGGAGAAGGTCTGTCACTGTACCAGGACAATGCCTCCACCTGTTGAAATGCTGGCTGAAGATAAGGCAAATCTAGAATGAATGGTAGAGGACTGCAAAAATGAACATTATTCACTAACCCTCCTGTTGTAAGTCTACTGTAGAGATGGTGGCCAGCCACCATCTTGAAAACTCAACAGAGGATACATGGCTATATCGGACACCTTGTGTGTGCTGCCTCACATATTCACTCCAAGTGTGGCACCTCCCCTTAACTGCACTACTGGGCTCACTTTCTGCTCACAGGCTTTGCTATAAGAGATGCTTACAGAACTCTTCGGACACCCTGAGACACGCAAACTCCAACCTGGAAGTGTGAAGATGTTAACACCAACACACTATGGGCAACCTGACCACTGGGGAATGGAATCTGGGAGCCCCCTTCTTCACACCCAGAGGCATATTCTTCATGTCTTCTCAAAGGACTTCCTCAGGATCAAGCCACAGTTGCTCAAAGATATGACCAGGTTAATAATGTGCCCTTGCATTGACTTCCCTTCCTCCCTGCTTCACTTGCCCCCGTTCTCCAACTTGTTTCCTGTTAACAGGTCCCCAAATAGATTATCTGCTTAAAATGTCCCCGTCTCAGGTTCTGCTTTTAAGATGAAACCAGGACATTTGTCCTTTGGGACACCATACTCCCTTCCTTTTCATTTTACCTCACTGGATGCTCTTTCTTAATCTCTGTTGCTGGACTTCTCTCAAACCCCCCATTGCTGACATGCCCAAGGACTCAGTTCTGGGTCCTCCACTCCCTTCGTGATTTCATTCTCTCATGGCTTTATGTATCAACTATATATATCAAATTTACTTATCCAGTATAGACATTTCTCTCCAACTCCATACTCTCATAGCCACTGCCTACTCAAATCTCCACTAGATGTTTTAATAGATAGCTCAAACTTAACATGTCAAAACTAAACTACTCATCTTCCCTCCCCAAACCTGATCTACCTTGTCTCTCTCAACTCAGTTAGTTGATAGCTTCTCTATCCTTCCAGTTGCTCAGGCAAAAACCCTGGCTTCCTCTGCAACTTCTTTCTCTCACATCCCACATTCCACTAAACCTCTCCTTACTTAAAATCTTCGCACCTACTATTCTAGCTCCTATTAACTCAAAGTTGAGGGTTCCGCTGCATTAGCACCCTTAAGTCTACCTGCTATTACTTCTTCTTAATCCAAGAGCCTTTAGAACAGGTGCTGCAAAGTTAAATGAGTTTGGAGTTGGGTAGAGGAACATCAGAAGCAAACAAATGTCTATGCTCAATCTAAGGGGTGCCATGGCTATTAACATGCCACGCTAAAAATGCAGGTGATCTGGTGCTGGATATTGATGTAAAACGATTTTTAAAGGTTATCATTTTTTAGAAATAATCAGTAGTACTAATTAAGCTTTAGAAATAATCAGTAGGCCCGAAGAAACAGTCTGAGGGTTCCATCTGGTTGATGAACCATCAATTTGCAACTTGTGATCTAGGATTTGTCTATAATTTATACATTATTAATCTTAATCTTTTACTTTTCCCTATCAGTCAGGAGATGAATGGGAGCTATTTACGTTCAAAGCCGAACCATTCTGGTTTTCCTCAAAAGCTCCTTTTGGATCAATGTTACTACAAATGGAATGAATAAACACATTTTTGCTTTTTCTGCCAAAAACAAACTTACTTCCCTAAGGCAGACCGAAGCCACCCAGAAATAAAGCAAGTGGCTTGGCTGGCCATTTCATAAACCAGAGCAAAAAAAAAAAACAAAACAAAAAACAGTGCTACTTGCATAAAACCATAAGGAAAAATTCTATTCATCCTAATTCTTAACAAATTAAGAAATAAGAAAATACCTGTAACTGTTTTTACCCTTAGAAATCAAATGTCAGGTCATAAATAGTGAATATTAGATACTATGTAAATTAGATAATCCAGGCATCTAAAACCTGCAAACTAGAAGTTCTTCAAGTAAGTGTTAAAATTTCTTTGCCTCCAGCAAAACCTAAAAGCTATGACTTCAGAGCATTCTGTCAACCACATTTACAGCTTTGCAGCATTCCAAACGATGATACATAAGTCTAACTGGTTATGCAACCTACACTCATTCCTCCTTCATTTGGGTATATGATAAAATTGAAATCAATTCAATTTGTTTAAGCTCCCCTTGACATGCACAAAGCAATCTTAAAACCATCTTAGAAAAAAAAAAAAACCAAAAACTGAATTAAAGGGCCCATCGACCATATTTCCAGATCAAACAATATTATGAAAATGCATTATTAGAGAACTTATCAAACTCGACACCGCCAAAAAAAAAATCCAGTGGAGAAATGGGCAAAAAACATGAATAGACACTTCTCCAAATAAGACATCCAGATGGCCAACCACACATGAAAAAATGCTCAGCATCACTCATCATCTGGGAAAGACAAATCAAAACCACAATGAGATACCACCTCACACCTGTCAGAATAGCTAACATTAACAACCCAGGCAACAAGAGATGTTGGTGAGGATGCAGAGAAAGAGGATCTCTTTTTCACTGCTGGTGGGAATGCAAACTGGTGCAGCCACTCTGGAAAACAGTATGGAAGTTCCTCAAAAAATTAAAAATAGAACTACCCTACGACCCAGCAATTGCACTACTAGGTATTTATCCAAGGGTATGCTGTTTCGAAGGGGCACATGCACCCCCATGTTTACAGCGGCACTATCGACAGCAGCCAAAGTATGGAAAGAGCCCAAACGTCCATCAATGGATGAATGGATAAAGAAGACGTGGTATATATATATACACTGGAGTATTACTCAGCAATCAAAAAGAATGAAATCTTGCCATTTGCAACTACATAGGATGGAGCTGGAGGGTAGAACGCGAAGAGAAATCAGTCAGAGAAAGACAAGTATCATATTACTTTGCTCATATGAGGACTTTAAGAAACAAAACAGATGAACATTAAGGGAAGGGAAGCAAAAATAATATAAAAACAGGGAGAAGGACAAAACATAACAGACTTTTAAATATGGAGAACAAACAGAGGGTTAGTGGAGGGTCTGTGGGAAGGGGGATGGGCTAAATGGGTAAGGGGCATTAAGGAATCTACTCCTGAAATCATTGTTGCACTATATGCTAACTAACTTGGATGTAAATTTTAAAAAATTAAATTAAAAAAAAAGTTACTGACACTAACAATTACTAACATCAATCTTTGAAAAACAGTGATTTCTAAAATTTCCAAGGCATTCCTTAGATGGAGGAATCTCACTTTAACATTTTAACAAGAAAATTCAGACTTTGAAGAGATCATTCTGATCAACCACTTTGTTTACTGAAATAACACACAGGCAATTTAGATCCTGCCAAGATACTAAGTAGGAGGTGTATACTTAAATGATAGAGTGAAGCTCAAAACCAGTCATGTGTCTTCACTTAGGAAATAAAATTGAAAAACCAAAGCTAAAAAAAAAAAGGAAAGAAAAAAGAAAATGCATTATTAGAGAATTCCAGCAAATACCTAAATTTTAAGAAATTGAAAAGGTTATTCTATAACCATTTAAGAAAAAAAGAAACATGCAAGTTTACAAAATTTGTTTTAAAAACAGTAGGAAAAAAACCAGTCCTACACATTAATAATTAAAATTGTGTGGAACTCATATAGATATATAGTCAGGGGAAGAGAACAGAGAAAGCACAATGGTCCAATTGTATATTAAAAGAACACTCCAAATATTTACTGGAAAATCTTATTGTAGATAGTCCCAAAATAAATACCCAAGGAAATGCTACGATGAAAAAATGGACTGCACTCTCTAGAAGTGCCTATTCACTCTTACTGTAGCAATTAAAACATTCCAGGTAAAACTGAGGTATCAGGAAAAATATCTACATACAGAGCTGTGGCAACTAAAAGAAGGTATTTCAGCTAGGAGTGGAGCATGACAATCAGATATTAGGAAAGGTTTTATGAAGCCCTGGTACCTGAGACAGATTTTGAGAAATGAACAGGAACAGGATTTAGACAAGCAGGAAAAGGAGGTAGAAGGTTCAAAGAGAACATTCCAGATGAGGAAGGTATAAAGTAATCATTATAGGGCAATGAAGAAAACGTTATTTAATAAATGGTACTGAAACAATCCCATGAAAAACTGAGATACAACCTTCACAGTCTATACATTCTAGATGGGTTAGAGTCTAATTTCTCAAAACTAAATCTCAAAAAAAATCTCAAAAATAATACTTTGCTTATCTTTGGCGGAGTAATTTGGAAAGAATCAAATCATATAAAAATTATAAATTAAGGACATTAAAATATTTTAATGTTTAATGTTCATATAAATGCATTAAAAGTCACATCAAGAGAGGAAATGATTAACATGATAATTTCTAAGAGCGAGAAAACAGCAAACACACATAAAAAAAACTTTATGTTCCCCAATAATAAAAAGGAAATATGATTTAACAAAGTGGTTTAGAGCACTGGTTCTTAAATAAGATAAACCTGGGATGAGTTTCCAAAATTATGAGGTTCTTTGAGCATCTGTTTTGTTATTTGCAAAGTCAGATTTCCATTTATTACACTGTTATCTAATCATCAGTTTCCCTTATTTGCAAAGTAGGAAAAGTAATGTCAAAGACTGTGTGAAGATTAGAAATGCCAGTTTTATTGAACATGGTCACTACTTCTCTTATTTAACATTAAAATTACAAGAATATACAGCCATCTATTTGACATTCTACCTCAAGTACAGTATACTTAAGAATATCCATGTCTGAGACTCACAGGAGCTCAAATACCTGAATACAAATCTCAGGCTTCTACGTTCTCACAACCTGATTACAACTGTATGTTTAGCCCTTAAAACATGTCATCATTATCATTACATAAACCATACCCATATACTATTTCTAAAATATCCACTCTCTTTAAAAATGTAATGAAAAATGAAGATCTTATAAATACAGAATGCTTTATAGTCTTATCATTTTCTCATCTTTATTAGTGACCAACCCCATCATTTCTTTCAAGTCTACCAGTGACAGTTCACTGAACATCTGTTACTCAGGTCATGCACAGACTGCAAAGCTTGTAGTGGTGTTACCTCGTCTCCTGCTGACAAATCCATGTGGCATTTTACAAAATGGATAACCAAATGAGGGAATTTGTCAACAAAGATAAAAGGGCAGCAAAAACAGAAGTGGTAACACTGGAAGTCAAACTCTAAGGGAACATAAATGAAGCTACCAAAGAAATAGCTGGCTGCAAGAACGCGGACACTGCTGCCATCAGAGAAACTAGACATGTCGGTCAGAGGGACTGTGAAGGTAAACTTACCAACATGAATGAAGAAAGTGGTTATGATGAAAAGGATGAAGATGTCCCAGAAGAAGTAACATCAGAAAAAAAAATATTAAAGGAATTTTGGGGGAGCACCTGGCTGGCTTAGTCAGTAGAGCATGCAACTCTTGATCTGGGAGCCATGAGTTTGAGCCCCATGTTGGGCATAGAGATTACTTTAAAAAGAAAAAACAAAAACAGGAATTCTTGGATATATTTAAAGACATGGAGAATACAATGGATAAAATGTTGGAAGCAAATCCAAACTTAGAAGTATTAAGTGTGACAATGTGGTCAAGGCATAAAAATAGTGTTCACTCCCTGTTATCAGCAATACAACAAAAAAGAAGCAGGTAATTGCTCCCTTTTAATTACATGCAACCTACGTAAAAAAATACATATACACAGGCATGCGCACACACACACACACACACACACACACACACACAAAAGGGAGCAAAGAATACAACGTCCATCCACTCGTGTGCTTTTCTACAATCATGGCACTTCGCAGAATACCTCTGAATTACACCTGATCCTAACAGAAACACAGACAAGTTCAAGGATGGGAAATCCAAAGTCCCAAAGGAAGTTCACATCTTAAATGTGAACTTTTTCCATTTTTTCTATTGGGGAAATATATAACATAAGCTAGCGTTTAGTAGCAATAACCTAAAGTGCCAAAACAGAGATAACGCTCTCACTGCCTGTTATAAGCACAACATGCCCTCATTCTGCATCTGAACTGGATACCACACATTTCCAAACAGATACTGTAGTTGTATTCTGAATCACCTATGCAATACTTGTAAAAAGCCTATTCCATCCAACATACGCACAAGAAAACTAGGAACCACTAATAAAATCAAATACTCCCATCCCACTCTTAAATTCCTTAATTCTTAATATGTCATTAAAAATTACACAAGTAATTTGCAAAATCTGGCTGGTTTAAAGACAACTTTTGTAGTGCACAAATAACAGAAGCCAGGGCACAGTTCAGTTCAAGCTACTACGGCATGACATCAAGCAGGCCAGCATTATAGACCTGATCCACATTTGGCCTGTAAGCTTCAGGGAGAAAAACCGTGCCTGGTGTAATACACGGCTCTCCTAATTCCAGAGTTCTATGACCAAAACAAATATTTCATCATCTTCGAAGCAAAAATATGCATCCATATATAATGTACTTTGACAGAAAGCGTCCATCAGTGTTTAAACTCAGAGCAAGAATCTTAAGTCTCTCAAAGTTTGAATTTCTTCATCTGCAGAAAGGAAGAGAATACCCACCCCTAAACGGGCACCTGGCTGGCTCACTTGAAGGAATACAGAACTCTTGATCTCGGGGTCATGAATTTGAGCCCCACGTTGGGTATAGAGATCAAATAAAAAATTTAAAAAAAATCAAAAACACTTATCCCTAAGACTAAGAGACTCAGAGAAGGAGGGGCACCTATTAACCACTGTCTGCCTCTTTTCTCAGGTCTTACCTGGTCACATCGGGCCAACCACACTCCCTCTGCATAGATGCTGTTTGTTACTACCATCCTTGTAGTTTTTTATTTTTATTTTTTTAAATTTTTTAAAGTAGGCTCCACACCCAGCAAGGAGCTTGAACTCACGACCCTGAGATCAAGACCTCAGCTGTGGTCAAGAGTCAGACAATTAACCAACTGAGCCACCCAGGCGCCCCACCATCCCTGTAGTTCTAAGGGCCCAGTTTAAGCGACCCCAGAGTATTAGAGTCCCCATGTTAATTCTGCAAGTATGATTAAAATTTTTATTATATTTCCAGCAGTGCTTATGATACAAAGTAGTAAGATCATCTTTATCCTGAAAAAGGTTAATGACTTCCTATGGAAATAATACTTGCATGTATAAAAAGTACCAAGACCATAACAGTTCTGTCCACACTATATTATCATTACAGTCTACAATTATAACAGAGATTTAGAGAACAGGACAGTGTGAGAGAAGAGTATATCCCAAGTGTGGGTTAAGTTCAGATGGGCCCCATAACACATCATTGTACTAATCAAAACGTCTGGCTCTTTCCCAGCACTGAAAGCAGTTATCACAGCCTACTCATTGCTATCATATCCCCTGCACTAAGCACAATGTTTGAAACACTGGAGTCTCCAGTGTGTATATGCTGAATGGACGGATGAGTGATTTAGCAAACAACATGATAAAAGACGTAAGGAACCTGGCATAAATATGACTAGTTTAGAGCTACAGTCCCAGAAGCCTGGCCACCCTGCTAAAAGGATTTGTTTGGGAAAATGACCGATAAGGAATGATCTATGTGCAGGCAGTATACAGCTGACAAAAATTTAGAAAAATGTGCAACGTGTCCTATTAAAATTAAAGTACAAATGAGACTTTAAATGAAACAGACTAATGTGTCCACCATGGTTTTATAGATCATGGTTTTTCCAGGCTCACAAAGTAACTGCTGCAAACACAGATAACTGGTCTCTGGAGATCTAGTGCCTCTGGGGAGATACTGTACATCTGATCGGTGATATTACTGCTCAGCTAACTGTCTTGGTAACAATCAAATAATAGATTTTTAAAAGACTATTAAGAATGCTTTGCCACAATCTTAGGGGAATTGCTTCCTAATGGCAATTCAATAAAGATTAGTAGAAGACCACCAAAAGGTCAGATATGTTACGCAATGCAGAGTATAAAATGCAGAATAAAACAAGACCTATCCCCCAGAAGCTCATTGTCTATGAGAAGACATACAAAAAAGTTACTATAATACAGTGTAACTAAGTAAAATGCTAGAGAACTGGAGTCTGTGGATAAACTACAACGGGGGGAAAACGGGAGTAATTGAATTATCCCTAGAGGATAGTTTCAGAGAAAGCAATGATGTTTGAGTCAGCCTGGTATGTTTTAAAAAAGAAAAGAAAAAGAAAAGAAAAAAACACCACCACCACTAACAACTTTCAAAGATATTTCTTTAATTCAGTAAGCTTTAAATTAAGTAAAACTTTTTTTAAAGAGAAGTATGAACATATCCACTAATCTAGAAAAGGGAATATTCTCTCTCCTAAAAGAGACATTTTAAGTGCTATCTACCCGATTGCTAACATGGGGTTCATAATAGATGAACACTAACGCTCTCAAGAGAAAGGCTTTGCGAAACCAAGACTGAGGCAACAAGACTTCCAAAGAACAGGTAAGACTTTCCAGTGCGACTAAACACACACACGACAATTTTCTCAACTATTCCGTATGCTGTGCATGTCTGAACCTTAACCTGTTTGCTGTTCTTTTCTTTATTGAAGTTCAGATAATTTCAGATTTTGACTACTCAAGCCTGAATTTACAAACCAGATGAGAGGAAAGCATTTTCAAAAAAGAACATGTACTAACTCTTTAATGATCGAAAACTATATACATTACATATATATAAGCTGTATCTTAAAAAGACACAGTCCAACACGCTACACCCTACACTTCCTGGGATGCAATGGTGGGGGGGGGGAGCTATCTTCTCTCTTTTTTTTAATGTTTATTTATTTATTTTTAAGAGAGAGTGAGCGAAAGCAGGGGAGGGGCAGAGAGGGAGACAGAGCATCCCAAGCAGCCTCTGCACTGTCAGTGCAAAGCCTGACACAGGGTTTGAACTCACGAACCATGAGATCATAACCTGGGGTGAAATCAAGAGTTGGGACGCCTAACTGAATGAGCCACCCAGGCATCCCTCTTCTCTTTTTAAAAACAGCCTTACATATCTTACAGGCTTTCCCCCTAAGAATGAAACGTCCACTAACAGCCACAGGTTATCTAATGGGTTCAACACATAAAACATCAGTACACACAACCACAAAAGCATCACATCACACAGGTTAACTATATTTCTCGAAAGAGCTGGTACTCCTTTAATGGAACGGATTTTCCTAACTTTTAGAGGTTTTCCAGAGGTAATCAAGTGGAAAAGATTCAGTATTTCCAGATTTTGGCATAGGTGTGTATGTATATTGCCTCATGTTGCCTTCTTTGTAGTAAGAAGGGACTGTCATTTCCTGAAATCACTCTTTACATGTACACATAGTGTTTGGTGCTAAAATGCTTAAAACAGTATATTTGAGTGTATTATTCTCAAAACACTATAAACACAAGAAGAGAAAGCAAATCAACAAATTAAAACGTCTCCAAACTAGGAATTCAGTTTGGGCCATGTTAAATTTGCCAGGCAAAGGGCCTCCAAATGAAAATATAATGAGTCAATGGAGCGCAAGTGCGGAGGTCAGGGAAGGTCAGCCCACAAACACTGCCCCTGTACCCCCACAACTTCCTATCTTGAGAGCACAAACCAAAGACCAGGGATACTTGAGAAATCATTCAGAGGAACCGCAACAAGAGACCAGGGCCACCGTGTCCTAACCAGACTGTGACTGAAACATAATCTGGGCTGTGTGTTCCTGCTGCTTGCCCTCCTGGGGTTACTGCTCACTTTCTGAACCTCTAATCTCACTTCTAATCTCTCCACCGCCACCAATTCTGTGAGCTACCTGCGCTCATGCAATAAACTCCTCTTCCATCCAAATTACCTTGTAAGTTTCTGCAACTTTTAACCAAAGATTCTAGAATGAATTCTAAGGAATATTCTGGACTCCTATAGAAAGCTAATCATAATTTCCTTCCTAATTTAAAGCCATTCCTACAAATAAGCAAAACTTGGGGTGCCTGGGTGGCTCAGTCGGTTGAGTGTCCGGCTTCGGCTCAGGTCATGATCTCCCAGTTAACGGGTTCGAGTCCCACCATCAGGCTCTGTGCTGACAGCTAGCTCAGAGCCTGTCTTCAGATTCTGTGTCTCCCTTTCTCTCTGACCCTCCCCTGCTCACGCAGTCTCTCTCTCTCTCTCTCTCTCAAAAATAAATAAAACATTAAAAAAACAAGCAAAACTTAACTATGTTACAAATGTAATTTGGGATTCTGAATATAAACAATAAAGACACTGTGAAATTAAAGATTACAGAAATCATTTTTAAGATTTAAGAAGTACCTTAAAATTCATTAAAAGTTTAAGTTTCACAGTATAAAATTTAAACATTAAAAAGGTAGAACATTCAGAAAAAAGACAAAATACTAAGATCACTTTAAAATATATCAGTCTAACAAAGAATTTAAAAAAAAGCTTCCCAGAAAAAGAACAATGAAACACATTTTGAAGAAAAAAAGACACTAAAGTGATACTGATTTTTATGAAGTGTTCTTTGTGCAATAAAATACCTTCTTTTTCCTGTTATACTTCTAAAGTGCTCCTAGAACAGTACTGCATAGATTCTCCACCTGGACCTACCTTTTCTTTAGACCCGTAATTCATATGTTTCCTTACTAAAAAACAACACATAAGTAAAATTACTTTTCATTCTTTATGAAAGTATTTCACATTTCAAATCAATAGTGGAATTTTTAGCTACACTAAAAACCAATATTTCTTACATCCTGGATAGTATCCTGCAGTCATACTAAATCCCCCAATCCATTTGATATTTTGAAGGAATACATTTAGAAGAAGCAAAGCACATATTAAGGAGAGTAAGAACATATTTAGAACTTTAGAAAGTATTGCTATAAGGAGTGAAGAGAGTTATCAATCAATACTTGTGAAACCTACTCTGTACCAGGCATTTTGCTAGAGACCATAATTGTTTTATAAAACAATGAAAAGCAGATGATATTACCCTTTCTGCAAAAAGTCAATGAGGGGTGCACCTGGGTGGCTCAGTCAGTTAAACATCCAACTCTTGATTTGGGCTCAGGTCATGATCTCAGAGTTGTGGAATCAAGCTCCGCATCGGGCTCTGTGCTGATGAGTGGAGCCTGCTTGAGATTCTCTCTCCTTCTCCCCCCTCTCCCAAAATAAATAAACTTTAAAAAAAAAAAAAGGAAATGAGGAAAATGAACCTCAAAAATTGGTTTACTTACCTCATGTCAGTGCTTATTAATAAGGGTTGATGTGACTCAAGCACAGACCTGCCTGGTCCCAAAGATAATGACATTTTATCCACAACAAAATGCCTCAATGGGAACATTCTTCCTGTAAAAATTTGTTTTCATGATAGTTTTCTTATTACAAAAAACAACTGTAACCATTACCCTGAATAAGCAGAACCTGTGGGATGTAACCATAAAGCAACTTTTTATCTACCACTGTCCTTTATTCTGTGGTGACAGTTTGATGTCCCTGAACTTTTACTTAGGCAAGCCTGTGACTCTGGTCATTTTCAAGTTATAAAAACTGTCAGAATTTAGAAACTGATAGACCCAGTTTAGTGTAATTGTCAACATTTTTCTTCCAACACCACGGCTTCTGCCCATGTCCCGTCTGGGCCTGCAGCCGCCCCGCCCCCACCCCAGGCATTACGAGTTCGCCCTTCCACCCTTCTAACCCCGGGCATAGCAGTTACGTGTCACGAGAAGGCATGGGCATGCTCTGCTCAAAAAGTATTTAAAACCGATCTACTGAGAGAATGCTTCCAGGAGTGCTGCGGAAGCTCTCCCCCACTCCAGCACTGGGGATCCCTCACTGTAATACCCTGATTCGGGATAATGCCGCGGCTCCTCCCTCCCTGCCTCGTACACCCTGATCCTCTGAGCCTCCCCTCACTAGCGGCCCTCATCCAGTCTATAGGAAATATGTACCAAATATGTACCCAAAGAACTCTGCGAGGACGGGCAGTCCACCCATACAATAACCTCACTCTGCTGTGCCACCAGCACAGACAGCTTATCTTTCACTAGGGCACAGGGAGACAGACATACACCCCGTGTCCCCTAAACTGCAGAGCTGCATAGTAAGCTCTCCAAATCGTTACCAGAAAGCGTCTGTACTTGATGAGGAGCACACCAAGAAGGGAGGGGGGAGGTTAGAAGAAACTCCGAGCACAGGGGCGCCTGGGTGGCTCAGTCAGCTAAGCATCTGACCCTTGATTTCAGCTCAGGTCATAATCTCACGGTTCATGGGATAGAGCCCCGCGTCAGGCTCTGCACTAACGGCCCGGAGCCTGCTGGGGGATTCTCTCTCTCCCTCTCCCCTGCACTCTCTCTCAAAATAAACATTTAATAAAATATCTTTTTTAAAAATCCTAGCATACTAACAACTTGGTTTAAAAACACTTTCCCAATTTCCAACAACTCCGTTCAAAAACTATTCTAATTTCCAACTTCCTGAATCTTTATACCAACAGATGAGGTAGTACTAGAAGTCCCAAATCCATTTTCTGGCGCTTTATTTGGCAAGGTCTGCATGGTATCCTTATAACTCTCTTTAAAAATATGCACCTACTGACCGAGGGCCAAACTCAGAATAAAAGAGCTCCATTTCAACATCTTATTACCTGACATATTTAGTACTTTACTAAATTTTCCACCAAAAGTAGTAAGAAAAATCCATAATCCTACCACAGTTAGCCACAGTTAACACTCAAGTGCGCTGCTTTCCTTTCTGTAGAGTCCATTTGTCAACTGAAAATTTATTTCAAGTTTTCTTTTTAAAATCCTGTCCTCAAACCCCTCATTTATATAATTTCATAGAGCAATCCAGTTTCCCACACAATCTTGGCATGCCCTTTTCAAACACCGAATTTCCACTAAACCAATGTAAAGGTAACTTTCTGAAGCTTGTCACATTGTCACTCCCCAAACTCAAAACCTTTTATGGCTCCCCATTGCCAGAGATTAAATTTCAATCTTTTAAAATTATGCACGAGCACGTGGGTGGCTCAAAAGGTTGAGTGTACGACTTGGGCTCAGGTCATGATAGCACGTTCCTGGGTTCGAGCCCCACGCTGGGCTCTGTGGTGAGAGCCTGTTTTGGATTCTGTGTCTCCCTCTCTCTCTCTGCCCCTCCCCTGCTTGTGCTCTGTCTCTCAAAAAATAAAACGTTAAAAAATATTTTTTATTATGTAAAATCTGTACAGTCTCCTATACATGTTACATCTCTAAAAGTGACTTTAGATAAATCATACTGCAAGAAACAGGTGAATGCCAGGGGAGTTTCTGAACATGGGATCCAACCGACACTCAAGATGAAAAAGTGTCTCAGGATTTGGCCACAGTTCCACAATGGCTACTGAAAGTACCTCAAGATCCAGCTTGATCAAGGACTACAGACTGAATCCACAAAGTGCAAAAGAGCAAAGAGAGTTATTCCCTTATGAACATGGTAAAAACAAACTTGCAGCAGCGAGCAGTCCTCATATGACTGCAAATAAAACTCTATCACCACACATATAATATTTACTGGCTCCACACTCATAACCACAACTGCCAAAAAGTTAATCTAATGTTCAACAGCAGATTTATGGAAACTTTAAATGTTTAAAACTGGATTTGGGGATTAATTTTATTAATGTTTCACACATAATCTGCCATCCATTCACAGAGCACACATTAAAAAACTTGTTTTAAAGTCATCTTTCAACAGATGAAATGAGAAATAAATTCCAATTAATATGCTACCAAGAAAAAAAAAAGCACTCATAGTTCTTAGCCCAAAGAATCTTTGCTCTTCTCAGAAGTGTATGTCAGTAAAAACTCAAAGAATTACAGAAGTGCCTGAAGAAAGAAAAATAATCAGTTCTCTCTTAAAGCTGACAATAAATGTATTCACTCAAAAAGTACACGGGAACAATGAGTGTGGGCAAATACTGATATGTCTTTATGTATAACTGTGGAGGATGTGTGTGCATTCATACAACATGCATACATGTGCAAGATATCTGGAGAGATGTTCACCAGAACAGTGACTGCTTAGTGATTTTTACTTTCTTCTTTTACTTTTCCATTTTGTTTCAATTTTGTTTTTATAAATGAACTTACACTTGTACAAGAAGACAATGTATTTGTGTTATTAAAATATGGCACAAAAAGCTAATAGTAATCAAGACATGTGGTACTGGCAGAAGGACAGACATGTAGACCAATAAAACACAAATGTGAGTCCAGAAATAAGCCCATATATCTAGAGTCAACTGATTATCCACAAAGATACCAAAGCAATCCAATGGGGGAAAGGATAGTCTTTTCAAAAAATGGCACTGAGACAAGTGGATTATCTGTATACTAAAAGATGAATTTAAGAAATTTACCTCATGCTATATACAAAAGTTAATTAAAAATGGATTGCAGACCCAAACAGGAGCTAAATAAAACTATCATATACAAAACATTTAGAAGAAAACAATCTCGTAATCTCATGTCCTTGGGTTGGGCAAAGACTTTCCCAGAGACAGCACCAAAAGTATGATCCTTCAAAGAGAAAGATAAACTAGATTCATCAAAGTTCAAAACCCTTGCACCTCAAAAGATACCATTAGGAAAATAACAAGACAAGGCACAGACTGGGAGGAAAATATTTGCAAATCACGTGACTTGTAACTGCTTGGGATAAACTGTCTACCAGCACCTGTTTAGCCCTACTTTACAACTTGAAGACGGTTTCCTATAACACTGTAAAGCAGTAATACTTTTTAAAAAATGTTTTTTACTTGTGAGAGCCAAATAAGGCCCTAGTGAAAGGACTTCACTAAAAGTTCTGCTTGTATCCCTCAACTAGGAAGAATTCTAAAGTGTTTAAATACTTTTTTCGAATTATTTAAAAGCATAGGCTATCCACCTACCCAAACTAGGCAAACTGAGAATGGTTAAAAATAAATAAATTCGATTCTCATAAACTATATACGATTTTTTAAAGCTGCTGATAAAGAACACTGAAAATCAGCTAAAACAAAGTTCTTAGATGAACTTTTAATACACTAATAGACTACTAAGAAGGGGCCAGTGACACATACCAAAGACAGAAGACTGGCCAGTTGTCACCATGACACAGACTATAATGGAACTTTTGGCACACCCATTTCAAAGGGTTGCCAACCCCAGGCTACATATTTTGACTATTGCTTCAACATGCTGTTCTATAAATAAAAAGGAAAAGCTTTGGTTTAACTATATTCACATTTTAATGTAGGAAGTCCCAATTACTGAAGAGTATTTCCAAAATGCTTCAGTCCTTGATTCCCGGGCATCAACCTTTTACTCACTAGTAACTCAGAAGTGGTGCCGCCATAGCTAGAAGATTCCCTCACATATCCAGCTCTGGGCATTCATGTGCACTCTAACCCTAACGAATAGAATAAATGAAGCTGACGTTTCCGTACTTTAGAAAATTTGGTAAATAATACTTACATTATTATCAGAACATATTATTTAAGTCAAAACCAGTTAAAATGTAACAATGTTCAACAAGTCAGCTTTGAAAATAATACTATTTAAATGTTTGTTTACAGAAAATAACTGGAAAGGAGTTAGAAAATGCTAATTGATAAAATGAAGCCCAACCCCCTTTTAAAAAAGTGACAAATTCAAAGTTTAAACTTCCCTCCAACTATGCTAGCTTCTCTTAACTCCCCTAAATCTATGTTGTCCCAAGATCTAAAGGAATAGAAACTTCATTAAAAATGTGCTTAATTAACACTTTTGTTAGAATTTTCCAGAACTTTAAGAACTGTAGTATGATATAAACAAAAGCAAAGTAATCTCATACCTTGCAACCCAAGGTGGTTTTCTCACATTTCACTTTAATTTAATGTCCCTGAAATTCTTTAAAAGACACGTATGGGGGTGCCCGGCTGGCTCAGTTGGTTAAGTGTCCTACTCTTGGTCACGACTCTGGTCGTGATCTCCCGGTTCCTAAGACAGAGCCCCACAGCATCCGGCTTTGCACTGACAGCGCGGAGCCTGCTTGGAATGCTCTCTCTGCCCCTCCCCTGCTTTGCTCTTGGCTCTCTCTCTCTCTCTCTCTCTCTCACAAAACAAATAAATAAATAAAATGCTTAAAAAAAACACACACATATCTGATTTTTTTCAAACCCAAAGCTATCTGGACACATCAGGCATTCCTTTTCGAATAAACGTTATTAGTTATCAACTTACCTCAGAGAACATGCATCTCAAAATTCCACCAAGGTCATCATATATAGGTTTGCCTCAAAATGCAGATCAAGAATACCAATAACAACATGTACTGTGTTCTTACCACATGCCAGGTGCTTTCTTAAGTCAGATTTATTGAGGTATAATTTACATTGTTGAAAAACAATTCTCCATACAACCTTTTTGATCTTCTGTAAGAAGAGCAACACTGGCCCACTGCCCTTTGCTCTGGACTATGTTTTCAAACAGCTTTGAAAGATAAAGACAAATGTTAACCTCTGGAGCAAAAGACAGACATGCTTACTGTCCAGTATAATGAATATAATGCATCCCTCTAGAGCAAAAGGCAGGCATGACTGCTGCTCACTACAAAACACTTGAGTTCCCTAAACTCAGGGCTTCTCTCTGATTATGCAGCCCGCTACGTGTGTATTACCTGAGCATCAGGAAACCAGCACAAACGCTGATCCTCTGGCTACCGCTCTGCTATTCGGGAGACCAACAAACTGCGCTTCATCTCTTGCACAGGAGTCTGTTCTCTACCAGCACCCATGAAAATGTGGCAGAGTAACTTACTAGCTTGCAAGAAGGGTAAGATTTCAGACTGTCATGGTTCTGGGCAGTTTTGGGAATAAGGATGGGATACCAACAGAACCACCCATGACTTTCTAGAAGAGGGAGGATAAAGGCCACCAGGGGCAGAGCTCTAGGAAATGGGAAGACATCCTGGGATCTGACAGTGGTCCTAGTGGCAGAAGGGGAGGGGAGAATACGGATCCCTACTATCCTACCTGTTAATCAACAGGAGTTGGACTAATGTTTAGAAACTGAGCAGTGAGAAGTGGAACTGGAATCACCCACCCAAATGGTGATGTGGTTGTTCATTCTCCTCTGGGCTGGCAGAGGAAGGGATGTGTCAAGAGAATGAGGCAACAAGCCCTGTGTCTCCAGGTGAAAGGCAAAGTGGCTGTGACTGCTAGGCCAAGGAATCCCCAAGCCTAAAATAGATTATGTAAGTAAAGATGGCCTTGCTGCCAGTATGGAGTTTTAGTTGGACCAAAAATAAGAGAAGTTCCTTTGGTGGAACTACAAGGGAATGACGAAAAGTGAATGCAAAGCTTTGATAGCTGCAGCTTCTCTCTCCTTCCATGCTCCCATCTCCATCCCACTCTACTTCTTACCCCCAAACTCTTCTGCTTTATAGAAAAAAATGACAAAGGATGGGGTTGAGATCTGACACCCAAAAAGAACTAAAGGCCATAAATACCCCCTCTTGGGCCGCCTAGGGAACTTCAGAGAGGGATTCAAAATTTTAAGGTTCTTTTAGATACAGGAACCCATGTCATCACCACCCTACCCCGGTCCGAAGAAAGGAAGGAACATCCAGATTCAATTAATAGGGGTTGGGCAGGATTTACATACAGATGGGAAGAAAAATCATTATCACGTAAGGGTAGGCCTCTTTGGGCCAGTTCAATGTCCTACCATTGCCTCTACAATTCAACATACATTAAGAATTGGTGTGTTATATGATTGTACTTCCCCACTCTATAAGCGCCAGAGGGGAGTCTTGCAATCAGGAAGGGCTGCATTTAGAAAAATGCTCGTGCCTTTGGGACTCCACAACCCTAACGGCCACTTCTGGTTACACGTCTCTGTAACTTGTGATTTTACTGATTAGACCCTCTGACAAAGAGAGGCAGGCAGTCTCCACCTGCAGGTCCTCAGGGGGTTCTGAACTCTTTGCCTCCCTGACACAACTTTCTGGCACACTCCGTCTCTAAAGCAATTGTTAGCATGCTACTGGCCTCTTGTGGAGACTGAAGGCCTGACTCATTCATGGAGCCCTCCTGATCCCCTGCCTGATATTCCTACTTTGGTTTTCTAACCGACTATTCCCCTAGATTTACTCTAAACGGTAGTTTTAAAAAGGGATCAAATGTGCCCAAGCTTCCAAACCAACCGACTGATCTTACAAAAACAGCAGTGTTCATTCACTTTACCAACTCTCCCTGCCAAATAAAGGACCCCAAAGCGTAAAGTATCAACTCCCAATGTTAGGTGAGGCTCCTCTTCTCTCCCCAAATCAAATTATTTGGAATCCTGAGCAATCACTGCAAAACAAGGTACCCAAGAGTTTAATCCAGTAGAATACCAACGGATAAAGTAGATTTTTCTTTTATTTCCAATCTTGAGAGAGGTTTCCTGCATGGTTTGTCTCCTCAGTCATCGTCCACGGAACTTTGAGACGCTGTAGGAATATGCAGGCGCAGACTCGAGGCCTGGCTTCATCTCCAACATTTAGAAAGGGACTATATGTCATGGGGCAAAGCCCCGTGCTCAGCTATGCCACCTGGACAGAGCTCAGGGAGAGTGACCTCCTGGGAGTATTCACATGGGTCCAATGTTCCTACTTGGGGATGGGTCAACTCCATGACTACCAATGTGGAGAGTCAATGGAAAATGCATCTGGCTTTGTCTTAGCCCCAGCAGCAAATCAAAGTAGTAACAAGACCTTTGAGAAAAATTTATCCCCTACTATACCACCAGAAGCAAAGTTACAGCCTCTACAGTGCCTACGTCCAATAAATCATCAAATCTTATGGATTTAACACCATTCCTCCACGGTCAACACTCAAATACTGATCACTACCAATTCTTTCCTGGATTTTGGCAACAGCCTCTTGACTTGCCTACCTGTATTCAATCTTATTTCACCTTCAATCCATTCTCCAGAAGCTGACAGAAGAGGCTGAGTATTTCACTCTCTACTCCCTTACATTATATAAAACCCAGTACCCATTTCTAAAACGTACCTGACCTCTCATCTCCAAGCTTTTGCTTCTCCCTCATCCTATGCCTGTGCATTCTCCCTTTTGCGTGCACTTTGCAGGTTTTAATTCAGATCACATTACACCATGGGCTTTTAAGACTCTTAAAATGAGGTACCTGTGGAACAAACAGCAGTGAATTCACCTGGTCTATTTTTCTCTATCTTCTACTCTAAAGAGGGACCACTAATATTTATGCAATGTTAATATAACCCTGCTTATGTGCTCATTAAGTATTTGGGTGATTAGTGGCGCCTGGGTGTTTCAGTCAGTTAAGCGTCCAACTTCAGCTCACGTCATGATCTCGCGGTCCATGGGTTCGAGCCCTGCATCAGGCTCTGTGCTGACAGCTCACAGCCTAGAGCCTGCTTCAGATTCTGTGTCTCCCTCTCTCTCTGCCCCTCCCCTGCTTGCACACACGTGCACATGCCCTCTCTCTCTCAAAAATAAACATTAAAAATTAAAAAGTATTCAGGTGATTAATAACAATCCTATACACCAAGTATTATGCAAGCTGTCAAAAAAATACATTATCAAAAACAAGTTTTTAAATGATCATGCAACTTAAAAATACATTATTTTAGTAAAATTATATTCTTCCCTCCCTATCACATTGCACTGAAATTAATATTAAGAATTTCATAAGAGGGGTACCTGGGTGGCACCTGGCTGAGACTCTTGATTTTGGCTCAGGTCAAAGTTCCTGAGTTCAAGCCCCACGTCAGACTCTGCGTGGACAGTGCAGAGCCTGCGTGAGATTCTCTCTCTTTCCCTCTCTCTCTGCCTCTCCCAGACTCAAACTCTCTCTCTTTCTCAAAATAAATGAATAAGCTTAAAAAAAAAAAAAGACTTTCATAAGAATTATGAGGCACATATCAGAGACATTATTCTTCCCACTCCACAGTTAATCTGAGAATCTTCACAGTATCATACAAGAGAAAATCAGGGCTTAAATGCAGTGTTTTTGTCCATACATACTAAAATTTTACAATGAGTAGAATCTCTCAGGGTACAAATCAACAAACTATAAAAGTCCACTTCAAGGGCTGCCTGGGTGCCTCAGTCGGTTGAGTGACTCTTGGTTTGGGCTCAGGTCATGATCCCAGGGATCCAGCCCCACGTTGGGCTCTGTGCTGAGCACGGAGCCTGCTTAAGATTTTCCCTCTCTCTTCATGCCCCTCTCCCCAACTCACACTCTCTTAAAAAAAAAAATTTTTTTTCACTTCAAGACCTATTAAAATCATAGATTCCATCTAAATTAGTGCCTTCAAATTCTCTATTACTTTCACAAATAGAGAAATGGCATAAATAATTCCCAATATCTAGGAATATGTCATAACTTTTTTCATAGCAAGTGTGTCCTAAAATTGTGTGACCTAAATAAGTATCTAGTGTAATTTGAATTATCTAAGAACGTGCCAATTTATGATTGGAAGAAGTATTATTCTAAGCACAGTGAAAAGTATCTTTATCAGAGTCTAGATTTAATACAATACCAGCAACTAGAATATATCAAGTAGAGATTACTTGCATGGCAGAAAATAACTGTACAGGATTAAAAACTTCACAGTGTTGCATACAATAGTACCACTGAACATCATCTTTTCAAAATAAATAGCTACAAAAATGTATCTTTGCATTAGATCTTCACTTAAACAAAATCACCCAACATCTTTGAAAAAAACCATTCTCACCCATGGTACCACAATCAGGACGTGGGATGTGTCACAAGAAATGTGTATATTTAAAGAATCAACATTCTAAGAATGACTTCCTTGTTTAAAAAGTTTTACAAATGTCACTCATTTGCATTCCAATATATTTACATGAGTGGGAAATGGGTGAAGCTACAGCTAGTTAGCAGGAAATCATAATCCTGTATATGCTCACAAGACAGCAGAGAAAAACGAACATTTTCCATCCTGTGTGTCAGCTGAAAAAGCCTTTAGACTGGCTGTTTTAAGTATGCCTTCTAAATATATAATATAAAAAAAAGGACCTCAAATTAGTACTTTGAAACAGAATTTTAGTAAAGACCATAAATCACAGAGGCCTGGATTTATGCCAGCCTTACTCACCCCACTTGGGAACATACTTGGACAAGATACCTAAGCTCTCTGAGCCTGACATTCCTAGTGTTAATTAGGAAATAACTAGGAATTAACGTATACCATGCAGGGTTGTCATTAAACTACCTGAATGTATATAAAAAACTTGGCACACAGTAAGTGTTCACTATTGCAGCATAACAATTAAAGAGCCAAGACCAAGTTCTATCGCTAAAGCTGGGTCACTTTACTGTAACCTCAGTTTCCTAGTCGTGACATGGGAATACGAATATCTACCTAACAGGGTTGTTGTAGAGATTAAATGTCTTAGAACTCAACCTGGCAAATAGTAAACACTACGTGCTAGTTACTACTAAAATCATCATTACCACTGAAACATTACATAACCACTGTCACATTACTGAATATACGTTCCATTTCTGATATCTGAAAAAAAAGCTCTTGAAAAATTAACCTAATTTTAGTAATTTTAGTAAACTGATTATAATATAGGATAAGCTTACACATCCGAGAATTTTTATGCTGATTTTAAGTGCACAAAACGTTACCTCAATTGATTGCTCACGAATACTGACAAGGTACAGGTGTCAAATATCCATAACACAAAATATATGTCTATCATACTTTCTTCCCAAAGATCCCAAAGCAGTTTAAATAATCAAAGATAGCAATCCTCAAAATATGAGAACGTTGAGAAAACTGCAGCTGAGAGCAATCAACATTTTTCCCAAACCTTTTGCCACATAATTACAAAATCATGCTATAATCAAAAACTCTCTGACCTTGCCATTCTTTCAATTATTCAGAACATTGAGTAACCACTGTGCACCAGGCATCTGTTACTGATGCAGTAATAGAAAAGGAAAGATGAAAAATAATAGTGGGAACGCCACTAACATAATTAATTACATTATTTCCAAATATTGTAATTTTGTTTTCCTTAAACAGTGAAAGAGCAAATTACAGGCTCCATAAGTTGAGTGCATCAATACTTAATGATTTAAGTAACCTCATGTAAGTGACAGCCCAGTATTTTCACCAAGAAAACCAGGAGTAAGATGACAGAAGCATCCCTCTGTACTCCCCAATCAATTACTTACTACGGTAAATGAACATTCCAAAGAAGAGTTAAATAATGCCAAGAGTGACACTACGTAACACATTTTTAACCCATATTTGGGGGAAAGCTCAGAAAAATGGGAAACCATAAGTTTGATTTTGTTAAGTATCGCCTGTAATGTATCAGATATAAGCTGCATTTGCTTTATCTTAGAATCTGCAATTGTATTTTTGCCAGCGCAACTAGAATGAAATTTACTAATCATGTCTCCCTTGGATGAACCAGTTTCTTTTTTTGTCTATTTTTGAGAGAGAAAGACACAGAGTGTGAGTGGGGGAGGGTCAGAGAGACAGACAGACAGACAGACTCAGAAGCAGGCTCCAGGCTCTGAGCTATCAGCACAGAGCCTGACGCTGGGCTCGAACCCACGAACTGTGAGATCATGACCTGAGCCACCTAGGCGTCCCTGGATGAACCAGTTTCTTAGGAGAGAAAAATCTACCCTCTTCTCAATTGTCATATGATCTAGAGTTCATACTATAGAGCCAACACCTTACGAAGCAAGAGTTTCCTCTGGAGCGGCTACATAACTGTTAAAAGTTTTAAGGAATTGAAAAAAATAAAAAGTTATCTAACAAAATTGCTCTGCCAAAGAAATGCAATCCTAACTATGAGTTAAGAAATCTTACTGCTAGAGTGGTTATCCAAAACCTAAAAGAAAACAAATAGCCAAGTGCCTTTCTAATACCTAGCTCCCCAGACGGGCTGTTAGAAGATGTCGATGTTAACAGTGATAGCAACTGCATCATACTGATACACAGAGAGGTATATATTTCAGGTCTAAAAACCTTCCTTTGACTTCATTATTATGGACTATGACTGTCACATGAAAAAGGGGGGCTCTCATTTCATTTTATGAATCCTGATCAGGCAGTTTTATCCAACTACAACACTTCACAAAGGGGTGATCAAATAAGCCCCAATTATCAAGGTGTTCCAGACACTGAAAGCTTTGGTTTCTTTTATTAAAATACAATTAAAGAATTAAAAGGATCGGTGTGTTTTTCTTGAGGTACATTTGTCTAAAATGATTTGCATGAAGTCCCCCAAGACCCAAGTGATTGAAATTCCTTTAGCTATATAAAACACTCGTCTGGAATGTCTGTCGGCCAAACTGCAAGACTGTAAGAACACAAATACTGATACACATTTTCCACATAAAGATCAAGTTGTAAAAGGATGGCAAACTCAGTAAGTTTGGAGGAAGGGGGTTAAAAAGTGTAAGCAAATTCCAAAAATCTTGGTCTTATCCAAGAATGGCACTTTGTGGTACTGCAAGAATTGAGGCATTTCATCAGTATTCCGCACACCAGGGGACACTCGAAAACTACTGCTGACAAATTAGACGAGAAAAAGTCTCACCAGCAAACGGTATTAACAGGTACGTCTGCAATTCAGGCAAAGGAACCGACAGAGGAGGAACGTGGAGGTGCAGGAAGAGTAACAACTATCTGCCAAATTTTACATTCGGAGAAAATTAATCCATCCTAGACACCCCTCCAAGAAAAAAAAAAAAAAAAGTATTTGGTACGGCCCAGAATGGCCAGGAGTTACACACACACACACACACACACACACACACAGCAACTGCCACTTCCACTACAGTTTGACAGTCAGATTTAGGTAATTATAGCAGAAATTGTGTGTTTCGGAAACACACTAAGACCACACCCTAGGACCGAGAATCTGGACTTTAAATGTTGGGAATTTGCGAGGTCAACGCGGTGTACAAGTTGGACCGTCTGGCCGCACAGGTGGAAGGGCGGAAAGGGGCAACAGAGACACCAACTTCCACGCGGGTGACCAGGACGGCTGGCTGTCGCGGCAAGGCGTGGCGGGGTCCGAGGAGGAAGGGGGGTGTGGATCTGTGGGTGAGTCCGGGGAGAAAGGGAGGGATGGAAGGCGGCCGCGAGGACGACAGGGAGGTGGGCGCCGGGGGGGGTTGGGGGGCGAGCGCCGACGCGGGAGGGGCAGAGCCAGGGCGCCGAGGATCACGCGCGGCGGCCGGCTCCGGGGGTGGGAGGGCGCGGCGAGCACGCGCGTGGAGGTGCGGGTGGGAGGAAGGGGCGGAAGAAAGGAGGTCCGAATGAATGAGCGCCGGCGGGGCCGGGGCCGCGGGGGAAGGGGCCGGGGCGCCGCGGGCCGGCGGGAGGGGGGGCGCCCGCAGAGGTGCAGCCGCAGCGCCGGCGGTGGGCGCCGGGGCGGGCCCACGGCGCCGGGGGCCGAGGAAGCCCCGCGCCGGCGCGGCCCCCACCGCGCCCGCCTCTCCGCCAAAATGGGGTCGAGGGGCAGGCAAGCGAGCGGCGTGAGGGAAGAGGGAAAATGGTAAAAATAAATCACTCACCCTCCGCTCGAGCCTCCGGGCTCTCTCAGCCCCGCTCCTCCGCCCTCCTCGAGCCGCGGCGGCGGCCCCTCAGCGGCGCTAGAGGGAGCCCCGGGCCCGGAGCGGGGCAGCGGCGGCGGCCGGACCGGGAGCCCCTCCGCACCTGCCCCTGTGGCGGAGCCGCGACGAGCCAGGCGGCGGCGGCAGCAGCACCAGCGGCAGCTCCGAAAGGGGAGGGCAAGTGACCCGGATGTACAGGGTAACGGCGAGGCGGGGGAGGAGGGAATGCCAGGAAGTGAGGGCGCCGCGGACCTGTCCGGCCGTGCGCATGCGTCGCGCGCCCGCCCCGCAAGGTAAATCCTCGGCCTTCCTTCTCCGCCCCTCTTCTCCCGCCCCTCCTGAAGGAGGCGTGGCGAGGCCGGAGACAGGTGGTCCTGCGCCGGGGGGAGGAGAGACAGGGGGCGCGGCCACCGCCTCCGCGCCCCCCGCCCTCCTTAAAGGAGCAGCACCTTCGCGCTGAGATGGCATCTGGGTGGGTCCGACTCTTGGAACCTTCTCATCTTACAGAAGGAAAACTGAAGTTCAGAGGTGGGGGTAAGCTGCTTCAGGTCGGCGAGCTCGGAAGTACCAGGAACTGGAACTCGGAACTCGCCGATCCGGACTCTTTGTGCTGAACCCAGCGAAGCTGCCACATCCCACCACCCCCTACGCCTGGAATGGCTGGGCTGGTGGGCACGCCTTTCCCCCCGCTGCAGGTACCGAACCTCACTCCCGCTGCCCCGCAAGGCAGTACGGGCCGACTCCCCAGAGCCTAGAGGTGCCCCGTTATCGCCTACGATGGTCTCGTGGAGACGCCCTGGGGAGGTGTTAAATGATCTGTATGAAGACAAATCAGGCGCCACTTGAGACTTGTACCTTGCCACGCGTGGCTCTTCGAGATAAATGAGATGTTCTAGAGTTCCGCTCTGGGCAAAAATGTCCGGGGTGGGGGTGGGGGACAGAGAATTTGGATGTGGCCCCGGGCACAGCATCTTATTTCCCTGAATCTTCCTTCACCCTTGAACATAAACACTCCCTCTTTACATATAAAAACAGAACATTCCATCCAACTAGTTCATCCTAATCCTGCTATGAAACAGATTTTTTTTTTCATTAACACTGAAGTGTCAATGATTACAATGTTACCTTTGTCTGGAATATTTTCAGTTTGATCAGAGAATTACCATGGAGGTACATTATGGTTCTGAATATTTTGGGGTCAAGGCCCCTACTGAAAATCCCACAAAAGTAGGGGCTTTTCTCCCCCAGAAAAATGCACATATGCACACAAATTTGCATACAATTTCAGGGGATTTATGGACTCAGGAAGGCTACCTATGAAAACCTGATTGTGAACTCCTGTTCTGGTCAAATAGGTAAAATCCCAGGAACTATCCAGGCCTTACCAGATGTGGTGGCCAAAAAAGCACTCCTTGCCCCAAATACAGAAGGGCAACCCTTCCCTTATTTAGCCTTTCATCTTCCTCTTGAATCATGTCAGGTGACTCCACAGTGTGAGCCGTACTACATAGAAATGTGTTAAGAGTATGGAGAGATTAGATGGCTTTTTGAAGGCACACACTAAAGGCAAGTGTCCTAGGCCTCAGACTTTTACACTAATTATTATACTTTAGGATGATTTCAGGGTTCTATACTATATCTATTATAATCTCTATCAATTTCAATTAAACTAAGGGAGCCAATGTTTTGCAAACATTGATGCCGACAGAACAGTCTTCACAATCCAAGAACTTTGGTCCATTTTTCTGACACACTGATACACACTCTTAAATAAGAGTGGTCCACAGAAACCCACTGTCCTCAATTTATGCCAGAGGAAGAGAGTTCATACACTTGCCCAGTCCCTTATATATGAGCGCTGAGTAACCACACACCTCTACCTCAATAGCCCAACAAAAGCAGAAATCTCTTCCATAGTATCTTCAACCCCATCCAGTTGACCTCAAATATCTCCCATTATGGGGAACTCCTTATTGCCATGGTCAGCCTCTTCTACTTGTGAGGAACCTCTCCTTCTACACTGAGCAGAAATCTGACACCTGACAATTTTTCATCCACTGGTCCTAATTTTATCTCTGGAGAGCAACACAGACATGAGGCCAGCCTGAGGGACCTTACAGTCCAGCAAAGAAAAGTACGTTGTTGAATGATAACCATATAATAGGGATGAGTCCTGTGAGGAGGGTGGAGTACCCTCTTCAGAGATATCTTTCCCCTTGTCTGCCCTAGACCAGTCCCTGGCCTGTGATAGAACTCAAGTAAACTCTTCCACTACCCCATGTGGGATATCCTTAAAGAGAGAATAGAAAACAAGACCTTCAGAGAAGTGCTGAATTTATTCTTCCTCTATCGTTTCTTCATCACCCTGCATGAATGTAATTCCATTTCAGCTGAGGTCAAAGCTTTCACAGTTTTATGTTGAAAAAAACAAGCAGAAGGATGCAAAAAAAAAAAAAAAAAAAAAGTTTACATAAGAACCCGAGGCTCTCAAGGATTTAATCACTGTGACTTGTTAGCATTTTTTTTCAGTCCTTCCAATATGCCAGGCACTGTGCTAAGCACTTTGCTTGCTTTTCCTCTTTTGCTTTTTACAACCACCCTATATCTATTATTATGACATCCAGCTTATAAATGAGGAAACCAAAGCTCAGAAGGAGATCCAGGATTCAAAGCCAATCTGTCAACTCCACCCTTTGTTTCTCCATTTCTGTAACTTGACTCTGCTTTTGTAAATTTCAGAAGTTCCTGATCTCTTCTTTAAATGTTGTTTCCTTTCAAAACTTTACTACTAAACCAACTTTAAAACATTGAGGGGCGCCTGGGTGGCTCAGCCGGTTAGTCATCTGACTTCAACTCAGGTTATGATCTCACAGTTTGTGGGTTCAAGCCCCACGTCGGGCTCTGTGGGGGCACCTCAGAGCTTGGAGCCTGCTCCAGATTCTGTGTCTCCCTCTCTCTCTCAAAAATAAACATTAAAAAGAAATTTGTAAACATAATAAACAAATTGTTTCACTTAATCATTGATTCATTCCATCAACACACACAATTTTGCCCGCCTCCTCCGTCCTAGGCACCATGCTGAGGGTCTAGATTGGAGGTCAACCGATGTGTGGTACCCTGCCCTGGAGGGGCTCAGAATTTCATGAAAGAAGGAGCTGTAACCTCATAATTACAACACAGCATCATTCGTTGCAATCTAGGAGAGTGGAAGAACCAATAATCCCTGGCACAGTCGTGAAGGCTTCAGAGAGGATGAGCTTGGTCTTGAAGAGACTGGGGGAGGGGATGAGAAGAAAAGGCACATGGGCAGAGAGGAAGGGGAGTTTATGACATGCGGGAGGAAGATTGGGTGAGATTGTGCAGGACCTCCTCAAACACCATGCTAAGGAGTTTGAACTTGCCTCCTGAAGGCAATAACAAGTAAACAGAAGCTTCTCAGCAAGGGAGAGACATAATCAGATGTGTTTTATATCAAGATCACTCTGACGACAGTGGCCAAAGTGGACTATGGTGGGAAGGAGAACGGGGGTCTGCAGTCCACACCGAAGCTGTTGTGCAGTCCTGGCGACAGATAATTAAAAGCCTGGTGTAGGAAGCTGGCAATGGAGAGGAAGACTGGGCACCAGAATTAGGATACTGGTGGTGAATCTACAGGAGTTTGTGACTAACTGAATCTGGGGGAAGTAGCAGCAGGAGCTGTGAACATGACTCTGAGGTTCCTAGCTTAGCAGACCAATCCGAAGGCGATACCATGCAATCCCAATACCTTTACACAGTTTTCATTCCTGTCCTCTCCCAACCTTTATCCGTGTAAATGCACATTGCTTCGATTACTATCTTCAGATACGTGCAACTATTCCCCAATGCCGTTTCATATTTCTACAGTCACATTTATCATCTTAATGGTGGCAGAATATTGCATCACGTTGAAATAGCTCAATTTCCTTCAGTTGCTAAAGGTTCACGCCCCACATGTCTGGTTTACCCTGGACTCATTTGGTTCTGAGCATTTTGCAAGAGATGAGTTGAGTAAGGAAAGAGAGCCTTTAGGTGAAAGGTGTCGGAAAAGTGTGGCCTCAAGGGCCAGCCAAGCTACAACTCTCTTGGGAAAGGACTGGGAGAATGTATTGCATGGAGAAGACACAGAGCTGTGGCAAAGAACACTTCAGCCTACCGTGTATTCACTCATCTAACAAGGCATTCTTGTGAAGCAGAGGACAATACAGCAGAATTGAAACCACCTCAAAGCTCTGGATTCGCTGAGCCAGGATCTGAATCCTGTTCTACAGCTTATACAAATTCTCCAACCTCTAAAGAGCTTCAGTCTTCCCCCACCATCCCAAGTCTGTTGTAAAGATTAACCTGGATAAAATTTACAAAATGCTTGGGACACAACTAAGCATACATTAAGTTCAGTAATAATTTTCAGTCTTGGTTCCTTCCCTATGCGTTCTTGACTCCCATCATTTTCTGAGTTTCTGAACAAACCCACCAGGCTACAAGGCATGTTATTAGAGTTCAGAGCCTAAATCTGCCAGGGTGAAGCAGGACCCCTCACATGATCTCTCTAACCTTTCATTTGCCATCTGGGAAATGGGCATAAGACCCTCCTTCAAAGGAATGTTGCAAAGCTCTCATAAGTACTGTCTGTATATGTTCAGGGGCGCCGGCATGGCTCAGTTGGTTAAGCGACCAACTTCGGCTCAGGTCATGATCTCACGGTTCATGGGTTCGAGCCCCTCATTGGGCTCTGTGCTAACAGCTCAGAGCCTGGAGCCTCCTTCCGATTCTGTGTCTCCCTCGCTCTCTGCCCCTCCCCCACTCATGCTCTGTCTCCGTCTCAAAAATAAAGAAAACATTAAAAAAAAATTTTTTTAAAGAAAATATGTTCAAAGCCCCAGAGCACAATGTCATTAATACCTATTACTGCTGTTATAGACTTTGCTGTATGCTTGGTTTCTTTCCATTAAAAAAAAAAAAAAAAATGACCTCTACATAAATTCTTTGGACTGCAGTTTCACTGTTAAAGGATCCAAACATTGCTATGGTTCTTCATTTGTGTTGCTTGGATTGCCCTTAGAGAGGACTCTGGATGGTGCCACCATAGTTAACTCAAATATGCCATATTAGTCCTCAACCTAACGTTCAGGGACTTCTATCAACAGCTTCCCTCCTCCTCTTCATGGAAAGAATAAACACTGAATCCTTGAGGAAAGAGGCACCCTTCCAGATATTTTCAGGATGGCCATTGGTTCGAAGGCTAAGGACTAGGACTCCAGTATCTGGCCTTACAGCTGAGCAAGCCAACGGACAAGTTTCATGAATGCAGAAGAGGACACAGAAAGGAGGCCCAGGCATCCCCAGACGGCACTCGAAGCCTGTCCGCCATGAAAGATGGCATCAGAGCTGCTCCTCAAAAGAAACAAAGTATAAAGCCAACAGCTCAAACCTAACACACTCCTGTTATTTAGCAAAACATTAACCAATCTCTCAGGAGCCATAAAGTTGTCCTGAAGGCCGTATTTCCTCAGAGTTACAGGCTCTGTCTATGAGCCTCCATCACATCCCCAAAGGTAACATTTCTCACAAGTGGGCAGTTCCACCGGGTGACCTGCAGGAAGGCGGTGGGCTCTCACAGCCTTGCGACGTTGGTCCTTCCCTAGGCATCTAGCCTCTTCAAGTGGCTGTTTCTTGGCCTTCAGGTTCAAGGGTCACCTCCTCAAAGAGGTCCTCCCTGTCCACCTCCCTCACCTCCCTTCGGTCATTCCTATATGTCACCAGCTTTTTTTTTTTCCTCTTTCCTTTCACAGTAATTTTTATAATCTGTAATTATTTTTCATTTTTAGCTTAAAAATGGTTTTAAAAAGCCTCCCATGGGTGGCTCAGTCGGTTAAGCATCCAACTCTCAATCTCGGCTCAGGTCATGATCTCACAATTTGTGGGTTCGAGCCCCACATTGGGCTCTGCGCTGACAGCATGGATCCTGTTTGGGATTCTGTCTCACCCTCTCTTTGCCGCTTCCCCACTTGCTGTCTCTCTCAATATAAATAACCTTTAAAAAAAAAAAAAAGCCTCCCACTAAAACATCAGCTCTGTGAAGGCAGAGGTCGGGGCTATTTTGCAAGCTCCAACACGTATCACTGTGCCCACCCAGCTCCTAGGAGACCCTCAATAAACGGGCAGAATGACTGGGTGCACAAGGGCGGTTCCCAGCCCCCAACACTGTTCTTTCACCCTAAACTCTATGAAGAACACATGTTGACTGTAGAAAAAAAACTGAAAACACAGATGAGCAAAAGGAAGAAAATATAAACACTCGTGATCCAACTTCCCACCAAGTAGATGCCCTTCCAAATGTTTTCTTCTATATCTGTATAAAGATAATGCATATATTTTTATAAAAATGGCTCCTGTTCTAAACTGTAAGCTGCTGTGTTTCATTTCCCAGTATATCTTAATCACCTTTCCTTAATAAAGGTATTTCAGCTGCCTTGCTGTTAAAGGCTCTAGAACACTCAGCCCAGTGTCGATCTACCATACAGGATTTAACACCTCTCCCAGTGTTAACCTAAAGGGGAGGTTTCTTCAATTTCAATAAAGGTAGAATGTTTTAATACAGCACTTCCCTCTTGACAAGCTTCCTGTTTTTTTCCTCTGTGTTTGTATTGCTTTAGAGCTGGTATTTCTACAGAACCGTACTCCCTTCCGCCCATTCACCACCTGGAGTTATTAGAGTCCCCATCAGCTGGAGAAGCAAGATTGTTTGCAGCCGGCAAAGGTGACAAATGATGAAGCCAGGACGATGTCTCGGAGTTCAGTTTGAGAATCTGCTGCTGATATAGGTGACAGAAATAAAGAGAGTGTGTTTGCTTGCCAAGATTTTAATGTAAAAAGAGGAAGAGACTTTCTGCAAGCCTTCACTTCTCCCTCCCAAGCCCTGCCCAGAGGCAAAGATTTTCCCTAGAGGGACGGGCTGGTTCACAGGGTTTACTGGGGTCCTAAGCAGTCTGCAGCCCAAAGCCCACGGCCCCATTTAGAGACAAAGAGCTGGCTGCAGAAAAACCCAAGAGGGCACACTCAGGATGCACTGTCCTTCTCCACAAGCAGCTCTTCCAGCCCGTGGCTTCGCATTTTCAAAAAAAATTTTTTTAATGTTTATTTAGTTTTGAGAGAGAGAGACAGAGTGTGAGCAAGGGAGGGGCAGAGAGAGAGAGGAAGACACAGAATCCACAGCAGGCTCCAGGCTCTGTCTGAGCTGTCAGCACAGAGCCCGATGAGGGGCTCCAACTCACCAATGCAAAGATCATGGCCTGAGCCAAAGTCGGGCCCTTAGCTGACTGACCACCCAGGCGCCCCTGCCACTTGGCATTTTCAGCTCTGACGATGGTCACTGCCTTCCAGGAGGAAGGGCCTTCCCACACCCACCTGGTGAAGCAGACACAACAGACCCCAATCCAGCAGGACTGCTCAGTGCTCAAGGGCACTGGCTGCCTTGCCCACCTGCCCTCGGCCCCCCCACCCCCCGTGACTGGGCCACCTTATCAAGTTGCACAGGCACAGAAGGGGGTCACCTGAACAAGGGGGCAAGATGTCATCAAATCAGAAATGGCACCGGAAGACAAGAGGGAGAGAAACAGGTGGCTGGGGCGTCTGTTCCTGGACCTCAAGTCACTGTGACCCAGAGCCCCAAAGAGAGGTTCATCTCTGTTGCCCCACCCATCCGAGTTGGAGGAAAACTTCCCTGTAAAGAACGAGAATCCCCTAATTGTGTCAAGGGTCATGAAGTTATCCATGCCATTTCAAAAAGCTTCTTTGTGTGTTTTACAGAAACACCATGCTTGGAGAAAAGAGAAAAGTTTTTCTTGAAATGTAACGGCAAGCCGGAACTACCACCACCCAACACCTTGGATCGACTGCTTAGTTTCTGCCGGTTTTGAACAAAATGATTTCCACCCATTGTATAATTCAAATGTCTGTATAATGACAGTTTTCAGATGAGAGAATTAGGTACAAGGAATGTATTTCACTGGAGGTCACAAAGCTACTAAGACAGGGAATCAGGATTTGACGCGGGTACACTTGCCTCCCGTCCGCGTTTCTCCCTACAAACATTAACTAACTCAATCAGTGTCCAAGCTCCATCTAAAATACTAGGCCACTCATTTACAATACCACCCAATTCACCGTTATTGGGTTTCTATGTTTTTTTTTTTTATTTAAGTAATCTCTTATACCCAACATGGGGCTTGAACTCATGACCCCGAGACCAAGAGTCACAGGCGCCACTGACTGAGCCAGCCAGGTGCCCCTAATTCACCATGATGATGAGGATTAACTGAAACAGCAGATGGAATGTGTGAAATGGCTAATATTCAACTTCTTTTTACCCTAAAAACATTGATGACATACAGTTAAACCTACTATGTCAATGTTCTTGGACAACTCCAAAGTGTTTAAATGCGTATTACTGATTATCTTGCTCTGTGAAATTTGCAGCTTTAGTGTTCAAACCCAGAAGAACTCAGACTCCAGACAGACAGACCTGAGTCTGAATCCCTTCATTTTCTCATCTGTAAAAAATAGGAAAGTAACGGTACTCACTGTCAGAATTCAGTTATTTCATGTAAAACACTTACCACAGTGCTTTACAAATGTAAGTGCTCAATAAATATTAGCCTTTTCTATTATTTATTATTGCTGTTATTATTAACTTGCTTTCCTTAAGACGGTTTTGGTATAAAGCTGCCCATTGTAGCATTATTTATAATAAAAACCAGAAAAAATTCAATATCCCACAACAGGGAAACAGCATAGCAGGGTTCTGAAAGAACTGTCTTTAGAATTAACGAAAATCAATTCAATTAAGATTGAAAAGCCCCTGCTTTGCCACTCAGGGGCTGTATAATTTTGAGCCAGTCATTTCTTTTCTCTGGACCTGTTTTCTTCACCTCAAAAATGAATGGGTTTACTCTCAATGATTCATAAGTCCTCTCCAGATTTAAAGTTTATAGTCCTAAGGTTCTAAACGCTCTAAATAAAGTGTAATCCATCAATATCAAGGATAATATACAATCCCCAAGTACACAGGAAGACGGTAGCAACATGAGAAAATATTTTATAAATACTGCTAAGCTTCTTCAACCCTCCTGGTTGTTTTGTTTTGTTTTTTCTGTAACATCGGTCACCTCCTAGGAGAATCTGTACTGTTTATTGTCTCTCTCCATGAACCACGTGGAAACTTCCAGGAGAGCAGGGAATTATGCCCGGTTTGTTCACTGATGTATCCACCCCCAGCTGTTACAACAATGCCTGGCACATAGAAGCTCAATTAACATTTACTGATTGAAAATTTGTGAAAATTCTGGGGCGCCTGGGTGGCTCAGTCGGTTGGCCATCCAGCTTCCACTCAGGTCATGATCTCGCAGTCCGTGGGTTCGAGCCCCGCCTCAGGCACTGTGCTGACAGCTCGGAGTCTGAAGCCTGCTTCAGATTCTGTGTCTCCCTCTCTCTCTGCCCCTCCCCTGCTCACGTTCTCTCTCGATCTCTCAAAAATGAATAAAACATTAAAAATTTTTAAAAAAGAAGAAAATTTGTGAACATGCTAAAAGAGCGAAGTACAAAACTTCATATATATAATAGAATTGCCACTAATACACAATACACACCCCCATGGGAAATTGGCAGATAGAATCAGAGAGGTTAAAACAATGAGGGAGTAGCGATGAAATATTTTTTTAAAGGTTCCTTCAATGTTTTGAACAATTTTGTTTAAAAAGATGGCATTCAACAAAACATGTAGACAGAAGAAAGATGTAGAGAAATAGATGAAGTGACCAAGGGGGAGGGGTGTGACTCTGACAGCAAGCATAAGGAAGGGCAGGAGTAATAGAAATAGAATCACAGGGGCAGAAAGAAAACTAGGGAATAAGATGCAGAAAAGAAACCCCAATTTATCTTGGACTCTTAATTACAAGCTAGTATCTCTTCAACTGTCCCCAAGTTGATAGAATTTCCCCATCAATTGCCTCAATCAATGGAAGTTTTGGTGAATTTGAGCACAAAGGCACACTTGGGGCTGTTACCTGTTAAGGTTTTGTTTGTTTGTTTTGAGAGACAGAGAGAACAGAGCATGAGCAGAGGAGGGGGAGAGAGAGAGGGAGACACAGAATCCAAAGCAGGGTCTAGGCTCCAAGCTGTCAGCACAGAGCCTGATGCGGGGCTCAAACCCACAAACTGCAAGATCATCCCCTGAGCCGAAGTCAGACACTTAACCTACTGAGCCACCCAGGTGCCCCGGGCTGTTACCTGTTACTCTTCCCATGAGTCTTGAGCCTTCTTTTGATTTGCTGCTGCGGATATAAGAAGGGCGAGTCCCACATACTAAGGTTAACTGGTGAGCCTTTTCATTAACCAACTGACCAACAATCCCATCCAGGGTCACATACTGGAAGGAACACATGGAGTATAGGAAACAGCATTCCCTTCCTGAGGATGAAAGACTCACTGCCTTGTTATAATACAAAACGACACACACTGCCAAAGACATGATACAGACATATGGCCTGGAGAATTTAAGGAAAAGAATAATTCCTTTTGGCTTTGGAAAGTTAGAGGAAAAGAGGCAAGAAGTTGTTCTAGGAAGGTCTGGTGTCCTGAACTTTACCAACTCACAGGGACCCTAGTGCTGTTTGTGGCCTTAATCTTGAACCCTTCATCTGTTCCCATCTTGCATTTCATTGCACATTACTCTTTTTTGAGAGAGAGAGAGACAAAGAGAGAGGGAGAGAGACCGAGGATCCAAAGCAGGCTCTGAACTGGAGCTGGATAGCAAAGAGCAGGATGTGGGGCTTGAACTCATGAGCCGTGAGATCATGACCTGAGCCAAAGTCAGATGTTTAACAACTGACCCACCCAGGCACCCCCATCACAGATGTCCATACGTGTGAACTTGGAGCAAACCGGGTCAGATGCCCCACTATGAAGGATCCGTACCCCGTGCTTCTCCTCTACAGCACATACACAGTTGTAATCGCACGGTGATTTGTGTACTTCCTTAAACACTGGGAGCCCCACAAGGGCAGAGGCCATGCTGTGTTGTCACCACTGTAACCCCAGTGCTAGCACAGAGCTCATGCAAACAAGTGCACCTGGTCACAGAGAAGGCATTGGCCCAGGCTGCGTTACCCTAGTCCCAGGGCCTTGCTCCCACTCCAAAATCCCAACATGGCCACAGCCCTAAAATCGGTAAATCAGATGAGCAACCCAAGGAGGTGAGATGTAAACCCTTCCCAAAGTAGCCAAAATGATTAGGTCACTAGCTTTGTAACCAACCAGTTGCAATACAGACCTTTAGACAGAATAGTGGGGATGTCAAACATGAGCTAACAGTGTGAAAAAAGTTTTGAGCTTTGAGGCAAGGGAAGAAAAGACATCGCATGAGATTAAAAAAAAAAAAAAAAAAAAAAACACCTTTCCAAAAGAGAACCAATATGATCCAAGTTAAGAAGCAAGCAGCTTAACTGGCTTAGCCAGGTTCTTCTCGAAAATCACGGTGCTGGGGCGCCTGGGTGGTTCAGTCGGTTAAGTGTCCAGCTTCGGCTCAGGTCATGCATGATCCCACAGTTCGTGGGTTCAAGCCCCGCGTTGGGTTCTGTGCTGACAGCTCTGAGTCTAGAGCCTGCTTAGGATTCTGTGTCTCCCTCTCTCTCTGCCCCTCCCTGCTCATGCCCTCTCTCTCTCTAAAACATAAACATTTAAAAAATAATAAAAAATAATAAAATAAAATTCTGGTGCTGATTTCATTTTAGAACACAGGTTTAATGAGAAAGCATCTCCCTTTCTGTTTTAATGCACAGATAAAGATAGAGAGGAGAACGCCTGTCCTTGTCCAGGCTCTGGTCTTACCTAAACCCACAGATGCAGAGAAAATGTCTGCCGTATCCATTTCAGCATTTGCTTAGCATTTTTATTTAATAGGTCACTAGCATTAATGAGTACCTGATGAATCACCTAATTTTATACATAAAGAGAACCTTGAAATTCACCTTCAATCCAACATTTACACTTAAGAAAAACCGATGGCCCAAGAGGGGCTCAGAGGAGTCTCGTGGGTACTCAATCCCAAGGCCTGGACTCTGAGGGAGAGTCAGAGAACTGCTGAGCTCATGTCCAAAGGTTGGATCACTGAGGCATCAACAGAGTCCTGTAAAAAACATCTCTAATAAGCAGTGTACATTTGGTGCGGTGTCTGGTGTGATCTTTTGGGGTAAAGGAGGTCAATTAAAGCATTATGCTTACTTGGCCCTTCATTACACACAAATCTCTTCCAAAGTCGAAAAAAAATGTTAGGAGATGTGTACCAAATGATAAAGAAACAAGTGGAAATGCAGGTTGTGTGAGACTTCTCAATCACCCGTAAGAGTGGGGAATGGCTTCTTTCTTGGTAGTAATACTAAACTGGTTATAGAGTTTCTATAATTACTACTTCCTGCTGTTGTGCCTTTGTGCTGTTCTCTGTGCTATGAACACCCTTCTTGAAACTACCACACCTCCTGGACAAACTCCTACCTACCCACCAAGGCTCCAGTCAGGCATCTCTGGATTCTGGATAAGCATCTCACCATCACTAAGTTCCTGTTATTACCTTACGGTAGGTAACACACGGCCCTACTGATGCCTGACAATCCTTCTAGGAAGTGTCAAGAAGACTAGCAATGGTACGAGGTTTGTATAGCACTACGTGTCCCACTGAGGAAAGCACTACAAACACACAAGGTAATGTTTTATTAATTTACTTAACCTGATTCCTTGAAACACAGAGTGATTTTGATGGATGAATCAACCAACCCAAGATTAATAGCTTGGTTTACTACACTCATTTCTCTTTCCAAGCCACAAGCCAAAATAAACTCGCTCTCAATTTATAACTTTGCAAAATGTGCTCTCGCATATCGACTCCTGAATCTACTGTGGTTATTAAAAGGATGGATGCATCCATAAGGACGGGCCAGGTTACGCTGTGGTAACAAACAGCCCGGGAGTCTCAGCCCCAATGATGACCACAGTGGTCATTCTGGGGTCGACAGGATCAGCCCAGCAACTCCATCTTTCTGGACTATACCTGACAATCTGGATTAAGCAGCTCTGTGGCTGACATCAGTTTAAAAGATATGACCTCCTGGGGCGCCTGGGTGGCTCAGTTGGTTAATCGGCCGACTTTGGCTCAGGTCATGATCTCACAGTTCATGGGTTCCAGCCCCACATTGGACTCTGTGCTGACAGCTCAGAGCCTGGAGCCTGCTTTGGATTCTGTGTCTCCCTCTCTGCCCCTCCCCCACTCCTGCTGACTCGCTCTCTCTCTCAAAAGTAAATAAGCATTAAAAAAATAAAAGATATGACCTCCTCTTTTCCTTCTTCAACCACCTACAGAGCTGTCTTACAGAGCTGCCATGTGGATTAGATGGGACAATGTTTGGGGGCGCCTGGGTGGCTCAGCCAGTTAAGCGGCCGGCTTCAGCTCAGGTCACGATCTCACGGTTTGTGGGTTCGGGCCCCACATCGGGCTCCATGCTGACAGCTTGCTCAGAGTCTGCAGCCTGCTTTGGATTCTGTGTCTCCTTCTTTCTCTGCCTCTCCCCTGTTCATGCTCTGTCTCTCTCTGTCTCTCAATAATAAATAAATGTAAAAACAAAAATTTTTTTTAAAGACGTGACAATGTTTTTTTTACACCCAGGACACTGCCCGGCAGATATGCAGCAGTCAGTTAATGATAATGATAGCTAGTACCATTGTCATTGCCATTATCCCTACTCCTCTCCAAATAATAACCATGATGCTATTGTTATAATTCTCCTATGGTTCTTGAACTTGTCTGCACACTGGAATCATCTGGAGAGTTTAATATCTAGTAGTGCTGTGTCCCACCCCCAGAGTTGGTAAATTAATTCACCTAGACTATGTCCTGGCCTTTGGAATCTTTTTTATTTTATTTTATTTTATTTTATTTTATTTTATTTTATTGAGAGAGAGAGAGAGAGAGAGAGAGAGAGAGAGAGAGAGAACACACGCAACTGGGGGAGGGGCAGAGAGAGAGAAAGAGAGGGAATCCCAACAGGCTCCATGCTGTCAGCGCAGAGCCTGATGCAGGGCTCAAACTCACAAACCGTGAGATCATGACCTGAGCCAAAGTTGGACACTTAACCAACTGAGCCACCCAGCCACTCCTGGGCTTTGGAATTTTAAAAGATCCCCCGGTGATTCTAATGTACAGACAAGAGTGAGAACCACTGTCCTATAGGCACCCATGTTCATAGCTATACTTACACATATCCGCATGTGCATGCATTCACAAAGGTGCACATACATGCTGGCTAGGTTCCATGAACCCTATCACCTCTACGATAGTGGTGGTCATTATCAGTCAGGATGACTTAGGTTATGTTGTAGTAACAAATACTAACCCTAAAGACAACCACGGGAGTCCCCCTCTACAGTCAATAACAGGAGCCAGCAATCCCGCCTAACACCTAAGCCTATGCATAGACCCTCACGTCTTTCCTGTTTCCTCTTTTTTACTTCACACTTTTTGTAAGGTCCAGTTTAACAAGTTTTCCAGGCCCAGAGTAAATCGGAACCAAAAAATTATACTGGCATGGAAAGACTGTTCAGAGGAGGACCGCTGAAGACTATTAGTAATGGAGACTATGCTTTGTTCAGCTCTCTATCACCAGGCCCCAAAACATGGTAGACAACTTAATATAAACTCATTTTTATTAATAATAACCTGGGGGAAGAAAGGAAAGCAGACACAAGAACTCAAAAAGCACAGCTGCTATGTTGAAAGTCTTATGTCAACTTGTCACTGACCATCATTTTGATTTCCCCATTTTTGTTCATTTCTCCCAGGATGAAACTATATCCAGTGGGGTGGAAGTGAGGTCAGGAGATCTGCTGAAAGACCAGTGCTCTTTCAACAGGCAGCAAAGTGCAAAACACACACGGTACGTGCAGGGAGCAGTAAGAACAGGACATTTTGGGGTGCCTGGGGTGGCTCAGTCAGTTGAGCAGCCAACTTCAGCTCAAGTCATGAACTCAGGGTTCGTAAATTCAAGCCCCACATCAAGCTCCCTGCTGTCAGCACAGAGCCCACCTCAGATTCTCTGTCCCCCTTTCTCTCTCTGCCCCTGCTCACTCATGCTCTCTCAAAAAAAGAAAAGAAAAGAACACAGACATTTTGCTACCAGCACACACATGAGCTCTGGTAAACATCTCCTCTACTGGATGTTCTGTCTCTGCAGAGTCTGAAGAAAGCCAAAAAAATCCAGTTCGTATGCCCTTGTTTTGGGGACAGTTTAATTTAAGAATCACACTGGCTTTACATAAACTCTTCACCAAAAAAAAAAAAATGTATTCTATATTTTGAATACATGAGTTAACTGGAGCCCAGGGGAAGGAAGCATTGTATATGATTACATAATAGTTACACTACTACTTTAAAACCAAATGGAAGCCTCAGGCAGCAAAGTCAGAAGGAGAGAGAAGTCATTTTTGTCAAATTATCTGAATGCAAGCATCTCTTCTGATGCATTGTGAGTTGACAATGGTTCTGCTCTTCTCAGAAGCTCATTCAATTATAGGTTGCTTATCTGGACCTGGGAGAGGAGTTTTCCTCCCATCTAGACTTAGTTAAGGGGGGGGGGGAGGAAGAATTCCGCTAATAAAAGCCTGAAATGGAAAGCGGTAACTACTCCCAAGGTCCTCCTTATTGTAGAGGAGTCATTAGACAAACCTTTGTAGGGTCCCTATTAAGGATCTATTTACTCTGCAACCATCACAAAAGGGAGAAGAAGGAATGTGGGGGGGGGTTCAGCCTCAAAACACCTTGCTCTCTTGGGCATGTGGCTGTTGGCTAGCAGCTTAACCTCTCTGAACTTGTTTCCCCATCTGTGAAATGGAAATACCTACTTGACAGGGACAGTGTAAGAACGAGCTGAGGAAAACATGTAAAGTGCCTAGCATTCAAAAAATGTAGTAAATGGCTTTCCTCTGCTCACTGCCAAAGTCTCAGGGTGCTCACTTGAATGTGAGCTTTTTAAGAGAAAGGCCTTTTCTTTTTTTTAAGAGAAGGGACCTTGTTCTTCTTCCTACACGCCCACATCCTACACACTGCCGCCCCTCCCCCCCCCCATAGAGATTGTAGTTACCTCTTCAACGTCTTTTCTTCCCACCGAGCAGCATCTTTCGGTCACTGGGTCCTCATTCCCAGTTCCAGGGATGGGGCCTGACTGGTCTAAGCCAATCATTGTTATCCTATTTCCTCTGCCGCCATGATGGTTTGAGATGGATCATCCTTAGATGATGACCCAACCAGAGGGAAGCTCAGAAATTTTGTTCAATGGCCCTGGGGAGAGATGGCTCTTCCTCCCTGGATGTGATCTAACACACATGTGGTCTGAGAGGTACCAGCAGCCAGGCCACCACATTGGCCAGCTCTCCTCTGCGCTTCCTGGAGCACACCTATTCTTCCTGAGGTCTGCAGGCACTGGAACAATAGCAGCCCTCTCACTACTATGAAGGGAGTAAACCTGAGGACAAAGCCAACACACACAAGAGCAGAGCCCAGAGGATCACAAAGAAATGAAGCCGGAGCCCTGATCGAAGTGTGCCTGAAACCTTATCGCAGCTCTTCACCTTTTGGTTATGTGAACCACTCAACTGCTCCTATCAATTACCCAGTTTGAACTAGGCTTTCTGTCCCTTACAGCTCAAAGCATCCTGACTGATACATCCTCATGTGTGGCTGAATGAATCACCGAGCAAGAGCTTATGTAGAAACATCATCACTCTTCCAAAGATTTAACTCAGATTTCAAGTTCCCTGGGAGCAAGAGCCCTCACTGGTCTTGGTCAGCCAGTAACCCCAGCTTAACCGAGTTTCTGGATACAGGCCCTCAATAAATACTTTTTTAAATAGGTGAATGGAATGAAACTAACAAAATCCCCAAGAATTTCAGAACCTTTTAAAGCCCTATACTCCAGATGTATCTGGATCAGAGGAACATGATGAGGGAGCTCACAGGCCTGAAAGCCATCCATAAGGCCTGAGCTCAAGCCACAGATCCAGCTGAACGTCAGCGTCCTCCCCTGCCAAATGAGGATATTAATACCTACCTTCCTGGGCAAGGGGAGCCATGCAAGCACACCCAAGGTTGCATTCAAGAAATACTCATGTGCCTCTTTCTTTTGGCTAACCCCGCTTCATATCGTGAGTTCTAGTCTGGGGTTCAGAAAATAGGGTCATTACATGGACGCAATGTGGACCAAACCCCAGATCACCCAGCAGAGCCAGGCCTGGGAGGGCGAGGGCAGGTAATGTGTACCCCGAGCCTCCCACCTGTCAACATCTCCCATTCCCTTCAGGAGAGAGATCTTGGGCAGAGGGCATACATCAACGAGGCCTTCTGTCTGCGATGCTTCCTCTTTGCTTTGCTGGTAGCTTCCTGAGAGAGGCTGGGGACGGGGACCAGAGCAATTGGCAGTCCCGGCACATCCCTAGCGGCTGCTGATCTAACCATTTACCGATGAGGTGGAGCTCCACTAGACAGTCAGCTGCAGGAGGGCAGGGACAGCACCCAGAAAGCACTCAGTGAAAGATCACCTGAGTACAGGGGTGAAGGAGTGGGAGGATGTGCAAGTGATGAAATCAGGATTCTCAGAAGAGAGCAGCAGTATAAAGCCCTATTAGTGCACAGACTGCTGATTGTGAAGCAGGCAAACCCAAGACCCAGAAATGAGAGGCTGGCACATGCGGACTCAATTCTGGCCTTAGGACTCCAGTGCCTGGGTCTGAGCCACAGATTCTTTCCCTGACAAACACCACTATCAAGATTAAATAAGAATTTTTGTTAATGTTTATTATTTTTGAGAGAGAACGAGAGAGAGGCAGAGTGTGAGCAGGGGAGGGGCAGAGAGAGAGGGAGACACAGAATCCGAAGCAGGCTCCAGGCTCAGAGCTGTTAGCACACAGCCCGACGCAGGGCTCGAACTCAAGAACTGCGAGATCATGACCTGAGCTGAAGTTGGACACTTAACCAACTGAGCCACCCAGGTGCCCCAATAAGAATTTTGTTTAATGCAGCTATACACAGGGAGAAAAGGTTGACAGAATATATAGGAAGACATTAATAACAATTTGTTTCCGATGGTAAGATTATGGGAGGACATTTATTTTTCTCTTTTGTGTGCATTTTTGGATTTTCTATAATGAACATAGACTGTCCAGTAACAATAAAATGAACATAAAAGAGGGGAGATGCTGATCTAAGCATCTAGCCTAGCACCTTAGGCATAAAGCGAGGACCTGGCAAAGGTTCCATTTCTACCAATGCCCTTCAGACATTTGGAAACAGCTCTCATATGTCTCCTATTTCTTGGTAAGTATTTCAGCTAATTTACTGTCATCCTTACAGGACCTGATTTCAAGGCTCTCTGTTCTCCTTCCTTCTCTGCAAAGGCTCCATCTGTTAAAACCCCACTCTGGGTATTATATAAACCAGCTAGCAGAATCAGCAGCACGCTCCCGTTTGCTCATTCATCTGTTAATTCATTCACTGAGTAAACACTGGTTAAAAACCTACTCTATTGGACATCCTTGCTTTTACATACCCACCCCTCCCCCCATTCACAAACAGTTCCCAGATTTTTCTAGGGAACACCCACCTCCCCTCACCTCAGTCCCTGTGCTCTGGGAGGTGCAGACCCTACCCCAGCTCCCTCAGGAAGCGGGCACTTGATTCAGGGTGGCCAATCAGAGCATCGCATTCCCCTAAGCCACAGGGATTGGTTGAGGGGGGGCATGTTACCCAGATAAGACCAATCAGAAACACTGATACCCAATTCTGAGACTTTTCTTGAACTGTTGAAAACGTGGCCTTTTTATTCCCTTCTGCTAGAACTGCTGAGAGCCTTCTTGCCACCGCGAACCAGAAAGAAACAGTAGGGGATGCTGACGGATGGAGAAAAACTGTAAGTAAGCCTTAGCAACACTGTTGAAACCTCCATGCGTTAATTTCCATGCCTGGACTTTTCAATGACCTAAATCCCCTTTCTGGGGAAGCCAGTTCAAGTTGGGATCCTGCTTTGAGGTCAAAAGAGTCCTGTCTGATGAAATCTGAAGGGCTGTGACATCCGCTGCATGCTGGCTCTACGCAGAGGAAGCGAGATGATCCAGGCCACCTTTCCTGGCACTCAGTGTAATGTGGAGACCGCTACAAACAGCCACAATTATTTAAAGCCAGTAAGATAATTGCTTTAATTACACACGACATGGAACAAGAGGAGCACAGGGTGGGGGGAGCCAGGAAAGCCCTCAGACAAGAAAGAGCATTTAAATGTACTCTGCATCTGCACTCAGGCAGCAGAGACAGAATTACTATTCGGGGAGTCAAGAGAACACGTCTGATACACACACAGCTCCCAGTAAGCTAAACCCACTACAACCCACCTCTCACAAGGAGCGGTGATACTTAAAAGTACTTAAAGGTGCTCTCTGAACAAGCCCACAAAGCAGCATCTCGAGAGACAGCAAAGTGCCAACGTCCAACAGCCCTCACTGGCAAGAATTTCATCTGAATGTTACAGACGATGTCACACTCTTAACTCTCAGGTCAGTTTTTGTGATTTCGATGCTACAAACGTTAAGTTTTCACTCCAGCCCTCGTGCCCACTTGGATTACAGTTGATCAAATCGCATAACATCATAATAACAGCCCTCTGAGATGAATAACCTGCTTACCGCGTGTGTTACCAAATGATAAGGGAGAGGGAAGAAAGCACGTGTCTGGTTCCGGAAAACCCTTCAGGATGGGTTAGAAATGTGTCTGGCTGAAGGGAACAATGATGACAACAATGAAAGCACCTCTGGGAACATCTATTTTGCTAAGAAAGGCCCTGAAGGCGACGTCTTTTTAAGGGCGCAAAGCCAGTGTCCCTCAGACCTCTGATGATGTGTACACAACACAAGTTGGGAAGATACTTAATGAATCAGAAAAGGATACCCCAGGGCAAATTCTCCTGTTCTTTGCCATTTCTAAACACATCAGCGGTTCATCTGGTCCACAAATACAGCTCCAAGTTTTCAGAGCAAAGAGTCCTACAGATGGAAAAATCAATACTGACGAAAACGTCCGTGTGGTCTCGAGAGAGGTGCCAGGGACCAGTGGCAAGAAGGAGAAAGGCTTGAGAGCCCTTCCAGACAACCTGGATTTCGCGGACATAGCTGGGTCACCTCTGCTCTAAAAACACTTGAACGAGTGCTGCTGAATCTCACCTCCCCTGCTGTACGCCATGTGACTGTGCACAAAGACTTCACCTCCCCTCTCCTGAAAACAGGATTACTGCTGGTCACTGGACAACTCCTAGGGTCCAGGCAGAGCCTACCAGCGGGGAGACCCCAGCGTACCGGCTCGAGAGGACTCAGCCAGAAACCAGAAGTGCCTGGCATTCAGCATATGCTCAGTAAACACTGGGGATTAGCGACCACACGGCCCGCCAATCTCTTCTAAAAATGAGAGGTGCTTTTATGTTGAAAGCTCCCAAAGTGAAGTTTTTGTTAACTAGTTTGTTTTTAAAATTTTTTTTTTAACTTTCTATTTATTTTTGAGAGACAGAGCATGAGCGGGGGAGGAGCAGAAAGAGAGGGAGACACAGAATCCGAAGCAGGCTCCAAGCTCTGAGCTGTCAGCACAGAGCCCGACGTGGGGCTCAAACCCACAGACCGCGAGATCATGACCTGAGCCGAAGTCGGATGCTTAACCGACTGAGCCACCCAGGCACCCCCAACTAGTTTGTTTTTTAACACAAAAGATAATATATGCTCATGCTTAAAAATCCAAAAAAATAGGGGCACCTGGGTGGCTCTGTCGGTCGAGTATCTGACTGTTGATTTCAGCTCAGGTCATGCAGCGTTGTGAGACTGAATCCCGGGTCAGGCTCTATACTGAGCATGGAGCCTACTTAGGATTAGGATTCATTCTCTCTCTCTCTCTTTCTCTCCCTGCTCCCCTCTAAAAACTAAAAAAAGTTTTAAAAATTAAAAAAAGAATTCAAAAAATATAAAAGATATACAACAAGACATCTTCCAACTGCCCTAGAGCACAATCCCTTAGCCTTTTCCCCCAAGAGGTGAACGGTATTCCCCACCACCGCCTCCTTTCTTGGTGTCTGCCAGCAACAGTCGATGTGTAATCAAGCACGTGAGCATGTGGCTGGGTGTGTGGACTTACTGTATCTCCCATGGGAACGTACCACATACACTTTTCTGCATTTGTCTTTTTTTTTTTTAACTTAAGATTGTATCCTGGAAGGGCACCTGGATGGCTCAGTTGGTTAAGCCTCCAACTCTAGACTGCAGCTCACAATATGATCTCACGGTCTGCAGGATCGAGTCCTTTGTTGGACTCTGCACTGACTGTGTATTCTATCCCTCCCTCTCTCTGCCCCTCCCGTTCGTTCTCTCTCTCTCTCTCTCTCTCTCTCTCTCTCTCTCTCTCTCTCCCTCTCAAAATAAAGAAATAAACTTTTAAAAAAAGAATGATCCTGGAGATCATGGCTTCTTAGTACACAAGACCTTCTATTTTCAACAGTGGCCACGTATTCCACTGTAGAACATACCGTAATTGATTGAATCAATCCCCTGCCAACATACATTTTAGCTGCTTCCACGATCTTGCTTTTATTACAAACAACACTGTAATGAATACACATTACATATATCTTCACATATACCATGTATGGAAAGATACGACTAATAGGAAAAAATCTTTGAAGTAGAATTGCAGGGCCAGGCACTCAGAAATAGCAGATAGTGCCAAACTGCCCTTCGAGGCACTCATTGTCACTGTCCCCAATTATGTGACATGTATGCCCGTTTCTCTACCCACATTCACAAAATGCTGTTTCGATTTTTTAAATACAAGGGAAGAAAGGGCACAGAGCTCCACTCTTGTCCCACTGGCTCTCCCTGCCCCTGTAATATCACACATGACATTACTACTTCCTGTAAGTTCCAGCCACGATGCACAACCCAGAAATCCCAGTGTAAAAACAGAATGCACATCAGAGCCACTGGTGTGGCTCACACCGGCTCACGGCAGCTCAGGAGAGCTGGGTGGGCACCTTTCTTCCCGATTCTGGGTTCAGGGACATCAGGCTGGTAGCCTGAAACTGGTCATGGGAAGTATTTATACCAGAAATGAGCAAACACTACAAGCAAGGCTTCTTCCCGCGCCCCCGCCCAGAGAGACCTTTGTCAAACATACCCGCACATTGATGCATACATAATACAGTGGAAACCGGGCCTCAGCCCTCTCTCTTTGAATATTTCCACCAGCAAGAGGGCCACAGGTTCTTGTGATTTGGTCACAGATTCTTGGAACCTAAGGACTGGAGAAGATCTGAAGGGACATCTAATCATTGTGTCTCTTTTGTCATTATGTCTTTGAATACTGCCTTTCCCCAGCCCATCTGTTCAGGCATACACAATATCCTCTTATTTTCTCTTCTATGCCTCTTTATCATTCTTGTGTATTTGCATCTCTATTGTTTAGTGCTTATTTTTGAGGACAGTCTACAGTGTAATAATTACACACATAGACTCCAGACCACACAAGACAGCCCAGGGTCAAATCCCAGCTCCATCCTTCCCAGCTGTGTGACCTTGAGCAGGCCGCATAAACCCCAACGCCCTGGCTTCCTCATCCATAAAATACAGACTTTGTTCTCAGGATGAAATGAGTTCATGTACATATTTGCAACAACATCCAGCACATACTAAGGACTCAACAAGTATAAACCGTTACCAGTGTCTTCCAGCTCACTAACTATTTCTTTGGCTTGGTCTCATCTGTCCGTTAATCCTTTTCTTGGATTTTCATTACGGTGACTGTGTTTCCATTGAATTTGGCTGCCTTTCAAAACAACCTATTCTTTTCCATCTTTCTTTACATCTTCTAGATCATCTGTAATCATTAATTATTTTAAATATGCTATTTTATAGTCTCTTTTAGATGGTTCTATTACTTCCAACTTGAAGCAGTTCATTTCCTGGATAGCTCATGTTTATTTAATTGCAAACTTGTCCTCAGAAGTAGTTCTTTCTGTGGGAGTTGTTAGGTCTGGGTTGTTGAATATCCTGGGGGATTTGTGTTTGTGCTAGGAATTTCCATGGCACTAGGCCAGTTTTTATGTTCATTTCTCAGCTGGAAGGGTCTTATGATCTAAGACACAATAAAAATATAGATTCCACAACTACATATGGTTTTTAATTTCTTGCTGGTGACTTGTTCCACTCAAGGCAAGCTGCCTCTCTATTTCTCCAAATGGAGGTTTTCTAGCCCCACTACAGGAAGAAGTGTAATGTTTAAGGCTCCCAAGTGTTCGGGGAACCTGGGTGGCTCAGTCGGTTTAACATCTGACTCTTGGTTTCGGCTCAGGTCATGATCTCGTAGTTCATGGGACTGAGCCCTGTGTCAGGCTCTGTGCTGACAGTGTGGAGCCTGCTTGGGATTCTCTCTCTGCCATTCTCTCTCTCTAAATAGATAAATAAATAAATAAACATTTTTTTAAAAAGGCTCTCAAGTGCTCAG